>CAWUPZ010000001.1:0-201000 GCA_963924555.1 Crambe crambe
CCAGAATCAGAAGTACATTGCAGGACATGCAGGTAACACTCTCATCATGTATGTACATCTGCACATAGTTATCTAATCATTGTAGAGTTTTGAAATTGTGTCAGATAAGGGGAAAATGAAGGAATAACTAGAAAATATCCAATAAGAGACTGTCATTGCAATAACTCCTTGCATTGAACCTCATTAATGGGTTTGCACCTGAATCTCCTGGGCTAGTTAGGTGAGTAATAAATTATGGGTGTGGTTATTGAATCTACAGAGGGTCTCAGGGAGGTGGAGGGGTTCTAACAGAACTTCACACCACTACATATCCACTATTATACTTAGCATCAAATGATCAAATGTACAGTTTCTCCCTTATGTATGTGATGGTTGCATTACTTCTTATGGAGCATGGACAACTAATTGAGTGTTAAGACTTTGAAATGAGCAATGGTCCCTGAGATAGTCCAGACACTTCCACCAATGGACAGTGACTGTTGACCTCTACAAATAATAAGGTAGGTGTGTGTGTGTGTGTGTGTGTGTGTTTTACTTCAATCACATAAACTGGAACAGGTGTCTGATGAGGAGATAATGGAGGTAAACCATATCCTGGTCTGGTAGAGATAAGTACTCTGAGTGGGAATATGGTCAGACTTTAGACTGTGTACAGTGCTTTGCATAATGGTCATCTCTCACCAGGCAGATTGGACTCCAGCTAAGAAACTCATGTTATAACAGCTAGGCCCTTAAGAATTCACCTGCTAAGACCCAAATGTGCCCCCCACTACAGAAAAACATCATCTATCCACCCAGAAGGGTAGAGCATATACATATTGGGAGCACAATATGTGGAAACATCCTGGTAGTATTGGTCCTCCTGCAACCTTAAAAATTGCTGTTCAGTGCAGTCAGTGATTCCCCAGGGAAAATCCCTAAAGTTACTAGGCAACTACTAGTGAATAAATTGCCCCCCCCCCCCCTCCATTATCAGCATTGGTAGGCATAGTCTCTATGCTAATACAACACTTGAACAGCCAAAGGCTTGAATGCTTAGTGTGCCAAATGGATTCTCTCCAGCATGTTAGATGAATCAGTAAGAGACAGTGAAGCACAACAAATGCTAGTTGAGGGGTGGATGATACCATTACTGACACACCTACCATCCACCACAGTCAGATACACTTGCCATGAAAATACTGCTGCGATTACACTCAATAACCACCCACTACAACTGACACTTTCACCCACTTTAAGGTTACCATGGCAAATATCAA
Source organism: Crambe crambe (assembly GCA_963924555.1). Taxonomy (NCBI): domain Eukaryota; kingdom Metazoa; phylum Porifera; class Demospongiae; order Poecilosclerida; family Crambeidae; genus Crambe; species Crambe crambe. The sequence goes on from CAWUPZ010000001.1 coordinate 1,260, forward strand.
GTCAATGAATACACAATAACCACCTACTAAAACTGACACTTCCACCCACTTTAAGGTTACCATGGCAAATATCCACCCACTAAAACTGACACTTCCACCCACTTTAAGGTTACCATGGCAAATATCTGAGACATCATCCACTTTTACACATTCTCTGAGCTGTTTGCTATTCCACTAAAAATAAAACCACTGCTAAAAGTGGAATTTTTGTATATAGTGGATGAACATGCAGACCTGAACCACAACAACATCATTCATGTGTGTATAAGGGAAAAGGGAGGAAGAAGAGATCAAAGTACAAGGGGTTTAGATGGAGGGATTGCTGGAGTCTTCACATCACTACATGTCTACCATTATGTGGGGTCATGTGAGAGTTCATATCCACCAGCTGGGGATTGGAACACTAACATCTGGTCTGCAGGGGAGCCACTGACCATCATAAGAGCAGGAGTTCACTCCACCTACCAGCATGCCTCTCTACTGCTACATATCAAGAACCTGATGGAAGTATTGACAGGTACAGAGGGTCTCAGGGAGGTGGAGGGGTTACAACAGAACTTCATACCATTAGCATCAAATGATCAAATGTACAGTTTCTCCCTTCACACATCTCTACTGGTACATGTCAGACTCAAAGGAAACATACATTTAAAGAGATAAAGAACCCCTACCCTTTTTGAAGTGCCTGCCAGCTCTCCATTGCAGCCATAATTTGCATGGACACAGCTTGGATAGTTCCAATGGTACCACATGATGTACATAGGCGGAGGAACCAGGGGGGCCAGAGGCCATGCCCCCCACCCCAGATTTTTAGACTTATGGTTTTGGCCCCCCAAAATTTCATTCAACTATTTATGTCATTGTACAGGAGACAATTATACATGACTGCATGTGCAAAGTGAAACATTTTCAACATTTTCGAGTCTTGTTTTTAAATTTAATCACAACTATTGTCGGTACACATGGTGCAATGGGGGGGGGGGGGGGGGGGGGGGGGGGGGTTGGGGTTGGCTCCCCACCCAGGTAAATTTATGTTCTTCTGCCATATAAGGCAATGCAATACCCACACTACAGGTTTGTTTATCAACAGTGAGGGTGCTGCAAGAGACGAAGGAGTGTGGGGTGCCATTTGGGAAGGGGAGGGGAGGTGTTGAGGACCTGAGCGCATTGGTGGACATCTAAACACAAAGACACTAGTGACAATATGACATGTTTGTTTATCAAAAATGAGGGCAACAAATTAATTACCTATAAAATTATTTTCTACTGTTTTTGGTGATGTAGTTTGCCACGCCCCTTTATAGCCATCTCCATGAAACACTACAGCATGATTGGAATATTTATCTGGGTAGCTGTTTATTTCAAGTAAGACTCGTAGACTGAGCACAGGGTATTCAAATGCTTCACTCGCCAACACATTCTAAACAATTAATGGTTTTATCATCCATACCAGAGGATTTTATCACACATTGTCCATGTTCCACTTTCTGTTAACTCCTCAGGACATAATTTGCTGATTTGAACAGCTATGACCATGGCATTCACTTGATCCCTTGACCGTTCAATATAACAGCTATCACTCTCTAAATTCCTAACCAAAATTTAATTTAAAATTTAATTTAAAATTTAAAATTTGATTTAAAATTAATAATAATTTAATAATTTAATAATTTAATAATTTTCAGCTCATAGAGTGAGTCTCTGCTGGTGGTGAAATTAGAGCAGATTATCATAACGGGATCAAGTGAATGCAAATAGCATAAATAGAGATCAACAACTCTTATGAGAGAGAGCCTGCAAGGGTTGAAAGGTTAGAGTACTCTCAGTCTGTAGTGTACCAAATGGATTCTCTCCAGTATACATTCACTGCACCACCATGATTGGGTAAAGGGTAGACACACTAGTAGTATAACACAGCATCAATAGTACAACGTACATAAAGGGTCACTTCAAACCACATGATCTGCACAACAGATCCTACTGTTAACCTCTTCTGAACCCACACCTGCTTTATTAACTCCTGAAACTGGTGACATGAATTCATGGCATAACTAATTATGCAAAGATAAGCTACCAAATAAGGGAGGGAGGTGGAGGGACCAAGAGTACAGAAAGTCCTTCCATGATGTACATTTACCTGTGTGAAGCTCTTCCAGCAACTCCTACTATTAGACCCACGGAGACATAATAATAATGGGGACAGTTCCCAGGCATTCAAATGGTGCAGTAACCCTATCAGGGGAGAGAAATAATAGGTCAGTGTATTATGGATGTGGCTAGTGCCAGCAAATGGAAAAGAATGCTCCCACTTCTGTCAAGACAATATTCCATGATCAGATGGGTGGATCACTGGTAGCTAGTCTCGCAATGATCTCACAAGCTAGAATTTAATCAGCTAGGTATCACTGGAGTTTGCTATACCTCATGATTAGTGTACAGCTTCAACCAGAAGCAGAAGCACATTGCAGGACATGCAGTAACACTCTCATCATGTATGTACATCTACACATGATTATCTAATCATTGTAGAGTTTTGAAATTGAGTCAGATAAGGGGAAAATGAAGGAATGGACTGAATAACAGACTGTCATTGCAATTAAGCCCTTGCATGCATTGAACCTCATTTCAAATGTATGAAATATAATCCTGGAACTACAAGACACATTGGGTTCTCACACATTCTGATCCCACACTAAATCATCAACCCTGCATCCTGAAAGAAATCTGTTATTTAAAAAATTGATAATTATGTATTAAAGAGGGCACTTTAATTGTGATGATATTATTACTACACATAGAGAGGTCTATAATACAGGAAGGGCAACTACAGAAAAAGTCACTTCTCAAAAATGTCACTATTGCTAAATGCAGTGGAATGAATCTAAGACTGTGTAGTGAAAAATTTCTAAAAATAAAAGACTCACACTTTCATTTAACCCCTCCCCCTCCCACTCCCATGAAAATTTAATATACCACCACATACACTGCACCCACTCCGACCTGATTGGGTAAAGGGTAATAGAAACCAAGTTCAAGGTAAAGGGTTCAGACTACATGATCCTTTTGCTAACCTGCACTTGCATCTCCTGGGATAGTTAGGTGGGTAATAAATTATGGGTGTGGTTATTGAATCTAGGAGGGGTGGGACTCTCTTGTTATATACAACTATCCCTACTTGACTGTTCTATTTAAAGAGATACCATGAAGAATATTAAAGCAGCACCTTAAATAATTATTAGTCCATATATTACAGCGAAATCCAAGCATTGTGGGGTGAGTGTGCATGCTGTGAAAAGAAACTGTAATATTAGAAAAATACCTAATAATAATAAAGCCAGCTGGTCCCATTCATTAACAGCAAGACCTACTTACTGTCACTCTCTAGACAAGTACATGTGCAAGTATTCAATATGAAAAGAAGCCTCTTAGGAAAGATAAAAAAAAGAGGATTAACTTTATTTTTCTTGGTGATGTTGATGGTGCTTCATTTGAGTCAGCACACGACCTTCAAGTGCCTTCTACAGTGAGAGAAGAAATAACTAACCATAATCCTTTGAGTGCTACACTGACTGTCAAGAGGAAGAGGAAGAATGACAACTAAAATAAGTCAAGTTGCTACTATACATGTTGAGTACTTTGAGATAATAATTTTCATGATGACACACATACAATCATGCCACACATTGTTCTTTCAAGTGTATTCATGACCCACTATACATCATCAATTAAGTGTATCAAGAGGTACGAGGGTCTCAGGAATCAAGGTGGAGGGACTGCTAGAATCATAACAGAACTATATATCCTCCATTATGAGTGATTGGATCAATGTTCCATCAGGGAAAGCTTCTATACACCAGCACACCTCTCGAATCCCTCTTGTTGATAAACAAATGATTGTCATTGTGGGTATTGCATTGCCTTATATGGATGCATTGTATCCTGTGGTAGCACTCCAGGCATGAGAGGTGCAGGAGATATCTGCCTTACATTAGGGAAATGCAAGCATTGTGGGGCAAGTGTGCATGCATGAAAAGAAACTGCAACATTACAAAAACACCTAGAGATAAAAGCCAGCTGGCCCCATTCATTAACAGCAAGACCCACTTATACTAAGGGACCTGTGTACAAACATGTAGGTAGACCACGACTTTATAGGAATAGCATAAGGCCTAATCATAAGTGCAGTAAGAGATTGTACCTGAGGGCATAGATTCCAGAGCAGGGCTAGAAAAAAGAGGAATTTTGATTGGTCATGCAAGATTCCCTATACCCTAAAATGGAAACATGACTTGAATTTCTGAACTTCAAAGATCAGTAAAGTGGCTGTTTTAGAGAAGACCTTTACAAGTGAGCCTGTTGGACAGCATCCTCTGACTACATGAACTCCAATGACATTATAACACAAACATTTTGGAAAGATCATCTCAAAAGGATATGTGATAGTACTTGAGAAAAGGGGTCTTATCGTGCAAAACATTAAAAGCTGTTAAACGCTTGTAAAGTTTACAAGCTACATATAAAATGTACATGAAATGTAAAATTCAATTAAGTATAACTCAGGAACAAACTGGGGTATTAATTTGATTTAAAAGCCAAGTTTATCTCCAGATTAAGAGCTTTAGAATGATCCGTTTTGAATTTCTGCTCCATAAGACCCCTTTTCTCAAGTACTATATACCGTATCACATATTATAAATAATTAGATTATAATTCAAGTTTTTATTTTCTTTGTTACAGTTTACTCGTAATTAGCTTGTACACTATTTTGTACAAGGTAATAATTTTCACATGATTAATTTTTGTTGCTGAACATGCAACAGTATATCAGGTACATATCAGTAAAGGCCTTAAAAATCATATACAAAATTAAGTCAATGGCAATCTTATTATAAACTGTATAGATCTTCCAGATCAGATTCATTTCGGCGCATACAATATTACCAACATCCAGTTGCCTATAATAAAATAATAGAGCATTACATCAAAAAAGATGATGAACAAGTAAATGAAAAAATATTTATTCTCAATAAAAAAGAGAAGTAGGGATGGCTGTGTGCGGTTCAAAAAAGTTCAGCAACAAGAGAGTGAACTTCAGTCAAGTAACCCCTTACCCATCACCAACTACGAGGTAACTATTCCTACTTCACTCCCTTTATATCTCATCATGGGAGTGAAGTAGGAATTGCTACCTCGTAGTTGGTGACGGGTAAGGGGTTACTTGACTTGACTGAAGTTCACTCTCTTGTTGCTGAACTTTTTTGAACTGCACACGGCCATCCCTACTTCTCTTTTTATTGAGAATAAATATTTTTTCCTTTATTATTATTGGAACTACTAAGCACATTGGGGGAGATCCACATGCAGTCATTTGAACTTCCTTTGTTGCCTTCAACAACAAGACATCGATACTAATATTAATTTGTTGGAAATAAACACATTTGGTACAGAAACTCTCTTGTTGGACTTGAGTATGGAAGTGTACTCTAATGAGGTGACTGAATAGAGTAACCACATCTCAATACAGACACTCTAAGGACCTGAAAAAGAGAGTATTTCAGGGAGTAATGATCTCCCTTCCAACAAGCAGGGATTGGCTATTACCAACAATGATGAAGGACTGAGTGACTACACATAGCAATGGCACCTGGACACCTCTACTGTCCATTGCAGGTTGGTTGTCAGGAAGGTTAGGGGAATAGGTGGATACAGTTTGTCCTATGGTTTACACAACTGCATGGATTGTATAGGACATGAAAGGATCAGGTTTCTTAGGTCCTTGTAAGCCACTACCTATTTCTCATTCCTTACTGACAACCATCCTGAAATCTACAGTAAACCATAGGACAAGCTGTATCCACCTATTCTCCAAACCTTCCTGACAACCAACCTGCAATGGACAGTACACTAGGACAACAATTCACTGACTTCATGCTGTATGTGAAACTTGCATTACTTCACTTATAATAAATGGACACTGAAGTGAAAAGCACAGTATGTGAAGGTTGTATTACTTCATACCTTGAGAGATTGAGTGTTTGGTAAGGCTTTGAAATAAACAATGGTCCCTGAGATAGTCCAGACACTTCCACCAATGGACAGTGACTGACACTGACTGTTACAAGTGTGTGAAATCTACAGTATATATGCATGAATGTAGGAGTTCAAAGCCATGACTAGCTCAAAGACCTCTGACCACATTAATACTCAGAATACTTATCTCTACCACACCAGAATATTCTGTGGCTGAAGGTTATCTCCCCAGGTGTCTCATGGGAAGATGTAGATTAGATTTCCTAGGCCAGTTCATGTGATTCAAGTGGAACACTGCCAAACCTTCCTGATATGTAGAAGTCCTAACAGTGCAGTAATAAATCACTGCCTGGATTACCACTGCTTATTTCAAAGTCTTAACTAACACTCAATCTCTCAATCACAAAAAGTTATTAATGCAACCTTCACATACATCATGAAGCTAGCCATACATACAACCCACTCATAGGGGGAGGAAGGTCATCTATTTGGGGGGGGGGGGGGGGGGGGGGGCTGAGTGTAATAAAAAATTGACTACACTAGCACGTAAAGCGTGCCATCTAGGGGGGTCTGGGGGCATGCTCTGCCAGGAAAAATTTGGATTTTAAGCCTCATTGGATTGGATCTGGTGCGTTCTCTGAGGTTCTAGGGTGAGGTCTCAATTTCCACTGAATATTATAGCTTGTTAGCAACTTGCAATTCTCACAAGTGGATACTACATCATTTGTTGGAAACAAACACATTGGGTACAGGAACTCTCTTGTTGGACTGAGTATGGAATGTGTACTCTAATGAGGTGACTGAATAGAGTAACCACATCTCGATACAGACATGAGAAAGTGTTCTATTAGAGAAAATACTGCATGGTTGCAATGACCTCTTTCCAACAAGACAGAATGATGTCATTATTATGAAGTAAGAAATAGTTCCTGTTACTACACATAGCTAGCACTGGCTATATCATTATGCATAAAATAATGTGTCCTTGCCCATTTTGACTAGCTTCATGACCTATGTAAACTCTATATTGTGTACTACTGCACAATAGAGAGTTTACATGGAAGGAAACCAATACCTGGTGTGGTAGAGATAGTGCTCATCAGACTGCAAATTGGACTTATCAAATTTTGCATTGCAAGTTGGTTGCAATGTAAGATGCAAAATCTAAAAGAACTGTGTAAACTTGAGGCTGTTCCTGAATAGATGTGTGGCTTTTCCTCAATAGATGCAAGTTTTTATTGCAGTCAACTTGCGCTTTACTGTAGATTTCAGGATGGTTGTCCATAAGGAATGAGTAATAGGTAGTGGCTTACAAGAACCTAAGAAACCCGATCCTTTCATGTCCTATACAATCCATGCAGTTGTGTACTGTCCATTGCAGGTTGGTTGTCAGGAAGGTTTGGGGAATAGGTGGATACCATTTGTCCTATGGTTTATACATGCAACTGCATGGATTGTATAGGACATGAAAGGATCAGGTTTCTTAGGTCCTTGTAAGCCACTACCTATTTCTCATTCCTTCCTGACAACCATCCTGAAATCTACAGTAAACCATAGGACAAGCTGTATCCACCTATTCTCCAAACCTTCCTGACAACCAACCTGCAATGGACAGTACACTAGGACAACAATTCACTGACTTCATGCTGTATGTGAAACTTGCATTACTTCACTTATAATAAATGGACACTGAAGTGAAAAGCACAGTATGTGAAGGTTGTATTACTTCATACCTTGAGAGATTGAGTGTTTGGTAAGGCTTTGAAATAAACAATGGTCCCTGAGATAGTCCAGACACTTCCACCAATGGACAGTGACTGACACTGACTGTTACAAGTGTGTGTGGTGTGTGTGTGTTTTACTTCAATCACATAAACTGGAACAGGTGTCTGATGAGGAGATAATGGAGGTAAATCAATATCCTGGTCTGGTGGAGATACAGCAGATTGCAGTGATCTTGCAATACAAATCCAGAACAGCCAAAACCAAAAATTTAAATAGCCTCCTTTCAAGTAGCCCAACTCCAAAGCCATTTGAAAGGAGACTATGTAAATTTTGGTTTTGCTGTTCTGGATTTCATGTTGCAAGATCACTGCAATCTGCTGTAGTGGGAATATGGTCAGACTTTAGACTGTGTACAGTGCTTTGCATAATGGTTATCTCTCACCAGGCAGATTAAGAAACTCATGTTATAACAGACCCTGTAGAGTTCACCTGACAGGGAGGGCCGAGACCCGAATATGACCCCTGCAACTATCTATCCAGCAGAAGTCATACCACCCAGAAGGGTATAGAGCATATACATGATTGGGAGGGAAATATCCTGGTAGTGTTGGCCCCTCCTGCAACCTTAAGAACTGCTGTTCAGTGCAGTCCCAGGGAAACCCCTAAAGTTACTAGGCAATCTATATCTACCTCATGATAGAAGCACATTGCAGGACATGCAGTAACACTCTCATCATGTATATACATCTACACATGATTATCTAATCATTGTAGAGTTTTGAATTGAGGGGAATGAACTGGCATTGCAATTAAGTCCTTGCATTGAACCTCATTTCAAATGCATGAAATATAATCCTGGAACTACAAGACACATTGGGTTCTCACACATTCTGATCCCACATCCTGAAAGAAATCCAGTCTGAAAGAAATCCAGTCTTATCATTCAAGCTGTTATTAGAAAATTAAAGAGGGCACTTTAATACACATAGAGAGGTCTATAATACAGGAAGGACAACTACAGAAAAAGTCACTTCTCAAAGATGTCACTATTAAGGACAACTGCTAAATGCAGTGGAATGAATCTAAGACTGTGTAGTGAAAAATTTCTAAAAACAAAAGACTCGTACTTCCATTTAACCCCCTCCCATGAAAATTTAATATACTACCACATACACTGCACCCACTCCGACCTGATTGGGTAAAGGGTAATAGAAACCAAGTTCAAGGTAAAGGGTTTGCACCTCTATCTCCCGGTGGGTAATAAATTATGGGTGTGGTTATTGAGTCTAGGAGGGGTGAGGACTCTCTTGTTGATGAACTTCATACACAATTATCCCTACTTGTCTGTTCTATTTAAAGAGATACCATGAAGAATATTAAAGCAGCACCTTAATTATTAGAGTCTATAAAATATTAATAGGGAAATGCAAGCATTGTGGGGCGAGTGTGCATGTTGAGTTTAGTCATGAAAATAAATAATACCCATAATAATAAAGCCAGCTGGCCCCATTCATTAAAGCAAGACCTACTTGAAAAGAAGCCTCTTATGAAAGATAAAAAGAGGATTAACTTCATTTTTCTTGGTGATGTTGATGGTGCTTCATTTGAGTCAGCACACGACCTTCAAGTGCCTTCTACAGTGACAGAAAAAATAACTCACCATAATCCTTTGAGTGCTACACTGACTGTCAAGAGGAAGAAATGACAACTAAAATAAGTCAAGTTGCTACTATACATGTTGAGTACTTTGAGATAATAATTTTCATGATGACACACATACAATCATGCCATACATTGTTCTTTCAAGTATAATAATGATCCACTATACATCATCAAGTGTATTAAGAGGTACGAGGGTTTCAGGAATCAAGGTGGAGGGACTGCTAGAGTCATAACAGAACTACATATCCTCCATTATGAGTGATTGGATCAATGTTCCATCAGGGAAAGCTTCTATACGCCAGTACACCTCTCTACTGAGCTCAATCCATCTTGTTGATAAACAAATGATTATGTCATTGTGGGTATTGCATTGCCTTATATGGATGCATTGTATCATGTGGTAGCACTCCAGGCATATACATGGCTGCAATGGAGAGGTGCAGGACATATCTGCTGTACATTAGGGAAATGCAAGCATTGTGGGGGAAGTGTGCATGCTGAGTTTAAGAGAAACTGCAACATTAGAATGAGATAAAATAATAATAAAGCCAGCTGGCCCCATTCATTAACAGCAAGACCTACTTACTGAGGGACCTGTGTACAAACATAATGTAGGTAGACATAACCTGCCAAGGCTAATCATAAGTGCAGTAAGGGATTGTACCTGAGGGCATAGATTCCAGAGCAGGGCTAGAAAGAAGAGATCCTGAATTTTGATTGGTCATGCAAGATTCCTTTACCCTAAAATAATTGAGTGGAAACATGATTTGAATTTCTGAATTTCAAAGATCAGTAAAGTGGCTGTTTTAGAGAAGACCTTTAAAGACTACATGAAGTCCAATGACAAACATTTTGGAAAGATCATCTCAAAAAAGATTATAATTCAAGTTTTTATTTTCGCTGTTACAGCTTATACCCTAAAATACTACATGACTTGAATTTCTTGAACTTCAAAGATCAGTAAAGTGGCTGTTTTAGAGAAGACCTTTACAAGTGAGCCTGTTGGACAGCATAGGATGACTACATCAACTCCTAACACAAACATTTTGGAAAGATCATCTCAAAATATTATAATTCAAGTTTAATGCTAATTGTTAGAGTTTACTTGTAATTAGCTTGTACACTATTTTGTACAAGGTAATAATTTTCACATGATTAATTTTTGTTGTTGAACATGGCCAAGAAATTTACAGAATAACAAGTCTTGACATGTGATGCCAAGTAGATCCATGCAGACTGAATATTAATTTTATAAAAATTTGTGGATTTCCTTATTATGAATAACACACACACCCACTCGTGATAATAGCTAATGCATGTAAAGTCTCATTCCATGGACTTGTCCAGCAGGTACGTATGTAGTTATAACTGTGGACAAGGAACTGATGAACAATGTTTCACTTGCAATTCCATGCCTGTGTGTGGATAGGTTAGTGGTCACCTCATTACATCCATACCCACACTGCACTAAGGTCCACACACCTAGAATGAAGTGATTGCCTCATTATATCTACAACCTCTGAGTCTCTCTACAAATGACAAAAGGCTGGGTCCCAAGTGTGTCCATTATTGGGAGGTTCCATTGTAATTATGTGCAGGAGAGAAAGAGTGAACAAACAAAGAGCAGAATTGAGAAGGTTCACAAAAGGAACTGAAATAATTAATTAAGGACACAGTAAAACACACAACAAATTAAAGGACACCATCCCATCAGTGAAGTGAGGACCTCTCTGAACTTGATGGATTGACTCCTCAATAGGCTGATAGAGTGGGTAAAGGGTGGGATACAATGTCCAATAGTGGGCCATGAGGTGCTCAGGTCTACAAACTCCCCTTCAGCACTATCCATGCTAGGGACAAAGTGAGATGGGACAATATATAGAGGGAGGAGCAATAAGAAGATGTACCAATTATACCTATCAGATACTGATGGGGATGGAGAGAGTCAATGCATTGCACATACCTGTTTGACCGATGTGAATGAATTTTGACCAGAGATCTCTCTCCAGCTCCTCCAGCAACTCCTAATAACCCACAACTTGTTCATCAGGGAGGAAGTTCCCAGGCATTCAGATGGTGCAGGAAACCTATCAAGGGAGAGAGAACTCAATGGGTCAGTGTTCTGTCCAGATACATGTTCAGATTTCTTTCCCAACTTCAATCAAGAGTCAGTGACCTAAATGACAGTCACTTGCTTGGCTGGGCTGATGGTGGACACTCTTGCAGGTATCGAGGTAGTCTCAATAAGTATAACAGAGTGTCTAGAGTACTGGCAGACTATACATCAAATTAATAGGTAAAGGGTGATTCGTGAGGCTAGTACTGTGTTTCAGGGGAGGCTCCATGAGGGGGGGAACCCCCCTCCCCAACTGTAGTAGCTCTATTAATTATGCTATAATGATAATTCAAAACTAAACTCCTCCAGAATGCACTAAATTAACCCACTGTGTAATCTCACCCTAGACCCAAGTTGCTCCTTATATGAATGGGTCAGTGTGACATGGAATGCATGATCATCAGAAGTGTACGTGTTCTTCCCAGATACTCACTCTGTCAAGACAACTTACTCCATTGCACTGGATGATCTAACATAAAGGGCAGGAGTTTCTTGCTCACAGATTGTTCCTCCAGAACATTTCCCTCTGAATATGCAGTTCGCTGAGATATTCCACGAGCAAGCTGTACTCTTCAAAATAGGGTCTTTTAAAAACAGCTGATGGAAATAATGCCCACCATCAATCAGCCCCACCCTTCGAATACAATGCGCATGCGCAAAAGGGTAACAACCTCAATTATAATTCTACAGTTTGGCATTTTTAATAGATTTAGCAAGTTGGTCTAATCCAATATCTTCCAGCACAGAAATCAGAGTCTCCCAGGACACAGGTTGTCTCCCACCCCCACTAAACCACTCTTGAAAAATATGGCGGTTGATACTTTGAGCATTCGTTTGAAGTTGGAGTTCTAGGGCACTGATATGGGCACCAGTTTCATCCTCAAGAAGTAATGTTCCAAATTCAAAGTACTTTGTCCCAATCTCTCGAGCCAAGTTCACTTTAGAGTCTTGTAGGGGGAAACACAGGATGTCCATCATGGTTGGAGGTGGGCAAGACACTGTGGAATCAAGACAAGGAACTATTAATGTCAACTAGCTATCACTTCATAGGACAAGCAACTTTCAGAATAGCTAAAGTAGCTGTACTGCTAGACAAGGTTGAACTTACCTTCAGATTGTGAAGTATGCATTGCAGGAGCAGTTGGAAGAGATGCATGGTTGGATAGTGATGTAGATGGATGCAGTACTTCTGAATCTGTATATAAAACTGTAGTGGTACTAGTTATAACATAAAATGCTAGTATATACACACCTTCATCACAATTTCCACGAATGGAACATTTCTCAGCATTAAGAGCTGCTTCTAAATCTGCTGCCAATTTTTCCTGCCGACCATCCTTCAGCAAGTTGTGTAAGCCTCTCCATTTCTCTGAGTAGCGTTTGCAGTGGGGCATTAGGGGAGCATTGGCTAGCCATTCTCCAACCATATCTCGTAAGCAATCAACATCTGATTCTTGCTTTGCTATGGATTTGATGTGATAAGGTGGGATGCCAACAAGCTCAGCTATCTTCCTCCAGTAAGGAGCCAAGTCATCCAGGACTCTGATTTCTCTGTGCTCACCAGTTTCAGGGTCAAAGTATTTGATTAGTTGCAGGTAGTCCATTTTTGTATCTTCATCCCAAAGTGAATTAGAATTGACTGCTTCATAAATGATTATTAAGATGACATGCAAATCATTAAAATTAATGTAGTGTTATTAATGCACATCAAATTAATTTGATATGAATGATTTAAATACTATGGAGTTTAAGCACTAGCTATAATAATATTATAAATTAATGGACAACTAATTTGAAGATTGCAACGATTATACTAATGATTATTATACTCACTCTATTACTGCATTGGAACAAGAGTAGCTAGCTTTGAACTGGACCATGAATTATCCAGACATGATGATCATTGTCCAAAACCCCTCACAATTTAACTCACCTGACTGAAATGTTGGATCAAGTCTTCTGATTTCATCTCTGATATCAGTCATAGGCTGAAAGAAAATAAGAATAATTATGCAACATGGTCATGTACATTATGCTATCTAGAAACATTATTATGTGTGTGTTCTTACATACCTTCCCGAACCACACCAAGTGTTGATTCTGCATTTCTACTGGTTGGGGATTTTTTAGGTTGTGCAGACAGTCCATCATGTGGGGAGAGGTCTCTTTGCTGTCTACCACACAAAGATGGTCCCTTCCAGGGTGAGAAGGACATTCAAATGCAAGTTGATAGCTGACAGTGAAGGCATAATTCATACGAGAGGTGACTGTCTTTAAAGAAGATTCAATGATCTCTCGAACAGCACCGCACACTTCATGTGCTTCAGTTTTGGCAGTTGCTTCTCGTGTGATATGAACTTCATAAAAGTGTGGTCGGGAGATGAGAGTGATTGTATCACGATCAGTGCTGTATCGAAATTGGACTCGGTTCTTCTTTATACCTTCAACGATCAACTTCAGTGAACCATTTCCGACGAGGTTAGCAATGGTGGCAGGAAAGAGACCAAGGGGTACAAAACCACACTCGTATCGAATCATCAGAGAAGCTGGGAGGACTGAATTTGAGTCATTCTCTTGGAAAATGAGAAGCTCTTCATTTGGAGCATTCTTAAGAACACAGGGCATAAAGTAGACCACTTTAGAACTCTTAGCATGTGAGTCCTGGGATGGATCGGGTTCAGGCTGCTTGATGATAGCTATGATGTTGAGGTGCTCCAACAGCTTCACTAGTTGGACCAGTGGTATGTAGTCACCAGAGATGTCAGCAGTAGCTCCTCTGATATCATCCAGAGAGAATTGCCCAGTCTCTCTGAACTTTTCAGAAGCTGCTTTTTCCACTTTACCAAACCTGAATGTGTTGATGATCAGATTGGACACACTGTCATAAACGATCTGTACGTCAGAGATAATGGTGTCCTGGAGCTCAGTTAGGTTGGGGAAGTACATCAGGGTCCCAGCACGATGGTGGAGAAACCACAAAGCTGCTTCTGTTTCCTCTGTTGACATATTTAGCTTCTGTGCCCAGTCAAGGCAATTTTCAATACTGACTGCCCTCTTTTCTTGCTTACGGAGATAGAGACTCAGCACAAACCATGCTGCAGGAATTTTGATCTTCCTGTAGTGCTTCTGCATGTGCTTTTCGAAGAATTTCCGAAGAGTATCGACTTCCTCTCCCCCTCCACTTTTGTTATCAATAGCAAGGATGAGACGATTTTCCGATGAAAATTGGACAAGACCTTCCCTGTAGAAATCAGTAGCTCGAATTCTCTCTTGAAGTTCGGCATCAAATTTTGTGATATGTTCTTCACTCACTAAATCCTTGTGAGTGGCAACGATAAAGGCTTTAGATTGTGGAGAAGCCATGAGATCAGGAAAAAGTTGATTACCTTCCTCTTTTCTTTCAGATTCGGAATTAGCAAGGCAAGCAATGGCAGAGAGAGCTTGGAACATCACCTCCACTACAGTGTATGTAGACTCTACTGGTGTGGTGGATTCACCTGATGGACTTAGGTAAGATACAGTGTAGCTGCTCTGGAGCTCTTGAGTCAGCTTGCAAAAGAGAAGATAAAGGGCAGGACCGATCACGAGTGCTGGAAGCATGTCCATGAACTCGGGCTGGCCACCTGTGTCTGACATATTCAGGAGAGCTGTATTCTCCAAAAGAAACTTGACTTCCTCCCAATTTGTGGTAACAGCCTCTTGGAAAAATTCAAATATTTCATTATCGGTCATCTCTAAATTGAGACTCCTTTCTTCAGAATGTGTGACACCTTGATCCTTTTCTTGCTTCGTGACTTTGACTTTACTTCTTCTTCTGATTCCAAAATGTTTACGGAAAAAATGAACCACATTTCTTTTGATGGACTTAAGAAATCTGGAAGCAATTGAATGATACTTACCACTGGAATGCTGTGCCGGAGGTCGAAAAGGTGGAGTAACAGTCACCTCTTGATTATTTGCTCTATCAAAGAATTGGAGGAACATGCGTGCCTCATCTGTGTGGTCTTTGAGTACAGACCACTCTGATGGTGTCACCACAGCTGTGGTGTGAGAAATATTTCGAATAACAATACTGTGTCCTTTTTCGACTGTGCCTGTGCTTATCTGCTCAGATTCTCCAGCTGAATCGATATCTACAATTTCTCCTGTCAGGCGGCGACGTGCTGTCGTCTTTCCTAAACGAGGTGGACCGACAAAGAGCATATTGAGGAATAACATATCGAGAGAAACACGTTTAGCAAGGATTCGATCGTAGGCAGCAAGGTACTGACTACCTGAATAAATCATAAAGAATAGCTAAGTATTAATTTGTTATGGTGGTGGTTATACCCTATCTCTCTGTGTGTGAACCATTTCCTATCAACTGATTTGTGTGTAGAACACATATCGAAGTGTGCTTTGCCTCGGCAACAGAGTGACTATAGGCACAGCGCTATCTATCTTATTATATAGTTGCATGTGGATTGATGCACAATGAGCACATAAATGCATAGCTACGCACTATCTAACTAGCTAGGTAGGTAGAAGCACAAACTCAAGCTCACAGTCACTAAGCAGTAGCTAACTCTACACTGAAAAATAAGTGAATATGATTTTATGTTATAGCTAATGCCTTTTTACAACAATTTCTGTAAGGCAAACCCATAATATAAAAATCTTGGAGAACGGACTAAACGATGAAGTGCCAAGGAGAGAGCCATGATGAATCTCAGAACTATAAGACTTCAAAGGAGGCAATCAGCCAGAGAATCCAGAACAGCAAGATCACAATGTCATACTTCAAGCTATGTGTAAGAATGATATTCAAGATCACCAATGAGCAGGAGGTAGCTAGCAGTGTCCATACTACAGAGTCCACTTTCTCATTTTGATCATCAGTGCCTGCACATAATAATACGTATACTGCTTGGAGAACTGCACAGATAGCTAAATAATAGCTAGCAGCTAGCTAATGCATAAAGCTTGTCATGAGCAAGACTTATATCACTAAAGGTACTTTAGCTAGCTATGAGTTTTTATTCAGGAGAGAGGTATGACAGTAACTTCACAACAGCAAGCCAGCTCACAAAACAGTGAAGCAAGGAAGTGGAGTGTCGCAACCACTTCACATGATGCAACACACCCAGTGCTGCGAAAGTGTGTTGGGGATGACTAACATGCATTCCATGATTAATTTGTGATTCACACTCAGTGTAACGATTGATAGTGCTACTATAACACTCTTGTGTTTGGACACAGCTTGGACCCTTTTGTGGGCTGCCCTTTTAAAACCCCCCGCCCCCCAAACAAATTTTTTTAGCAGAGAATTTTAAACCACCAAGAATATGGTATGGAGACAGCTAGCTAATGGGATGCTTAATTGTTTTGAGGAAATGACATTAGCTATATATGTTTACTGACCCTTTCCTGGGACTAATAAGAATCCTCACCTTCTAAAGATGCTTTGAATACCTTGTAGCTATTCATTTCTAAATTCACTCCACCTATCACTACCAGTTCTCCTGTTGAGATGATAGTGGAGGCAGTTAAAGAAACTTCAATAGGCAAGTCCCCCACATGCAGCCAGGATTGACTGAGGGGGGAGTAGGCATGAATCTTAGAGGAAGAGAAGGAAGAAGAGGAATGGAAGAATCCTCCTACAGACACAAGGTGATGAAGAAATGTTACACAACTTGAGTAGCAGAGAGGGACTTGAGAAGTTTTCCATAAAGTATCAGTGGATCGTAAGGATGACAGGAAAGAGTCTAATTTGCAGTAAAATACAAAGTTGCCCTGTTTATAGCCTCCCATCAAGTACAAGACCTCATCACAGATAGTGCACTTTATGGAAGAACATTGAAGAGGTAGAGGTTGCATAATCGACCACTCCCCTTGCACAAACACCTCAACTGTATTCAGTAAAATTTCTTCTGAATTCACAGGCTCTTCCACACCACCTATAACGATTATACACTCGTTCTGACTCTGCATAGTTTGAATATTGATGGCTGATGAAGAGTGGCGTGATGTTTTCATTGGCGGTAGAGACAACTGCCATTCAATTTGTTCTGCTCCAGTAACCCACACCTTGTCGGTACTGGTACTGTACTTATCATCACGTTCCACTCCACCAATCAGCACCAGGTGGGAATGGTAGGTGGTGAGTGCATAGAATTTGGAGGGTGTTTTGAAAGCACTCCAAGACATCAGATCAGTAGAAACAAATAACTTGTAAGGATCTTGCGATGATGTGGCACCTCCTCCCACATAAATCTTGCCATGCAGTGATACACACTGAGCATTATACATATTCACTGGAAGTTCACAGCATTCCTTCCAGTGAAGGTTTTTTAGAAAATGGACCTGCAGAAATAGCTATTAGAATTATATATAACTAGGTGGGAAGCTAGGCTATGGACACTCTCATAGAGATTAAGAAGATTTTTGGGAGGAACCAAATGAAAGTGTGTGCTGCACACTATAAACACACACTAAAAACAGTGTGGTTGACCTGGAATACTTTTGGGTCTACATTGAGATAGAAATAATTATACTAGGGTCTAGACTCAAATTCGCTAGCCTGTCTCCCTGTCAGTTCTATCTACTGGGGAAAGACAAAGTTGTTCTGCACTATAAAAAATGAAAGTGTTTACTGCACTCCATGATTTACAAAACTTTACAACCAGAGGGAAATTGAGAACTCAGATCTACTGACTGGTATCTTTACTAGTATAATAAGATTACCTTGTCCATATCTCCCTCCAGAGTCAATTCAACTAGCTAGTCACACTGAATATTAGACAGTTCTAGTGATCTATTCTCGCGAGCCAGCAAGTAGCTGGCACGCTACAGAGGACCACACTGGCCCGCACTGATTCCTGAACGGAATGTCCTGCAGATTTATTCAATGCACTTAGCAGCCCCGCCCATTTCCCCTTGTTTTGGTACGAGGAATTGACAATGTCATTTTTGTGGTTAAATGTTATTAAGCTCCAACCTAATGATAAGACAACAACAAAAATACAAATGGTCAACACAACCAACTGCATGATAGTTAATAATAGTTGTGATATGCATGCATATGCCACTGCACTAGTCCCAAATGTCTGACATCATCCAGGTCACCCACTGAACCAGCTCTCCACAGGAAATCCTACATAAACACAAGAAAGTCATCATGTGTACATCTGCACATGATTATTGTGGCTGTCAGATTGCTAAGGGGCAAATGAAGAAATTGGTCCACTGTCTTGCAATTAAGCCCTCAATTGCATGGACTTGAGATGATTTCGTTAAGATATAACCACTTTGCTAAACACAAGAAAGAGAATTATTACTTTAAATCTCAATAAAGAATGGCAATAATGCAATGGTAGAGTCTAACAGTTCTGGTATAGGTCAACTAGCTGAATGCTAGCCATGCAAGGACCTCAGTCCTGGAATTATAGACATGACACCCAGGCAGTAACTTGTTAATATGTAGCTACAGTTACTATTATCGAACATCACTCAGAGTACCACACAAGGATATTGGTTTCCCTTCACACAGATTACCTAGAAGGCCGTGCTTCCAGTAAAACATACCAAGATCTGTAGAAGTCCCAACAGTCCATGATTGGTAAAATGTCTGGACTATCTCAGGGACTCATTTTAAGTCTTAAAAAACACCCAATCTCTCATATTATTCTTAATTATGGTATAATACATACATAAAGAGGGATCTGATTCTGATCGTTCAAATCTGGGAGCTATGACTAGCTTGAAGCCATTTTCATCCAATTAGCACCATGGGTGAGCATATACCAATGCGAATTGTGCAATATTATGCTCCAGGAAGTGATTATGCCCACAAAATGCCTATTATGTTAAAGAATATGCTGTGACCATATTCCCACTCAAAGTACACGGACACTACCACATGATGTAATACATCCATATAAGGCAATGCAATACCCACAACTACATGTTTGTTTATCAACAGTGATACTTCACTTTCGATAATCTATTATGCCAGCATTATGCTTCCTGCTTTGATTCCCAAAACTATGCTGGCAGAATGTGTCAGTCCCTATTGTTCACTATAGGCATGTCTGCTAAATGAGGGAAGGTGGTGCTCCATCTGGGAAGAGGGGAAGGGAAGGGGAAGGGATTGAGGACCTGAGTGCTAGACAATGATACTAGTAGCGATAACATGACATGTTTGTTTATCAAAAGTGAGGGCAAACATGAGAAAAATACACGTCTTTTTTTCTAGAGATAAAACTATGAGGCTACTTATCATCCATGCCTGAGGATTTCATCCATCTAGATGTTCTATCAACTTCCTTGTCAGGACACCTTTTTAGGACAAAATTGCCATGGCATTCACTTGATCCCTTGACCATTCATTATAACAGCTATACCTCTCTAAATTCTTAACCTCAAATTTTCAGCTCATAGAGTGAGTGATCAGGTCTGGTGGTGAAATAAGAGTAAGTCAGAGCAGATGTAACAAATGATGAAGGGATCAAGTGAATGCAAATAGCATAAATAGAGATCAACAACTCTTATGAGAGAGAGTCTGCAAGGGTTGAAAGGTTAGAGTGCTCTCTACCAAATGGATTCTCTCCAACATGTTAGATGAAGAAGCAGGCATAACAAAATGTGATACCATTACTGACACACCTACCGTGAATACACTGACAGATCAGATACACTTGCCATGAAAACACTGTCATGATTACACTCACAACATTCATCACCAGCATAGTTTTGGGTCTATCAGCATAATGCTGGCATGATAGGCTACTGAAAGTGAACTCCATGGTTGATCTTGAATGTATTTATCATGTGTGCCTACACTAGCTAGCCGAGCTAGACCGAACTTAAAGTGAGATTGCAAATAGCTAGTCAGTAAAAAAATTATACAGCTGTAATTAAAGAATAGGAAGCGAAAAAGCATGATGTGCTAGTCCCTCCCTATTCATCACCCACTACAACTGACAGTTCCACCCACTTTAAGGTTACCATGGCAAATAACAATGAATTCATCATCACAAAAACATTCATGCATTGATACTGTTAAATGTTTTATCTGATCTCTTATGACACTCTGACTGAAAAAAATAAACTCCCCTTGATGCAAGCCTGAGAGAACCTGACGGTTGGTAGCATAAGGAGACAAAGTCCAAAAGGTACAGAGGGTCTCAGGGAGGTGGAGGGATCTTCACATCACTATCCACCATTATGAATGTACTGGACTTTGTTTAGCATCGGGTGGAGGGACAAATGTGGAATGTCAGAATCACATCCACTGGAAATGAAATGGGGGAGGGTTGTGAAGAATGGCTTTCAGGTGCATCAGTAGCCTCATCACTGAGGGATTCTGGACATGTACAGCTTCATCATGATGTAATACATCAATAATGCAATTCCCACAACTACAGGTTTGTCTATCAACAGTGAGGATATGGGCCTGGGTACAAGGCTACAGGCATGTCTGCTGAAACAATTGGAGGGTCTGGGAAGAGGTGAGGGAAGGGGAAGGGGTTGAATACCTGAGTGCTTCTAAATTATATAGACCCCATTAATGGACGTGTCTGGACTATAAACACAAGGACACTAGTGGTCACAACATGACATGTTTGTTTATCATAATTATTTTCTGTTTTTGTAGATGTGGCTTCCCACACCCCTTTCTGGCATCTGCACTGAACATGATTGGAAACAAATTACCTGTCTATTTCTTCAATAGATCATTAGTATGCCAAAAGGATCTTGTTCTGAGCACAGGGTACTCAACACATTAAACCATTGATGGTTTTATCATCCATGCCAGAGGATTTCATGCATCTAGAACCACATTCTCCTTATCCTCTCAAAATTTTAGCTCATAGAGTGAGTGATCAGCTCTTTGCTGGTGGTGAAATTGAGAAAGTTAGAGCAAATAATGAAGGGATCCACTGAAGGGTGTCTGAATTTACTGGACTGACTTAAACTTGACCACAAAATCATTTCTTTGTGACATCATATAGTCACTTAGAATACTGGAAGTTAACTAAGTTACACTAGTAATTTTGTTTAACACTAGAAGTGATAGTCTTGTACATGCCACAGACCCTGGTACATGCGAGATTATAGAAGAGATAAACGTCTATACTAAGGGGTTACTAGCTAGTTAATTGCAGTAATTGCTTCAGCTACACTAGTAATTTGTCTACCACTAGAATAGCCTCATTCCCAGGCCTATTTTAAAAAAATAGGCCTGGGAACGAGGCTACCACTAGAAGTGTGCACACCTCTGGATGACACTTGTTATCTTGCACAAAAAATGGAGCTAGATAAAGGAAATTTTAGTCACTCCCTCCATTCCACTTCCTTCCAGTCACCAGTGGCTGATGTATAGGGGAACTTCACAACTTCAAATGAATGATCTTACTAAGTTGTGCATGCTCAAAGTCAATATTCAGACAACATGCATTGGTCCATAGAATCTACTAGATGAGATATGTTTGCTGCTTGTAGCTAAGAGCTAGCCAAATTTGCTACTAGTTGGACGGCGTCAGGACTCCCTAGGGACACAACTCCCTTCATCCATGGCCATAGGATAGGCTACATTATAAGAATTGGTCCCTTTCGAATATGCTAAATCTACCCCTCATGATCTGGTTGTCTGACTGGGCCTTACCATTTTTTGTGCAAGACAAACAAGTGTCACTCAGAGGTATGAAAGATGATATGCATAAATTACTAGTGACAATTACTAATTACTAGATAGAGATTAGCTAGTAGTAATTAGTTTCCCACAGCTAGTGCTTTGATGTGTTAAAATTTCTATAGTCTCACATGTACCAGGGTCTGGTGTTAAACAAATATACTGGATTTCAGCTGAGTTGTCCATAGACTTCAGAAATAGGAGTGTCTTAGTTGTTTACATAATGTTATTGTGATAAACCACCATTGTGGTTTTGGTTACAGGTCAAAGTACAATTTGGCTCCAAGTAGCTTTTTAGCCATGGCTAAACTTTAACTACTTCCATCAACACAGACCTCCATCTAAGGTCTTCAGAGTAGGCTCTGGGCATCTCTAACTCCTAAAAAATAGCTACCAAGTTCAGAAATTTGAATTCTAAGCATGCTCAGTTGCAGTGGTGTATGTTTGTGTCTGAATGACCCTCAAACAGTCAGTTGTGGTTAAGTATGTAAACTGCTAAGACACTCCTATATCTGAAATCTATGGACAACTCAGCTGAAATCCACTGTAGCTACCAGTAATAATTACTGCCCAGTTAAGTGGCAATAATGTATCAAGTTTAAGGTGAAAGGTCAGTCCAGTAGTCCATTCCAGTAATCCAGTCCAGTAGTCTAGTCCAGTGAATTCAGACACCCTCAAGTGAATGCAAATAGCATAGAGGTTATGAGAGAGAGTCTGCAAGGGTTGAAAGGCTAGAGTGCTCTCATGTGTGTAGTGTACTAAATGGATTCTCTCCAGCATGTTAGATAAAGAGGGTACAACAAATGTGATACCATTACTGACACACCTACCATGCACACACTGACAGATCAGATACACTTGTCATGAAAACACTATGCATGATTACACTCACAACATTCATCACCCACTACAACTGACACTTCCGCCCACTTTAAGGTTACCATGGCAAATAACAGCCAATAATGACAATGAATTCATCTAACAAAAACATTCATGCATTGTTACTGATTTCCTGACATTCTGACTGAAAAAATAAAACTCCCCTTG
The DNA here is from genome assembly GCA_963924555.1 of Crambe crambe. Lineage (NCBI taxonomy): Eukaryota > Metazoa > Porifera > Demospongiae > Poecilosclerida > Crambeidae > Crambe > Crambe crambe. Next base: position 24,512 of record CAWUPZ010000001.1, read on the forward strand.
ATGCAAGCCTGAACCACAACTAGAGAACCTGATGGTTGGTAGCATAAGGAGAAAGGGCCGGAGGATAAAGTACAAGGTACAGAGGGTCTCAGGGAGGTGGAGGGGTCATAACAGAACTTCACATTAATATATCCATCATTACGAGTGTACTGGACTTTGTTTAGCATCAGATGAATGTACAACTTTTCTCTCTACTGGTACATGTCAGACTCAAAGGACCATTGCAGCCATTAATATGTATGGATACAGCTTGGTCAGTTCCAGTGGTACCACATATAATACCCACAACTACATATTTATTTATCAACAGGAGGGTTCACTACAGGCATGAAAAAAAATAGGCCTGCTACAGACATGTCTGCTGAAACAATGGAGGGTGGTGCTTCATCTGGGAAGAGGGAGGGAAGGGGAAGGGATTGAGGTAAATTACATATACCCCATTAGTGGACATATCTGGACTATAAACACGAAGACACTAGTGGTCACTCAGAACTTGACATGTTTGTTTATATTTAAGATGTGGCTTGCCACACCCCTTTCTGGCGTCTCCAGCTTCACTTAGCATGATTTGAATAACAAAGTGATCTGGTTAGCTGTCTAGATCATTAGTTCACCAAGAAGACTTGTTCCTAGCCTGAGCACAGGGTACTTAAATGCTTCACTCACCAACACATTAAACATAGTTGATGGTTTTATCATCCATGCCAGACATCTAGAACCACATTGTCCGTGTTCCACTTTCTCCTCAGGACATCTTTTTAGGACGAAATTGTTGATTTGAACAGCTCAGTCCATGACATTCACTTGATCCCTTCAGCTATAACACTCTGAACCAATTCAAATTTTCAGCTGAGTGATCAGCTCTCTGCTGGTAAAATTTGAGTAAGTCAGAGCAGATGTAACAAATGATGAAGGGATCAAGTGAATGCAAATAGCATTATGAGAGAGAGTCTGCAAGGGTTGAAAGGTTAGAGTGCTCTCTACCAAATGGATTCTCTCCAACATGTTAGATGAAGAGGCAGGCATAACAAATGTGATACCATTACCACCTACTGTGAACACACTGACAGATCAGATACACTTGCCATGAAAACACTATGCATGATTACACTCACAACATTCATCACCCACTACAACTGACACTTCCACCCACTTTAAGGTTACCATGGCAAATAATCCCAATGAATTCATCATCACAAAACATTCATGCATTGCTAGCAACTAACTGTCATCCTATCTGATTTCCTATGACACTCCCAACTGAAAAAATAAAACTGTCGTTATAAAGTGGAGACACAAGTCTGAACCACAACAACTAGAGAACCTGATGGTAGTGCAATCATAAAATCAATGAATGCACATGTATATAAGGGGAAAGGGTCTCAGTGAGGTGGAGGGGTCATAACAGAACTTCACACCACTACATATCAATGTACTTAGCATCGAATGAGAATGATCAAATGTACAGCTTCTCCCTTCACCTACCAGAACATCTCTACTGGTACATGTAAGGCTCAAAGGAAACATATATTTCAAGATCCCCACCCTTTTTGAAGTGTCTATACGTGAGCAAGCCACGATGCATGGGTCAGTTCCAGTGGTACTACATGATGTAATATATCCATATAAGGCAAGGCAATGCAATACATGCTTGTTTATCTATAGTGAGGATGTCACTGCAGGCATGCACTAGGAGATGAGGGAGGGGAGGAACTCCATCTGGGAAGAGGGGAGGGGGAAAGGAGGAAGGGGAAGGGGTTTAGGACTTAAATTTCATCGACCCCATTGGTGGACATGTCTGGACTATAAACAACAGTGAGGGGAAAATATTCTACTGTTTTGTGATGTGGCTTGCCACACCCCTTTTTCTGGAGATAAAGACAGGCTATTATTAGGGTGGCAGGGGGCATGACCCCACCCCCACTTCTTGATACACACACTTTTTGATCTGACACTGGTTTGAGATGGACATGGCTTCACTATCTTGAAGACTTCTATTCAGACCCACAAGATATGTTTGAAAATTGTGTAAATGGTGTTAAACTACTATGACTCTGAAAAGCAAAATTAGTAAATGTCAGGTGAGCTATAATTTGTTATAATGTTATAATAATTGACTCTGCTTTGCATTATGAATAACTTAGCCATTTTACAGAGGAGTAAAATACACACCAAGGGACCCTTTTTGCACGGTATGAACTCCAATGAAATGACCTTCTGGAATGGTAGGTAATACAGTGCAGAGAGTGCATACCAAGTTGTGCAATGAAGTGTAACTCCCAATAATTGTGTAGACTATGGGATGTGTCTCACTCCTAACTGAATCTCACTCACAACCAGCACAGCCACCAGTTTCTATTATGGTCAAAAAGGTCCTGGACAATGAACTTTAACCTTGACATTGCAATAATTTAGCTAATTAATCTACAGCTCACTCAATTAATTGTAACATTCCATTTAAGGCCAAAACCACCTGTGGGGGGATTGCCTTCCTTGCCTCTCCCCCAAAATTTTTTTTGCACTGTATAAACAAACACTACATTTCAGAACAATAGCTACACAGAAATCATATGAATCAAATCATTATTTTGTTCTCCATCAACCTGAGCAAGTAACTTTTCAGACCTTGCTTACTATTTAAGACTGTCTGAATTGAGTCTTGACATGGTTAATGCTTTTTGGCAGCAATTATCCCAAGAGTGTGTTGGTTTTCTCACTAACTAGTGAGCTCTACTCATGCGTGAGCTGAGGGAAAGATTCTTGTGTGGTGTAACTTGATATGCAGTCTAATTTGGTTTTTTCATTTACTTAATCCTTAATCTAGCTATGTACTCATGAGGAAAGTCCAACCACATCATTGGGATGTGGTTTTATTTTTCAACCTGATGGCTGACCAAGGAGCAAGTTCACCTAGCTAGAGGCTGAACCAGATAGGGTAGTTCTTCTGAAGAATACCCAACCAAGGGGCAAGTTCACCTGAAGGACTGAAAACACTTTGAGCTGGCCCCTTGCAGTGGCGTATCTAGAATTTGAACTAGGAGGGTGCTAGATAATGCGCGCGCGAAATTTTACGAACCACGCCCATTTTTTATTAACCACACCCTCTTTATTATACCCAGATTTATACCCAGATGATGGCCTAAGTATTAGCTACCCTACTTTACCAGCGTACAGGATCAGAAGTGAGAAGACACTGGTGCAGACTGAATAAAGAAGCATAGAGATTTTAGATCGAGATGTGCATTATTTAGGGTAAAAACGTGCCGGGCGCATGCGCCTCGCCGATGTCACGCGATGTGATTATTGAACTCTGACCCAATGCTGCTCTTTCTGCTTGTTAGATGATCAGCTTTAAATAATTGGATAGATAACTATACAAGCGAGCCTACTGAAAAAGCTAGCTAGCAGCTGAGGGGGGTGCTCGAGCACCCTGAGCACCTCGCTAGATACGCCACTGCCTTGTGTGTTAAGACCATCACTCACTGAGATAACTCCAAATTGCAACAAACATGCATTCAATGTGCCTCAGAGTGTGAATGTGCCTCAGGAGTATCTATTACCTATCTGAGACAGCCCTTAGTTGGTGGAACCACTTAAACCATTAGCTAGCTATGTCAACTCTGATGACTTGTGTGGTTGGTGTGCAGCCACTTAACTGTCTCCCCCACACCACACTAATAAAACACAACACTGAAATGAAATGGTGGGAATATGTAGTAATGCACTGATAGCCAATAACTATAGGACATCATTGACCCCTAATATTCCACAGCAGGGGTCAGTTATCAAGATAGGAAGCCAGGTCTATCATTCTTAGATCTCTGCATGTGCATTAAATGGTAAATGACAAAAATTTTGTGATTTGAGCTATTATAATATTATTATGCTCTGCTATTGTTCATCTATAGCATAGAAATCCTGGTACTAGAATCCATTAATAGGGAGGAGTAAAATACACACTATGAGGAACTTAAGTGACCCTTTTGCACTTTATGAACTCTAATGGGGGGGGGGGGGGGGGGGGGGGTTAAAAATTGCACTGTATAAACAAATACTGCAATTCAGACAATAGCTACTGAAATCACATGAATCTTTTTTTTTCTCCATCAGCCTTTGATTTAACCCTAGTTCACCTGATGGCTGACCAAGGAGCAGGTGACTAGAGGCTGAACCAGACTTCATTCTAGGTTACATGAAGAATACCCAACCAAGGGGCAAGTTTACCTGAAAGAACCCGGCCCTTGTGTGTTAAGAGGTAAAGGGTCACCTGGATCGTGAGACTGGGCTACACTATTGCCAAAATTCCATGCAATATGTACTTCGTGATCTTTGTATACTGTTACAAGCCATCATGCTACGTAAGTGTTTCATCAACACCAATAATAATATTTATGCCAGATCCTCACACAACCATGGAAACAGTATGATCCCATAAGGACTCCAGGCCTGTATTGACTTAGATGTTGCGAATGAAAGGCGGTTCAATAAAAGCCACATCCCTCACATTATCCCTACCAATGATTATTACATTTCACCAGTCCCAAGGGAGGACAATTATTATTGTTCTGACCAGTCAACTTACAATCTCATTCCAATACTTGCTCACCAGGGAGGAAGGGGTGGAGGGGGTTAAATTCAAACATGAAGACATACAGGGGTAGGTTCCCAGGTATTCAGAAGCCCTATCAAGGGAGAGAGAGAGAACTAAATAATACAGTGCTGGAAATACATGAGGTGGCTATTGTTTGGACATACAGTCCTCATCCCATACGTAGTTATTAATAGGAAATTAAACCAGACAAGGGTTGCAATGAACAGGAAAGTTGTCTATGTCAGGCTGTTAAGTATTTCAAGTGCTGTTTTATCAAGCATTTTTTTAGTAGCTATGGAATGGATGTGGTTAATGCCTGAACTTCTCTCTCTAATCCACAATGCAAGTCAGGACAAACATGTCTTCAAGGGCACACTACTACAGTAATACACAGAGATCCATCCTTGGACCAGGGAGATCAACAAGTTAAAGGACACCTTCTCATCTGTAAAATGAAGCTGAACTACAGCTAATATAGAATGGGTAAAGGGTTTCAACATTAAGGACACAATGTCAAAAATTCCATCCAGACTGCATTGAAAGTGGTGGGCCATGAGATGCCAATATGGGAGGGGGGGGGGGATTTACAAGATAGAGAGGGGCTATCCTAAGAGGAGGGGGAAAAAAACTCCCTATTACCATACAGCCACTAGTTCCTGATAAAACGTACAATTTCCCTTACTGGTGTCCTATCCAGTTACAATAGGTCCTGCTCTATCTCCAGCTGTGTTACAAAAGCCCTTGCTAGTGTCCTATCCAGCTGTGTTACGGTGTAAACAATCACTGCCACTGGATGGCCATGATTGGAAACATAGCTAGCTACGTAATGCTTTAAGTGGTCCCACCATCCAAAGAATGTGTGGGCTGTCTCAGGTAAGTAATACTTTGGCTGTATTTCACAATTTCCCCATCTACTCATAACTCTCAGCTATGGAAATTAACTTAGTGCTTATAGTACTATGCATCTCCCCCACACAACACTAGAAGACCTGACACACAACACTGAAATGAAATGATGGGTAATGCACTGATAGCCAATAACTATAGGACATCATTGACCTCCCAAAAAACTAATATTCCACAGCAGGTCTCAGTTATCAAGAGAGAAAAGCCAGGTCTATCATTTTTAGACCTCTGCATGTGCATTAAATGGTAAATGAGGAAAAAATTTGTGGTTTGAGCTATTATAATTATTATCATGCTCTGCCATTGTTCATCTATAGCATGATAAAATTCTGGTCCTGACTTACATACTACACTTGGCTAGCCAGTCACTTAGTGGAAGTCTCACCATCAGGTGAACTAGGGTTAAAAATTAAAAACCACATCCCAATGATGTGATTGGCTTTTCCTCATGAGTGCATGAAGGAAATCAAATTAGATTGCACATCAAGTTATACCACACATAAGAAAATCTTTCCCTCATGCATGAGTATGATATTCTTGGGATGATAGCCTTTAACTATGTCAACTCAGACAACAATAATAGTAAGCAAGTTCTGAAAAGATACTTGCTCAGATGATGGAGAACAAAATAATGATTTTGATTCATATGATTTGTGTTTTCTAAAGTAGCTATTGCAGTGTTTATTTATACAGTGCAAAAAAATATATTACTTTTTTTTTTTTGGGGGGGGGGGGGGGGGGGGGGGGGGGGGGAGGAGGAGGAGGAGGAGGCAAGGAAGGCAATCCCCCCTCCCCCACAGGTGGTTTGGCCTTAAATGGACTGTTAATTAGTGTTATAATTAATTAAGAGTGAGCTGTAAATTAATATGAAAATTTTTTATTGGAATGTCATTATTCACTGAAGAAAAGGTTAAAGTTCATTATCCAGGACCATTTGACTATACTACAATAGGAAACTAACTGGTGGCTGTGGAGTAAACTAGGAGTGAGACACATCCCTATACTATAGTCTACACAATTAACACTTCACCAGTCCCAAGAAAAAGAGGTACCAGGGTATCAACCAGGCAGTCATTTAGACCATCACTCACTGAGATAACAACATGGAATTGAGTACCAGGCAAAGTTCTATACTGCCACCACCCAGCCCTCTGTGTCATACCATATAATAGTACTGTGTCATATGTAACATCAGATGAGTGCATGTGTAATTAATGGATGCCTGTTAAAGCTTGGGTCTATTTATAATTTCAGTTCTGATCAATCAACTTACAGAGATCTCTCTCCAAGGTCTTCTAACGACCCACAACTTGCTCACCAGGGAGGAAGGGGTGGAGGGGGTTAAATTCTGTACAGGGGTAGGTTCCCAGGCATTCAGAAGATGTCAAGAGAGAGAGAACCAGTGCTGTAAATACATGAGGTGGTTATAATCATTATTGTGTGGACATACAGTCCTCATCCCATAGTCATTAATAGGAATAATTCAACTAGATGAAGGAAAAAAAATTAATGGTTGCAATAAAACAGGGAAGTTGTCTATGTCAGGCTGTCAAGTATTTCAAGTGCTGTTTTATCAAGCACTTTTTCAGTATGGAATGGATGTGGTTAATGCCTGAACTTCTCTCCAAACACAAGTCAGGACAACATGTCTTCATGCAATACAACTCCAAGAACTCATTAGTATCTACAGTGATACAGAGATCCATGTGGAGATCAACAAGTTAAAGGACACCTTCCCATCCGTAAAATGACAACCTCTCTGAACTTATGGATAGACAGTTCCTGCACTGCCACTTTATGCTATAGCTAGGATAGAGTGGGTAAAGGGTCTCAATATCCATCCAGTGGGCCATGAGATGCCAATGAAGCATTTAGAAGACATACTGTATCAGACCGAGTACCTGAGTGAGTCCACCATCTCACAACTTGTTCATCAGGGAGGAGGAATTCGAATTGAGGACATTGGAGACATATGGGGGTAGTTCTCAGGCATTCAGATGGTGCAGGAACCCTATCAAGGGAGAGAGGAATCAATAAATGGGTCAGTGTGTGGCTAGTGGGAGAAGAATGCATGATCATCATAAGTGTTCTCCTCAGACACACTCACTCTGTCAAGACATTAGTTCCAATCAGATATATAGATGGATCACTGGATACTTTAAACAGTCTTTGATAGGTATGTACATAACAAGTTTCTTGCTCACAGATGGTTCCTGCAAAGTACTTCACTCTGAAATTCAGTTAGGCAGACACTGCTCCACGAGACAGTTCTCACTCCTTGATGGAATTTGGAAATAATGCACACCACAAACTAGCCCCACCCTTCAAATTACGCGCATGCGCAAAGGTCACTAGTTAATAAGCTTAGTAATAATAATAGCATCTCTAATAGATTTAGCAAGCTGGTTCAATCCAATATCTTCCAGCACAGAAATCAGAGTCTCCCAGGACACAGGTTGTCTCCCTTTCCCATGCAGCCATTCTTGAAACACTCGGTAGTTGATATCTTGTGCATTCTTCATCAGTTCTCTTTCAAGGGCACTGATGTGTGCTCCAGTCTGGTCTTCAAGGAGGAGAATCCCGAACTGAAGGTACTTTGTTCCAACTTCTTTAGTCAAGTCCACTTTAGAGTCTTGCAAAGGGAAGCAGATGATGTCCATCATGGTTGGGGGACTGCAAGAGTTTGCAATTAAAGGTCCATGAAGTTTCATTCAGATAATTAAACGGCAATTGAGGAGACAGGAGTCAAAGTCTTAGAGAATAGCTACACATTTTAATGCTGAGATGGAAACATAAGCTAAGACAGATTAGCTATAGTTATTCACTTCAACTCTTCCAACATCACTGATATTAGTAAGTGTTAGCTAGTACCACCAGACAAAGACTTTCATATTTACCTGATAAACCTTGTGGTCGTTGTGGAGTGTGTTTCTCTCAAAGCAGGAAGAGTTGAATGGCTGAATGCTGATGTAGATTGATGCAATGCTTCTGGATCAAAAATGGTGATCATGTGATACCATGCAATTCAACTACGTAGGAAGCTAAATTTTAGCCACCTACCTTCATCATAATTTCTACAGATGGAACATTTCTTAGCATTAAGAGATGCTTCTAAATCTGCTGCCAATTTTTCCTGCCGGCCGTCCTTCAGCAAGTTGTATAAGCCTCTCCATTTCTCTGAGTAGCGTTTGCAGTGGGGCATTTGGGGAGCATTGTCCAACCATTCTCCAATCACATCTCGTAAGCAATCAACATCTGACTCTTGCTTTGCTATGGATTTGATGCGATAAGGCGGAATGCCAACAAGCTCAGCTATCTTCTTCCAGTAGGGAGCCAAGTCCTCCAGGATTCGGATTTCTCTGTGCTCACCAGTTTCATGGTCCAAGTAATTAATTAGCTGCAAGCTTTCGATAGTTACATTTTCATCCCAAAGAGCTGCCATAATAATAGAATAAAATAACCAAATGTCCAGTAGTGCCAACAGTGTCTTTTTAGTGTGGGAGTAACTAGTAGGTAATCTCTTCAAACATAGGAATATTGATAACTAAATACGTGAAATAACTCACCTGACTGATATAATGGATTCAGTCCACTAATCTCTACATTGTCATTCATAGGCTGCAGGAAAAATAGCAAAATAATAATAATATGGTTGTCAATACAATCATATAAACACGCTCACACACCACCACTTTGTACCTTTCCGAACCACACCAAGTGCTGACACTGCATTTCTACTGGTTGGGGATCTTTGAGATCATACAGACAGTCCATCATGTGAGGAGAGGTCTCTCTGTTGTCCACCACACATAGGTGGTCCCTCCCCAAGGGACATTCGAATGCAAGCTGATAGCTGACAGTGAAGGCATAGTTCATGCGAGAAGTGACTGTCTTGATCGCTGACTCGATGATTTCTCGAACAGCACTACACACTTCATGTGTTTTGGTGACAGCAGCTGCTGGTCGTGTGATGTGGATCTCATAGTAGTGTGGTCGAGATATGAAGGTGACCTTGTCACGATCAGCTCCAAATCGAAACTGGACTCGATTCTTCTTAATTCCTTTGATGATCAATGTGAATGAATCATTTCCAACGAGATTAGCAATTGCAGCAGGAAAAAGACCAAGGGGTACAAACCCACTTTCATATCGAATCATCAAAGAAGCTGGAAGAAGTGAATTGGAACCATCCTCTTCAAAAATGAGAAGCTCTTTATTAAGAGCATTCTGAAGAACACAGGGCATGAAGTAGACAACTTTAGAACTCTTAGCATGTGAGTCCTGGGATGGATCCGGTTCAGGCTGTTTGATGATAGCTATGATGTTGAGGTGCTCCAACAGCTTCACCAGTTGGAACAGTGGTATGTAGTCACCTGAGATGTCAGCAGTAGCTCTTCTGATATCCTCCAGAGAGAATTGCCCTGTCTCTCTGAACTTTTCAGAAGCTGCTTTTTCCACTTTACCAAACCTGAATGTGTTGACAATCAGATTGGACACACTGTCATAAATGATCTGTACGTCAGTAACGATGGTGTCCTGGAGCTCAGGTAGGTTGGGGAAGTACATCAGGGTTCCGGCACGATGGTGGAGAAACCACAAGGCTAGCTTGGTTTCCTCAGTGGACATGTTCAGCTTCTGAGACCAGATAAAGCAATCTTCAATGCTGACAGTCCTCTTTTCTTGCTTACGGAGATAGAGACTCAGCACAAGCCACGCTGCAGGAATTTTGATCTTCCTGTAGTGCTTCTGCATGTGCTCTTCGAAAAATTTCCGAAGGATATTGACTTCTTCTGCCCCTCCTCTTTTGTTATCAATGGCAAGGATGAGACGATTATCTGATGAAAATTGGACAAGACCTTCCCTGTAGAAATCAGTAGCTCGAATTCTCTTTTGAAGTTTGGCATCAAAATTTGTGATATGTTCTTCACTCACTAAATCCTTGTGAGTGGCAACGATAAAGGCTTTAGATTGTGGAGAAGCCATGAGATCAGGAAAAAGATTATTACCTTCCTCTTTTCTTTCAGATTTGAGGCAAGCAATGGCAGAGAGAGCTTGGAATATCACTTCCTCTACAGTGTATGTAGACTCTACTGGTGTGGTGGACTCACCTGATGGACTTAGGTAAGATACATTGTAACTGCTCTGGAGATCTTGAGTCAGCTTGCAAAAGAGGAGATAAAGGGCAGGACCGATCACGAGTGCTGGAAGCATGTCCATGAACTCAGGCTGGCCACCTGTGTCTGACATATTAAGAAGAGCTGTGTTTTCCAAAAGAAACTTGACTTCCTCCCAATCGGTGGTAACAGCATCTTGGAAAAAATCAAATATTTCATTATCAGTCATCACTAAATTTTCTTTCAAATCAGTATTGACTTCTTTGTCATCATTAATTCTTTCCTCCTCCTCCATATTTAAATTAGTGCCCGTGACTCTTCTTCTAATTCCAAAATGTTTACGGAAAAAATTAACAACATTTCTTTTGATAGACTTTAAAAATCTGGATGCAGTTAAATAATAATTGCCACTATGCTCAGCTTGAGGTGGTGAATTATGATCTGCTACAATATCCGCTTGAGGAGGTGAATTACTATCCACATCAATCACTTCTTGATCTGCTTCAAGAGGTGTATTACTATTAGTATCAATCACCTCTTGATCATTTATTCCACTAATCTGAGAAGGGTTTTTAAGATGAAAGAATTGGAGGAGTATGCGTGCCTCATGTGTGAGGTCTTTGGTTGCAGACCACTCTGATGGCATCACCACAGCTGTGGTGTGAGAAATATTTCGAACGACAATACTGTGTCCCGTTTCGACTACCCCTGTGCTGATCTGCTCAGGTTCTCCAGCTGAATCGATATCTATGATTTCTCCTGTCAGGCGGCGACGTGCTGTTGTCTTTCCTAAACGAGACGGACCAACAAAGAGCATATTGAGATATAAAATATCGAGAGAGCCATGTGTAGCGAGAATTTGGTTGTAGGCAGCCAAATACTGATTACCTGAATAATAAAAGAATAGCTGTTATGGCAGCAAGCCATTTCCTATAGCTAGACTGGCTGCATTAACATGTCAAAATTTGCTTTTAATAGTTTCCTGAGTGTCACTGTTAGCCTGCAAGCGACGTAAAGCTCAAGGCCAAGGACACATAACTAGCACTCCAAAAGCCAAGACTTGATATTCCCAAGCACAGGGAAAAGTATTTTGTGACTGCCCAGTCTGAAGATCAAAGATGGCAGCAGAGTGAATGTCTCACTGGAACATAGTTTTATGCCAGAAAAATGCATTTCAAACAATGCCAGTAACAATGCCAGTAACACTACAGCATTTGTCGAGAAAAATGCAAATCTCACTTATAGAATAGACCAGTTTGTAAGATCTAATGAAAATTTCTATTGTTAGATGTGCGTAGTTATTAAACAGGAAACCTAGCAATCATGCATTTGCATTATCAATTCCCCCCTCCAATGAAATAAATACCAAGTAGAAATGTAGCTAATATAATCTAATCTAATGTAATCAAAGCGCATTTCTTCCCAGAGTACCTTTTTTTTTCTTTTTTTTTTCTTTTTTCTTTTTTTTTTCAAGCCTGACTGACATACCAATAGAGCAGCATGCAGTGCATGTTACTTGTGCTTATTATACATTATCCAGTGCCCTTGGGCCTACCTCCAGAACGGCCTACATTGTATTCTTTACTATACTCCTCCATTGAAGCTAGAAGGCCATAGCCTGATATTAGATACAGCAGCTGATTTTGACCTATCTGTTTTTTTGAGTGTCATGTTAGCTATTAATACCGATGATAGTTAAAGCTGACTAGATAGCTACTCACCTGAACCACATAAACACTGGTTAGCAGAGTCTCATCTCTGTCTGCAATCAAGGCTTGCTGCTACAGGTGAGAAAGCTAAAGAACTCTGCTTGCTTAGATTGTATGGTACCAATGATCGTCAACATGGAGACAGTAGTACAATTTCTGACCTGATGTGCAGTCCAAAATGAAGGCACTCTATAAGTTAATAGCATGGAGAAGGATGAAGATACTCTAGAGATCCGTGATGGCAGCGAAGCTCTGTGGTACGCAGGGAAGAAATGCGCTTTGATTATTTACATTAGGCCAGTGTTAATGGGAAAAAATTATGCTAAATAAAAAGACCATGTAGGGTTAGTCTGTACTTTTACCTATAGCAGTTTCTGTGAATAAGCATCAAAATTATGCTGCCTTCAATAATAATCCCTACATCACTGCCTCCCACCAAGCTGCCTCAATTGTTTAGTGTAAAAGTGTCCTGCTTGGTTTAGGCAGTGATGTAGGGATTATTATTGAAGGCAGCATAATTTTGGTGTTTGTTCACAGAAACTGCTATAGGTAGACTAACCTTACATGGCCTCATAAATTTTTTCCCTTCACTTGTTTATTTACTTTTTAAAGCCCAAAGGGCATAATTATGCAAAACAAAACAGGGGGGAGGCTACCCAGGTGAAACATAAAAATAATTTATAACAAGTGTCAAGTTGGGTTCTGGTGATGTCAAAACAGTTCACGAGAGAGGAGTGATCGTGATAGACGCGCGTGCGCAAATGATGTCATCAAAATGGCTGACATAGTATTGTTTATAATGAAAAGTCGTTCGATTATTTGGAGGAAAACTGTGTGGATAACGATGGTAAAAGCACATTATGTGGTTATAACTGTACAAGTTGATATGAATTTGAATGTCGTATGTGAAAGGATCATGAAGTTACAGCCTGCTAAGAAGATGATAAACGAATCATAAAAATTTTAGATTTAGACAGTGGCTGGTGCCGATTTTTGACACTGTTCTGGAGGAGTTTGAGCATTGTTTTCCAGAAGAATAGAAGAGATACAGAGTCCAGCTTGTATTGTTCTAATGAGAGAAGCCATGCCCATTCTGTACTCTCTGATTCATGTCTCTGGTCAACCGCCCACACTAAGAAATTTGCACCACTCCAAAATCCCATTATTACATTCACAGCTATTCAGCTGAGCTGCTGCAGACTTAAAGTGCTTGTATTTGTGATAATTTTGTGGCTAGAAAATGGACATTTTCGATGATGGTATAATAACTATTGCCCGCCCACATGGTTGTAAGGAAAAATCCTGACCAGAAACATGAATGTCATACGTATTTCTTTTTTTCCTACTTGGTATGTAAGTACTGTCCGTTGGAGGTTAGCTAGTTGTTTTAGGAATATTTATGGTTTACACAACTGCAAGATTAGCTGTGCTTTTGACTTCAGTTGTCCAACTGTCACTAAAAATGCTTGTATAAACCATGGCATGCCATGGTTTATACAAGAAACCAATTTAACTTTTAATTCCACAATTTGGCATTCAATGGACTAGTTGGCATTCATAATACGTGTACTTGTGCCTTTGGAAATATAATACAATATTATTTTTCTACTTGGTATGTCGGTTATGCTTGAAAGAAAACAAACCCAAAAATAATAATAATAATAACAACCCTGAGTCCCTGACTCACCAAATAACAGGTAATCTTTAATCTGCTGACTCAGTTCCTCTAAATTCAATTTCTTCAGTACAGATAGTAGTGACTTCCAAGTTGGAGGGAAATGGCTCCTTCCAGACTTCCACGCAATGATAGCCTGCTTAACATGCTCTTCAGGGTCTCTGCAGTTTGTAGCTACACTAATTCCAATGTGTGCTGTTAGTTGATTGTGGATTGCCTTGAGTGATGCCATGATCTGGACTCCTGCATACTCTAATTTGGAGAGTGCAAGCATGCTGAATTGACTGTCAAGGTCGAATGGGGACACTGTGGGGATATAGAAACATTTATGATATTTTGTGCTCAAACTAGATATAGCTAATTATTTTCCAGCTCCTATAACTTCGATCAGAATACTATCATGCACTTGGTGACATTATATCCTTACATGTATAATTACTTGGCTGTGTCGGCAATTTTCTAAATAGCATAATGCCTCATACCCATGAGTTTTTGTGGATAATGGATTCTGTTCACACTTTAATTTTTGTTGCAGTACAAAAAATTTCTCCACCAAATAAATTAGTGCCATGACACTCTCCCTTTTGTGGGCTAACCCTGGAATATGGTATGAAGGCATCAACTAACTGAAAGTCCAGAGTCACCAGGTAATGAATGACCAAAAGTCACCAGTTAAAGTAGTGGTTACAGATGAATGACATAAATTACGTTTCATCTCTGGTATATTGGGCTCAACTATGAGGTTAGGGGTTACATTTATTTTACCTCTCTATTTATCCATATGAGTCAGTTAAATGTAATTGCATGCAAAATATGGGCCCAGTGCCATTCCAGAGATGAAACACATTTCATATAATAATCCCATCAAAAGTTTGTATGACTATCAGGGATTGATACAGGATTTTTTTTTTTGGCTTGGGAGGGGGGGGGGGGGGGGGGGGGGGGGGGGGGAGAGAGAGAGAGAGAGAGAGAGAGAGAGAGAGAGAGAGAGAGAAAATTGTTTTTCAATTTGGGGGGGGGGGGACACTCTAGGTTGGGGGAGGGGGAAATCCCAGGTTTTCACAACCTCTGTATTAATCCCTGATTATCATGCTGGAAATAGTAACACCATACTCCTTAGCTAATGGGAGGACCGTTTTGAGGAAATGACATAATTGTTGACTATGATTAACAGTCCTCACCTTTTAATGATGCCTTGAATACCTTGCAACTGAATGAATTATAAGTCCTTCCACCTATCACAACAAGTTCTCCTGTTGAAATGACAGTAGAGGCGGAATCAAGTTCAATAGGTAAGTCCCCCACATACAGCCAGGATCGAGTGAGGGGGGAGTAGGCATGGATATCAGATGAGGAGGAGGAGGAGGAGGGGGTTCCTCCTACAGACACAAGGTGATGATGAAATGTCACACAACTTGAGTGCTTGCAAGGGACTTGAGAAGTTTTCCACAGAGTATCATTAGATTGTAAGGATGACAAGAGAGAGTCTAATTTGCAGTAAAATACAAAGTTTTGTTGTTGGTTTTCACTTCCCATCAAGTACAAGATCCCATCATGGATAGTGCACTTTATAAAGGAACATTTACGAGGTAGAGATTGTACAATTGACCACTCCCCCTGCACAAACACTTCAACAGTATTCAGTTGAGTATTATGCTTTTCCATACCACCTGAAACAACTATACACTCGGTCAAACTCTGTTTACATCTAGTATTGATGGCTGATGAAGAGTAACGTGATGTCTTCATTGGAGGCAGAGACAACTGCCATTTGATTCGTTCTGCTCCAGTAGTCCACACTTTGTTGGTAGGATCCCAATTTCGCCTCATCCCACCAATCAGCACCAGCTGGGAGTGGTAGGTGGTGAGTGCATAGTATCTGGTGGGTGTATTGAAAACATCCCAAGACTTCAGATCAGAAGAAATAAACAACTTGTAAGGGTTTTGTGATGGTGGTGTGTCACCTCCTCCCACATAAATCTTGCCAAGCAGTGATACACACCAGGCATTGTACATACCCACTGGAAGTTCACAGCATTCCTCCCAGTGAAGTTCTGCTAGAGGATGGAAGATATCAACCTGCAAATTATGAGTGAGCTCAATAATTGTTGTGTGGAAGTGTCAATATTATTTGCAAGTGCATGAGATAGCAACTGGTAGCAGATGAGAACCAACTGCTATCTATAACTAAAGTCTATTCGCGTTCACCTCGACCTTTTTATATCCGCGATAACTTGCTCAATTCTTGACCAATTTCAAAATTTCAAACACCAGCAGCTAGCTAATTATCCGAGATTTATGATGATACTTTTTATAAAGACTCAATCCTTACCAGTAAGAAGTTAGCTGTATGTCCCATAAGCAAAGTATGGAGCTGCCATTCACCACAAGGAATGTAGTGCGCGCGCATTGCGCGCGATAGAGCAACAACAATGGCTGCCAGGTGCTACTGAATCTCGAGTAAGTTAGCTAGCTTACGCAAGTAACTGCTGGTTAAAACTAAGAAATATGAATTATAGAATAGTTCAGCTAACTAGAAAACTGAATCACAGAATCTTTTAGCTAACTAGATCGATAGAATCAATGAGAAGTCACATTTTCAAGTTTAACTACAATATTCGAATCACTGCTAATCTTCCCGGCAGTTTAGCTTATACAGAACATTCATTGCTAAACCCTCCAGGAGTTGCTGGGATCAGGAAAGGAAGGAGCAGGCTTGAGATGTCAGCTGAACCACCCTACCTCTCTGGGGATTGTCCAGTAGAAGAACAAGGCAGAAGTCCAGGGAGAGTCATGGCAGGCATGAGAGAAAGTCACGCAAAAACGAGAAAAGAAACGAGAAAATAACTTGATCTAAACTGATAACACGTGGCTTGGCTCCAATTACCCGCGCATACTTCTAGCCATAACTATGTGGCTAATTGGATTAATACGCGTTCTTACGTAAGCTTACTACACCACAGCTACTTCCGGTGTCATAAAGTTTTGGGGACCCCGTAGTTTTAGGGACCCCCCATCCCCAAATCTACCGTAGATATGGGGACTCCCAAATAGATATAGGGACCCCATCCCTAATGTATGTTTATAGAAGATATCTCATCCACAAATCTACATAGACATCAGTAATAGTTAAATCCACACCTTTTATGTTAGATCTTGGCCTTAGGGTGGCTGCTCAAAGTATGGTAGCTGAGTCTAACTTATTATTATTATTAGTAGTAGTAGTAGTAGTAATAGTAGTGCTATTTGGGTAAAATAGGGTTCTGAAATAGTCCATGCATGGTTGCCAAAATTGTGCGAGCAAAGCAAGTACAATTTGGCAACGAAAGGGCAATTTCAGAACCCTATTTTGCCCAAAATAGCACAACTAACCCACCTATCACATGCTAATAGTTATACAAATAGCCAAAGCCAAAGCTCTTCAAATAGCCAACACTATTTCAAGCAAGTAGCCCACAATAACTGCATCATGTTCACTGCATCATGATAACTGAGGTATTATAGAGGCGAGTCAATAACTGCATCATTAGCTACCAAGGATTTCCAAAAGTACTGAACAATCGCACATAGGTGTAGTGCTGGGGCAGGTCAGGCATTTATACAAGCCAACACATCTTCCACATCCTGATGGCCTCACTTCAGGGAGAGTCTAGCTACAACATTAATGCAGTTTGCATAACTTCAGTAATTTAGTAATTTGATTACTAATTTGACTACCGACACCTCCAGATTCTTCATACCACTCAGGTTACAGTTAATGGGGGAGAGCCTAGCTGACCAGTGGGAGTATTTGCCTGACCAATGCACAAAACACTGCTAGTTACACCTCTGCTAGCCTGCTAGACAAAACAGGCTGGGGTCCCCATATCTACATAGGGTCCCCAAATCTACCGTAGATATGGGGACGGGGGTCCCCATACCTACGTAGATTTAGGGACGGGGATCCCCACATCTACATAGATTTGGGGACGGGGGTCCCTAAAATAGGGGGTCCCCGAAACTTTATGACACCGGGGTCGAGGTGAACGCGAATAGACTTTAGTGCATTGAATGGTGTGTCATCATTATTTTTGAGCAAGGTACATGTAAAGGGGTGTGAGTTATAGGATCTGGCAATCTTTACCACCTTTGGGGTTGTGTGGGCACACCAGCTTTTAAAAAGAGGGGGTTCGACTAATTGCATGGTGAGCCGATGCGGCTGCATAGCCACGGGGGAGGGAAGCTAAAAATAGTACATCTGACAGAATAGCTTTATTCATTAGGCCAAACCAATTAAATTTCCTCCAAAAAATCAATGAACTTCCAGCTGCATTCTAACAGTAGAGCTGTAGCTACATTATCTGTATTTTTAGCTATACTAACTTGGTCTACATTTTTAATGCTAACTTGGTCTGCATAGTGTGTGTGTGCATTGTGAAAATTAAAGCAGTCTCTACCACTATGAGACTGGCACACAGAGTTAATAATATAGTAGGCAATGAATTTAATAATCAGAAATTAAGCATTGTCGATGGTCATGTACACAGCTTTCACTTTATTGCTGTGCAAAATTCCTAATTTTCCACCTCTAAGCTAGCTACACTCTGAAAGTGAAAAAGTGCTTACTGCATATTTTTTGAATGCTCTCTGTAAAACAGTAACTGCAAAAACAAAAGTGTGTATATACTGCACACTAAATTGTCCAAAAAAAACAACAAAAAACTGTGTATTGGGACAAAAATTGGTGTGCAGTAAACCTTTGTTTTTACAGTGTACCTTTACTGTTTACTGTTTACTGTTTACTGTTTACAATTGGTATGAAGTACACACTCTAGTTTTTGCAGTGCATCAGAAAGAAAGTTTTTAAATTTTTACAAAAATCAACGAGGGAGCTGATGATAAACAGAAAACTTTGGCCTCAGAAAAAATGTTTGCTCAAACTAATCACTCATCAAACAAAGAAGCTTGGAAAAGTTTTCTGGGACAATTGGAGTGTCTTGATCACTAGGCAGGATTGCATCACTCCCATACTTATTTTAGGAGCAGTAGTACTAACTGGGCATGATTTTTTTTGTGGCATAGTAAAATTAGATTCTAGAGACCTAAAGATTTATAGCACTAGTTACATTCTCCTTTTACGAAATATAGCACTCAACTTGATACAACCACTTGAATCCTTGACATTTCAATCCCAAAATAACAGCTAAGAATTTAGTCATGTGTTAAAAGCTTAATCTTTGAGGCCACGATGATCATGGCTTGTATCTGACTACAGATTGAAATGTCAACAAAAAAATTCAACTTCAAGTAGCTATGCAGAAGATGACTGCTAAATAAGCAAGGGGGGGTTGCAACCCTCTGGATCTGCCCCTGGGCCCTTGACATTAGCACATATCATTAATACATAGAATAGGGTAGATCCGTTATAGTTAAATGGATGATAGATCGGCTAGGTAATTTTTCACCTGGTCATCTACTTGAATCTATTGCTAGTTAAGTAGTTTACCTTGTCCTCCTGCTCTCCCATATCTCCAGAGTCAATTCAACTAGTCACACTGAATTAGTTCTAGTGATCTATCCTCGGAGCCAGCAAGTAGCTGGCACGGAGGGATGCACTGATTTCTGAAAGGTATTTCCTGCAGATTTATGCAATGCACTTAGCAGCCCTTCCCACTGTTTTGCCACGACAAAATTATATAATTAAATTTTTTGTGGTTAAATGTTATAAACTGTTACATCAAAAAATCATTAAGTATATCAACAGAAGCAACTGTGCTGGTGCATGAAAGATAGTTGTGACATGCATGCATATGCCACTATATAGTCCCAAATGTCTGATGACATCACATCATCCTAGATTTTGTGTAGGATCCAGTTTGAGTCAGTAGTGGCAGGAATGGGAAATTAGAATCATCCACGAACCAGCTCTCCACAGGAACTCCTACATAAACACAAGAAAGTCCTCATTACTCATCATGTGTACATGTAGTGCAAAGAAGTGTGCTATTATTCAGGAGAGTGGACTCATCACCCACTGCAACTGACACTTCCACCCACTTTAAGGTTACCATGGCAATAATTCATCATCGCAATACAGGTCAGGGAGCCAGAGGTGGAAGGGTCATAACAATATCCACCATTATGAGTGTACTTGACTTTGTTTAGCATTGTACAGCTTCTCCCTCCACCTACCAAGCACACCTCTCTACTACTACATGTCAAGCTCAAAGGAAGGAGCTAAGTACATACATAATTACGTTAATGGGGGAAGGGTTTCTATGTGGCATGATGTCTCTCTAAATCAAACAATCTTTGGTTACAATCATGTGATTTATGTGATTAGTAAGTTTAAGTGCATGTTCACAGTTCTTTGATGTGCTGTACACTGAAAGTGTTTGCAATACTCAATTATTGGTTACCAATGAAATGCTGAAAGCAATACTATTCTGTCTTTCTATTCCTATTGGAACTGCATCTGTTCAACATAATGTCTTACAGAACCGAATAGGAAAGAATGGCACAGTTAGTTCCAGTGGTATATACCACATGATCCATATAAGGCAATGCAATACCCACAACTACATGTTTGTTTATCAACAGGATGTCACTGCACTAGGAGATGAGGGAGGGTGGTGCTCCATCTGGGAAGAGGGGGAGGGGAGGGGAGGGAAGGGGTTGAGGACCTAAATTGTATAGACACCATTGGTGGACATAATATCTGGACTATGAATACAAGGACACTTTGGCTATAATCTTTGTCTATCAACAGTTAGGGTATATGAAGCCAGATAAGGCAACAGTTAATTGCTAGCAATGCATGAATGTTTTAGAGATGTGGGATTATTATTTTTTTGTAATCAAATTGTGATGCCACACCCCTTTTTGCCAATTCTTCTACACATTTTACAAGCGTCAACTAGATACAACGCTGACTACAAATTATCTGACTTATTGTGCACACAGATTACACTGTTACACGGACATGAACAGTTTTTTAGAAGTATAGCTATAACAGAACAAATTATTGGTCAGATAAAGGCAGAAAATGACCAGACAAATGAAGAAATTGACCGAAAAATGTCCTCATGTGACTGGCTGTCATTGTGAGCCCTGATAATGATGCTAGAGTGCTCTCAGTCGTGTAATGTACTTTTCCAGCATGTTAAATGAGTGAAGAAGCAGTTAGTGACAGAGGTACAACAAGTGCTAGTTGAGGAGTGGATATGATACCATTACTGACACACCTACCATGCACACAGATACGCTTGCCATGAAAACATGCACACTATCATGATTACACTCACAACATTCATCACCCACTACAACTGACACTTCACCCACTTTAAGGCTACCATGCCAGATAACAAGTCAAAAATGCCAATGAATTCATTATGACAAAAACATTCATGCATTGCTAGCAACTTATCTGACTTCCTGATACTCCAACTGAAAAAAATGAAACTGTCATTATTAAGTGGATATGCAAGCCTGAACCATAACAACTAGAGAACCTGATGGTAGTGTAATCATAAATGTATAATATAAAGAGGGAAAGGGTCTCAGGGAGGTGGAGGGGTCATAACAGAACTTAACACCACTACAGTTTCTCCCTTCATCTACCATGTCAAAGGAAACATATAATTTCGGGAGATAAGAACCCCCACCTTTTTGAAGTGCATCTATAATTATGAGGAAGCCAGCTCTCCATTGCAGCCATGGACACAGCTTGGTCAGTTCCAGTGGTACCGTATGATTTAATACATCCATATAAGGCAATGCAATACCCACAACTACAATCAACAGTGAGGGTGCTGCAAGAGACGAAGGAGGGTGGGGCGCCATTTGGGGATATAGGGGGAGGGGAGTGGAGGTGTTGAGGACCTGAGTGCATTGGTGGACATTTAAACACAAAGACACTCACTAGTGACAATATGACATGTTTATTAAATTTTATCAAAAATGAGGGCAACAAATTAATTACCTGTAAAAAATCATTTTCTACTGTTTTTGGTTTTTGTTTAAGATTACCATGGCAATAATGCCTCATCACAGGTCAGAACTTACATATCCACATTATTATGAGTGTACTGGACATTGTTTAGCATTGTACAGCTTCTCCCTCCACCTACCAGCACACCTCTCTACCAGGCTCAAAAGAAGAAGCCAAGTATTATGTAAGATCAAGAACCCCACTCTCTTTGAAGTGCCTTGTGAGCAAGCCACTTTTATAAGCAATGCAATATCAACAGTGGGGGTGAATCGTTCACTGCAGGCATGTCTCTGAAATATGCACTTGGAGATGATCGAGGGAAGGTGGTGCTCCATCTGGAAAGAGGGGTAGGGGAGGGTTGAGAACCGGAGTGTTTAATTGCATAACCATTCACTGCAGGCTGAGTTGAGGGAAGGTGGGGCTCCATCTGGAAAGAGGGGTAGGGGAGGGTTGAGAACTGGAGTGTTTAATTGCATAATCATTCATTTCAGGTTGAGATGAGGGAGGGTGGGGCTCCATCTGGGAAGGAGGAGGGGAAAGGGGTTGAGTGCTTCTAAATTGCATAGACCCCATTAGTGGACATGTCTGGACTATAAACACAAGGACACTAGTGGTCCCCAGATGTTTGTCCATCAACAGTGCATTAGGGGAAGAAAACTACGTACCTATTAAATTGTGATGTCACACCCCATTTTTGCTAGTACCAGTCCTTTCTCCTCTACACACAGTCACATGCTACAAATTATGTACCTCTACTTTTTTATCCAAGACTCAATTAATTACAAAAAAACTCATTAACAGTTAGATTTTAAAGAACAGTACAACAGCATGACCATGTCCCACTTAACCTCCTCCTCAGGAGGACAGGAACAGATTAAGTATGATATGTAATGATCATTATCAGCATTGGTAGGCATAGTCTCTATGCTAATACAACACTTGAACAGTCACAGGCTTGAATGCTTTCATGCATTTAGTGTGCCAAATGGATCCTCTCCAGCATGTTAGATGAATTATTAAGAGACAGTGAAGCACAACAAATGCTAGTTGAGGGGTGGATGATACCATTACTGACACACCTACCATACACACAGATCAGATACATTTACTCAATAACCACCCACTACAACTGACACTTCCACCCACTTTAAGGTTACCATGGCAAATATCACACTTCCACCCACTTTAAGGTTCTATCACTACAACTGACACTTCCACCCACTTTAAGGTTACCATGGCAAATATGGAGACAACAGCCCTTTTATCTGATGACACATAACTCTGAGCTGTTTGCTATTTCACTGGAAGAATAAAACCACTGCTAAAAGCAGAGATCTTTTTTATACATAGCGGATGAACATGCAGACCTGAGGTTACCACAACAACTAGAGAACCTGGTGGAGTGCAATCATTCATGTGTATATAAGGAAGAAGAGGTCAAAGTACAAGGAGTTTAGGTGGAGGGATTGCTAGAGTCTTCACATCATTACATGTCTACCATTATGAGTGTGGAGTTATCAGGATAAGCATCTAGGGGTCATGTGAGGGTTCATATCCACCAGCTGGGGATTGGAATACTAACATATGGTCTGCCTACCAGCATGCCTCTCTACTGCTACAACCTGATGGATGTATTAACAGGTACAGAGGGTCTCAGGGAGGTGGAGGGGCTATAACAGAACTTCACCACTACATATCCACCATTATGAATGTACTTAGCATCGAATGATCAAATGTACAGCTTCTCCCTACTGGTACATATCAGGCTGAAAGGAAACATACATTTCAAGAGATAAAGAACCCCCCACCCTTTTTGATGTGAGGAAGCATTGCAGCATGGGTCAGTTCCAGTGGTACCACATGATGTAATACATTCATATAAGGCAATGCAACCCACAACTACAGGTTTGTTTATCAACAGTGAGGAGACAAAGGAGGGTGGGGTGCCATTTAGGAAGAGGGCTAGGGGGAGGGGAGGTGTTGAGGACCTGAGTGCATTGGTGGACATCTAAACACAAAGACACTAGTGATAATATGACATGTTTGTGAGGGCAACAAATTAATTACCTGTAAAACTGTTTTTGGTGATGTAGTTTGCCACACCCCTTTATAGCCATCTCCATGAAACACTACAGCATGATTGGAATATTTATCTGCCTAGCTGTTTATTTCAAGTATACATGATTGTTTCCTAAAGACTCATAGCCTGAGCACAGGGTACTCAAATGCTTCACTCACCAACACATTCTAAAAAAAATTGATGGTTTTATCATCCATGCCAGAGGATTTCATCACACGTTGTCCATGTTCCACTTTCTGTTGACAACTATCAGCCTCCTCCTCAGGACATAATTGCTGATTTGAACAGCTCAGTATGCCTATGTCCATGGCATCCCTTGACCGTTCAATATAACAGCTATCACTCTCTAAATTCCTAATAATTTTCAGCTCATAGAGTGAGTGATCAGCTCTCTGCTGTTGGTGAAATTAGAGCAGATTATTATAATGGGAGCAAATAGCATAAACAGAGATCAACAACTCTTATGAGAGAGAGCCTGCAAGGGTTGAAAGGTTAGAGTGCTCTCAGTCTGTAGTGTACCAAATGGATTCTCTCCAGCATACATTCACTGCACCACCATGATTGGGTAAAGGGTAGATACACTATTTATATAACACAGCGCTCGATCATCAATAGTAGTACAACATAAAGGGCCACATGATCTGCACAACAGATCCTACTGCTAACCTCTTCTGAACCCACACCTGCTTTTATTAACTCCTGAAACTGGTGATATGAATTCATGGCATAACTAACTATGCAAAGATAAGACATCATCAAGTTTATGGAAATAAGGGAGGGAGGTGGAGGGACCAAGAGTACAGAAAGTCCTTCCATGATGCACATTTACCTGTATGAAGCTCTTTCCGGCAACTCTTACTATTAGACCCACAGAGACATATAATAATGGGAATAGTTCCCAGGCATTCAAATGGTGCAGTAACCCTATCGAGGGAGAGAAATAATAGGTCAGCGTATTATGGATGTGGCTAGTGCCAGCAAATGGAAAAGAATGCTCCCAGACACACTCACTCTGTCAAGACAACATTCCATAATCAGATGGGTGGATCACTGGTAGCTAGTCTTGCAATGATCCTCACAAGCTAGAATTTGATAAGCTAGGTATCACTGGAGTTTTCTTTGCAGAGCACTTTCCACATTTAGAGTAGTACAATCTATACCTCATGATTAGTGTACAGCTTCAACCAAAAGCAAAAGCACATTGCAGGACACTCTCATCATGTATGGTCAGATAAGGGGCAAATGAAGGAATGGACTGGAAAATATCCAATAAGAGACTGACATTGCCTTGCATTGAACCTCATTTCAAATGTATGAAATATAATCCTGGAACTACAAGACACATTGGGTTCTCACACATTCTGATCCCACACTAAATCATCAACCCTGCATCCTGAAAGAAATCTGTTATTTAAAAAATTGATAATTATGTATTAAAGAGGGCACTTTAATTGTGATGATATTATTAATACACATAGAGAGGTCTATAAGACAGGAAGGGCAACTACAGAAAAAGTCACTTCTCAAAAATGTCAGTATTAAGGACAACTGCTAAATGCAGTGCTAAGACTGTGTAATGAAAAAATTAATTTCTAAAAACAAAATACTCATACTTCCATTCAACCCCCCCCCCCTCCCCCCTCCAATGAAAAAATATACCACCCTCTGTTCCCCACATGCACTGCACCCACTCTGACCTGATTGGGTAAAGGGTAGTAGAAACCAAGTTCAAGGTAAAGGGTTCAGACCACATGATCTACAGTGTAACAAATCCTTTTGCTAACCTGCACCTGCATCTCCTGGGATAGTTAGGTGGGTAATAAATTATGGGTGTGGTTATTGAATCTAGGAGGGGTGAGGACTCTCTTGTTGATGAACTTTATACACGACTATCCCTACTTGTCTGTTCTATTTAAAGAGATACCATGAAGAATATTAAAGCAGCACCTTAATTATTAGAGTCTATAAAAATATTGTACATTAGAGAAATGCAAGCATTGTGTGGCGAGTGTGCATGCTGAGTTTAGCCATGAAAAGAAACTGAATAATACCTAATAATAATAATAAAGCCAGCTGGCCTCATTCTACTTACTGTCACAGAGGAGCATTCTTTAGCCAAGTACATGTACAAGTATAAAATATTTTCTTGGTGATGTTGATGGTGCTTCATTTGAGTCAGCGCATGACCTTCAAGTGCCTTCTACAGTGACAGAAGAAATAACTAACCATAATCCTTTGAGTGCTACACTGACTGTCAAGAGGAAGAAATGACAACTAAAATAAGTCAAGTTGTAACTATACATGTTGAGTACTTTGAGATAATAATTTTCATAATGACACACATACAATCACGCCACACATTGTTCTTTCAAGTGTATTAATGACCCACTATACATCATCAAGTGTATCAAGAGGTACGAGGGTTTCAGGAATCAAGGTGGAGGGACTGCTAGAGTCATAACAGTGATTGGATCAATGTTCCATCAGCTGAGCTGAATCCCTCTTGTTGATAAACAAATGATTATGTCATTGTGGGTATTGCATTGCCTTATATGGATGCATTGTATCATGTGGTAGCACTCCAGGCATGAGAGGTGCAGGAGATATCTACCTTACATTAGGGAAATGCAAGCATTGTGGGGCAAGTGTGCATGCTGAGTTTAGCCATGAAAAGAAACTGCAACATTATAAAAACACCTAGAGATAAAGCCAGCTGGCCACACAACACTATCCATGCTAGGGACAAAGTGAGATGGGACAATATATAGAAGGAGGGAGGGAGGGAGGGAGGAGCAATAAGAAGATGTACCAATTATACCTATCAGATACTGATGGGGATAGAGAGTCAATGCATTGCACATACCTGTTTGACTGATGCGAATGAATTTTGACCAGTCATCTCACAGAGATCTCTCTCCTCCGGCAACTCCTAATAACCCACAACTTGTTCATCAGGGAGGAGGTTCCCAGGCATTCAGATGGTGCAGGAAACCTATCAAGGGAGAGAGGACTCAATGGGTTAGTATGGCAAGGGGTCAGTGTTCTGCCCAGATGCATGTTCAGGACATCTTTCCCAACTTCAATCAAGAGTCACTGACCTAACTGACAGTCACTTGCTTGGCTGGGCTGATGGTGGACACTCTTGCAGGTATTGAGGTAGTCTCAATAAGTATAACAGAGTGTCTAGAGTACTGGCAGACTATTAATAGGTAAAGGGTGAGGCTAGGGATAAAGAGTACTGTGTTTCAGGGGATGCTCCACGAGGGGGGGAAGGGGGTGGCACCTCCATTCACAACTGTAGTAGCTCTATTAATTATGCTATAATGATAATAATTCAAAAATCCTCTAAATTATATGATCTCATCCCCCAAGTTGGCTCCCCCCTCCCCCCCAACTCAAAGTTGGCTCCTCTGCCCTTATATTTTAACTTCCTGCCAGTACTCTAGCCACACCGTAAATATAAATGGGTCAGTGTGACATGGAATGCATGATCATCAGAAGTGTTCTTCCAGATACTCACTCTGTCAAGACAACTTACTCCATTGTGGATGATCTAACATAAAGGGCAGAAGTCTCTTGCTCACAGATGGTTCCTCCAGAACACTTCCCTCTGAATATGCAGTTTGCTGCACGAGCAAGCTGCACTCACGTTGCCAGTTGACCTTCGACCCCTATAATTGGGTTCTCTATTATGCGCATGCGTATATTAACGTCATAATAACTCTGCTCTTCCTACAAACAATCCCTGTTAGGCCAGACCTAATAGATTTTCTGTTGCTCGGGCCCACCCGGGTCTATTTTTAGTCAAACTGAAATAAAAATTTCTATCATGAATATCGTTAACTTAGCTAGCCACTATCGGCTCAATTTGGCTGTAAAATAATTAAAAATCAGTAATTTTTTAGCTTTGTAAGCTCAATTTTATTGATCTTCCGATGTGAAAAAAAATTTTTTTTTTCGGTCACCCGGGTCACCTTTTTGCACTCAGCAGCCCGAGCAACAGAAAATCAATTAGGTCTGGCCTTAGCTATCTCTACTAACTGACCAGTGGCTCCATTTATCGCAGGAATCATATTCTTTTTGGGAGCAGCTTGACTACAGGACAATGAGGTAAGGATAACTAGACCTTTTGCTGTTGGGATTTGTAGCTATAGCTAGCAATACCCCTCTTTCCACCTGATAGTTGCCTACCTTTTTTCCACAGCTCCCCTGCTATCTTAGGGAGAAGTGTGTCCTCAGTGATCTCTGACCAAATGTTAGAAAGATATCAGTTCCTACCTGAGGAGAAGTCCTTGGACTGCCATCTTCTTGCAAAGCAGTAGAAGAGATTCCAATATAGAAAAAAGGTATGAAGGTTTGTTTAGGTCAAGTATACTTGATCTGTTTTATAGGACACAGGATTGATTTTTGTGCTGGATTAGCATTGAGGATTCAGTTGGGAGGTTGGCTTTACAAGCCTGAGGTTTCCTTTTCTCAAAAAAGATCTCAGAGGGTCTTGTTTTGGTACTGGCAATACTGTGAGGGTGTTCTCTTTAAGGCTGTATTGATCAGGGATTTGATGTCTTTGACTGTGTTGATATCATTAGCATGAGAGCTGTTGATGAATTCCTTCTCTGTAGGAGGTCAGTTTGAAAGGACTGCGTTCTGTCTTGTATAGGTTCTCCAGCAGCTCCACCTGCTGGAGAACAACAGGTGGTTTTTTTAAGTTCCTGTTACAAGTCTTGTGCAGGGTAGAATCTCCCAGCATACCTTAGCCCACTATGCCATCTTCCCTTCTATGTGGTCAATAGAATACTGTAAATACCCTTTGATATGTGAAATCACCCTCACTAATAGTTGGGGAGAACACTGCTAGTAGGTCCATGCCACTTACAAAAAAGAAAGAACAAAGTAAGCTCATTCTCAAAATAAGATTTGACTACTGTTGTCTGAATGAAGAAACTATAATTATTATAATAGTGTGCCTATAGCATGTGGAAGATACCACTACAATTAATCGGCAGAATTTAACGACTTACTTTTCTCTTCATACCCTTAAATCACTTTTATTTCATTGTTAAAATATTTTCGTATCATTGCTCTCCATAAGTTATCAGGGTTTCATGCAGCGGAGGGGGAAAGGGGGAGATCCCCTCTGATTGAAATCCCCCCTTAACCAATCACTGAAATCGAATGTGTCTTTATATACCACATTGTTCTCACACAAGCACATCCCCTGGTTATACTTGTATTAAAATGTATTATTCTGTCTAACCATCCAGGTGTTACTGAAGCAGTGGGCTCAAATCCAGAGTTCTTTCGTATGCCTCTGATGTTATAAAAGACAGCTACATCCTGGAATTGAATTTCAACAACTACTCTGTTCTAGCTATAATATGTACGTACATATTGTAACTCATACACATTTAAATTTGGAGTGTTGATATACTTTCAATTTTGTACATAGCAATTGCAGCCATATATATACTTTTGCATGTGTCGCTAGAGCATGCGCGATTAAAGCTTACTTGGGGTCGAAGGTCGACTGGCATCCCTAGGCGCTAGTTTTAAAAACAGCTGATGGAAATAATGCCCACCATCATACCACTCAGCCTCACCCTTCGAATACAATGCGCATGCACAAAAGGGTAACAACACTCGATTATAATTCTACAGTTTGACATCTCTAATAGATTTAGCAAGTTGGTCTAATCCAATATCTTCCAGCACAGAAATCAGAGTCTTCCAGGACACAGGTTGTCTCCCACCCCCACTGAACCACTCCTGAAAAATATGGTGGTTGATACTTTGAGCATTTGTTTGAAGTTGGAGTTCTAGGGCACTGATATGGGCACCAGTTTCATCCTCAAGAAGTAATGTTCCAAATTCAAAGTATTTTATCCCAATCTCTCAAGCCAAGTTCACTTTAGGGGGAAACACAGGATGTCCAGCATGGTTGGAGGTGGGCAAGACACTGTGGAATGAAGAAAGGAACTATTAAAATGCAAAATAAGGGATATGATTACAACTAGCTATCACTTCATAGGACAAGCAACTTTCAGAATAGCAAAAGTAGCTGTGCTATTAGGCAAGGTTGAACTTACCTTCAGATTATGAAGTATGTATTGCAGGAGCAGTTGGAGGAGATGCATGGCTGGATAGTGATGTAGATGACTGCAATACTTCTGAATCTGTATGTAAAAATGTAGTGGTACTAGCAATAGCATAAAATGCTAGTAGATACACACCTTCATCATAATTTCCACGGATGGAACATTTCTCAGCATTAAGAGCTGCTTCTAAATCTGCTGCCAATTTTTCCTGCCGACCATCCTTCAACAAGTTGTATAAGCCTCTCCATTTCTCAGAATAGCTTTTGCAGTAGTGGGACATTTGGGGAGTAGTGGGACATTTGGGGAGCATTGGCCAGCCATTCTTGAATCGAATCTCGTAAGCAATCTTACTTCGCTATGGATTTAATGCGATGAGGCGGGATGCCAACAAGCTCGGCTATCTTCTTCCAGTAGGGAGCCAAGTCATCCAGGATTCTAATTTCTCTGTGCTCTCCAGTTTCAGAGTCACTGAAGTACTTGATTAGCTGTAAGCTTTCGATAGTTACACCTTCATCCCAAAGTGGATTGCTGCTGACTGCTATGATATAATAACAGAACAGAAGTTAAAAGAATTATTAGTTACAGATATCAGTTCATTTCTTCATTATCTTGATAAACTATAATGTGGGGTCACATTGGCCCAAGAAAAAAATGACTTGGGGGGGGGGGGGGACCCCAAAATAAAACCTTGATAGATATCACCACATATATTATATTGTGTCATGCCCAGCCCGAAGATCAAAGAAGCCGCTCGAACTTTCCAGTGTGCTACAACTCGCCCACGCAGGGCAAGGGCACAGTGCCCGTAGTTGGGCGGTGACCTAGCAGGGCAGCTAGGAGTAAACTGGCATGCGAAACGCCAGCCCGCGCTGTGAGACAGCTCGGAAGTTCTGCCTTTTATGCTGGCTACAATCTGAAACGCTTGTTGGGTTTGAACGTGGAATGTGGTCAATGAATATCATTATAAACGTGCACCGTGGTCAATGAATAACATTAAAATTCCACGTTTCAAACCCAACAAGCTTTTCTGAGAGTGAAAAACAAAACATTCTAGCTGATCTTCGGACTGGGCAGACACAAAATACTTATATCCCTCGTGCTCGGGGGTATCCGGATTTAAAGCTCTTGGCCCTCGGGGCGCTGCGCGCCCTCGGGCCTCGAGCTAGCTTTAAACCGGATACATCCCTCGCACCCGGTTACATCATAGATATATGAGCCGTACCGGGATTGGAAACGGGGTCACGTGCGCCCGTAGGGCTAGTATAATTATTGAAGTACAGGCTCGTTTCACCTTAGTTACGCGCATGAGTTACTGTCTTCCCGAGTACAAAGGACCGCAAACATATCAGAAAATCTTTGCGACTATTGTAAAACAAGCCGCGAGAACGGTACTACAGTTTAGCCCAAACAGAATTCGTTCAAATCTCTTCAGGGGAGAAATTTATAAGAAACACTCTCAGCTCCTTGCCTGAATCTATCTTGTGTACCATTTGCAAGTAAGTGCTATATAATGCAGAGTTAGCATATAGTGGATAATGTAAAGCTACCAAATGTGCAACTAAATCCATTGTCACTAGAATTAAATAATGAATAGTTTATATCTACTGCCCTCATCTTTGTAATTCAAAGGCTCAATTTTGTGTACCATAAGCAACTGTGTGTTAAAGGATAGGACTTGTTTTCTGATTAGTAGCAATTGCTTACCTATTAAAGTAACTAAATGTGCTATTTTGCTGAATGCAAGCTGTTTAGCATCCGACTTATGCAGGGATAAAGTTACAGCTAGCTACACTATAGCTCTATAGCTTAAGGCATAATATTGAGTCCCACATTCCCAAACCAAATTAATAGCTATACACTTTGTGATGAATATATATCACAAAGTGTAGCACTAGCTGACATGGTACTGTAACATGCATGCAGAATGCCTCGGAAGAAAAGATTTACTCATTTCAAGAATGGAGAGAGGAAGAAACAGGCTGCTAAGAGGGCACAATTAGACATGAACCAATTATACCTGGCAGTAAGGGAAGATATAGATAGATGGGTTGATTTAACTGATCAATCGAAAGGTAGTATGTCTTTTCGTTGCAAATCATCCAATGCATATGAGCTCACGATTCATGATGATTTTTCATGGGAGATATGCATTCATGGACGACAAATCAACCACACAATGTTGGCACTACCCAAGCTTCTCAACAAAAAAGAATTAATAGTAAATGTTACACACATTCTCAGTAATTCAAAATTATGCCCAGGAAATCCAGACAAGAAATTCATTGATATGATCTTGTCCCCAACTTATGAAGGCAAAATAAGAACAAGTGCCGGATCGCTGGTAGCAGAGGTGATTCAAGGGTTCTCTGTTTGGTATAACGGTAAAGTATTTAACTCAACAGTTCGAACTACAGATTGTACATTAATTGTGGGTGATGGTAAATGCAATATTTGTCAGAAATTCCGATCAAATTTAAGATCGATGTATAGTTGATTCTTAAAAAAAAAGAAAACAAAATCTAAATATTGCAACAATCGTTACCTTAGTTCAGCAGAACAGTTGAAAAAGTTGAAAAATCTTCAATCTAAAGCTAGTAATTCAAAATACAATCTCAAGAGGCTAAGAAAGAAAATAAAACAATTGTATGAAAGAAATAGTGTTATTGTGGATCAAGAATTACACTCTGACCTCCACAATATAATGGAAGAAAATAAACACAAAATTAATGATATATATCCGAAAGGATCATTTCGCAGGCTATTTTGGGAAGAACAATTGAAGGTGGCCAGATTGACGAATTCTCGTCAGATGCGTTGGCACCCGATGATGGTGAGATGGTGCCTCAATCTGAAATTCCTATCCATAGCAGCATATCATGCATTACGAACATCAGGCATGGTCAAGCTTCCATCGGAAAGAACCTTGCGTGACTACACTCATTATATCAAGAGTGCACCAGGATTTTCTGAAGAAGTTGACCAAATGTTGGAGGAAGAGGCAAAATTATCCGAATTACCTGATTGGAAGAGACATGTGACATTGGTTTTGGATGAGATGAAGGTGAAGGAAAGCCTCGTGTACAACAAACATCAGACGAAAGTGATAGGTTTTGTCAACATGGGAGATATTGGTGATCATCTTGATCAATTGGAGAGAGATATTGGTAATGAAAAAACACCACATGTTGCTACCCATGTACTGACACTAATGATTCGTGGCATTTTTTTCCACCTACATTTCCCATATGCAACTTTTGCAACCACTACAATCAAAAGTGATTACCTTTTTTTGATAGTATGGGAAGCTATTGAAAGACTTGAAAAATGTGGATTTAAAGTAATCGTAGTGACTGCTGACGGTGCATCACCGAACAGAAAATTCTTTCGCATGCACCAGAGTGACAAAGATGATGGCTTGTGTTATAAAACCAAGAATCCATATGCCTCCGATGAGAGATATGTTTATTTCATGTCTGATGTACCTCACTTGCTCAAAACGACAAGAAATTGCTGGTCTCACTCTTCAGGCCATGGCAATACACGCAACCTGTGGGTAAGAAAGCAGTTAGCAATATAGTGCAAGTAAATCACATGCATAATTTTTAGATCAATGGGAAGGAAATCAGTTGGCAACACCTGATCATGCAAAGATTGCAATGGGGAACAGATCACATGGCCTATATCTATTGCCAAAGCTGTCACTAGAGCATATCAAACTCACGTCATACTCAAGGATGCGGGTGGATCTTGCTGTGCAGGTATAAGCTACAAATGTTTAAATAGGGTGTAGAATACGATGAGTGAATTCTAATTGTAGGTATTGAGTGAGAGTGTTGGGAATGCACTTAAATTCTATGGTGATCCAAAGACATCTGAGACTGAGCGCTTTGTGTGCATATTTGACAAATTATTTGATTGTTTAAATGGTCGGAACAAACTGGAGTACATCAAGAGGAGGAAACCAAATTTAAAACCTTATACTGACACTTCAGACGAGAGATTTAAGGTACTGTACTGCAATTTAATATTGTAATTAATGGATGGCAAAGTGGTATTTTTGTAGTGGCTCAAGGAGGATTTTCTGGACTACTTGAAGGAATGGGAAGATAGCATTGAGTCTAATTCTGAAGTATCAGATGGTTACAAAGCAACTATGTGTCTCAGCACAGAAACTCTAGAAGGCCTACGAATAACAGGTACATTTTGCAGATAGCATGCATGCATACACACTCATTCTCTCTCTCTCTCTCTCTCTCTCTCTCTCACACACACACACACACACACACACACACACACACACACACACACACACAGTTAAATCATTCGTTGAAGTATCTAAATATCTGCTCTCTCTTCCTGGATATCCAGAGAAGTATATTCTCAGTGAATGTTTTTCACAAGACCCCTTAGAGAATTTCTTTGGCCAAGTTCGTGGAAGAGGTGGCCGCTCTGAAAATCCATCTGTACAGGCATGCCTTGAGTCTACTCAATCTCTAAGAGTACAAGGATCTGCTTCTCTGCTACCTGTTAGAGGTAATAGTAGTCGGAAAAGACGGCTCTTGCACAACAAGGAGGTGATTGATGATACACCTCTTCCAAAGAGACGAAGACAAGCAAAAAAGGTTGAATAATCAAGATAATGAATGACTGATATAGCTAGCTACAATACATATTTTGTTAATCATCACTGGAGTCCAAGTCTGTTGATCCTTTCTTGGACTTTTTTTTGGCTAATTCCTTTCTCAATGCTTTTTTCTTACTTACTTGCTTTGCTTTAATATCCTTATATTCTTGTAACCAAGAAGATGTTATGGTGAATCCTCTAAGAGTGACCCACTTTTCCACTATTGTGCGTAAAAGATCATCAGAATACTTGGAATCGATGTTAATGGAAAGCATTGACCAGAGAAAATTGACATCTTCATCATCCATGATGAGGGTGAAAAGTTGCTCCTTTGACATGGTTCCACCTTTTAGATGATGAGGAAGACACTCTTGCACTTTAAGCTCAAGAGCACGAAAAAAGAGGAAACAGCTGTCATTGATTTCAAATAGGCCACCTCGGTTTATAGTACTTATCCAAATTTTAGTATATTCATAAAAATTACTTCCATCACCCTCAACTGACATGTTAGCGAGGCATTCTACAAACTGCCTGGCTTTGTTGGTATGTTCCTGTTCGTAAATTTTCTTCAATCGCATTGTGACAAATCCACTTGCATATCTAATAGCATTTTCTTCTTCCGAAGACATATGCACTGATAATGGTCTTGATGACATAGCCGATGATGCATGATTAGTGGGAAAATGTTCAGTTAGGATTTCATTCAAAATTAGTCTGTTAAGGGTGCCAATACATAGTAACTGAGGCATGTGCTACTATAAGCACTAATTAACCACAAACACTACCGCGCTAAAATAACAGATAGTAAACCACAATAGTAGCAGCTGCTCTGGCACATCTAAAATCCATGCTAGCATGATTAAAAGACAAATCACGGCAACTCAGGAACCAAGCATGGGAATGAGCCAATATTTTGCGTACAATAACTACAAGGTAAGGTCTAAAAAGTTACGATTTGTTTTAGTTCATATCTATTCTAGAATTTCCAGAATGCATGGTCTTGTGTGGATATATAGAAAAGTAAAATACAAATCAACAAAAACTCATCGTAATTTTGATAGAAATATGTATAGGAAGCTTCATAACAAAAATTAGCCATAGAATCCAAGCGGTCTTTGAGATGCAACGCAGTTTACCTTGAGAATGAAATCGGTTGTAACATCTGTGAAAATCATCAGGCACTCTTCATTTTTGGTGTGTGTAGTACTATTTTAGTATGTAATAACTTGGTCCAAGTTAGATGTCTCTAAGGCAAATAGTTTTAAAGCTATTCTTCCATAGCAACCATGCGTGGGCGGGATGTATCGGCACCCTTAATTGATTGAAGTAACACTGGAGTGCTTGTAATTTCAAGCTCAGCTAAGCTTTTGTTCCATATTTCAGGTAGCGTGTTCAGTCTGAGCTGATGAAATTTTTTTATAGCCCTTTCTCTTGCATGTGCCATACTTACTCTTCCCAACTCCATTATACATGTCTTGATAGCAGAAATTAATTCACAAAATAATTTGTCCACAACTTTTTTGTTGCTACTTGCAATTAAAAGGGACATTATTTCATTCTTCCCAGCTGCTTTAATGACCCTTTCAATCATTGGGGTACTGGCTGCCATGATCTATAAGATTAAATT
Organism: Crambe crambe; assembly: GCA_963924555.1. Taxonomy (NCBI): domain Eukaryota; kingdom Metazoa; phylum Porifera; class Demospongiae; order Poecilosclerida; family Crambeidae; genus Crambe; species Crambe crambe. The sequence continues at coordinate 60,899 of CAWUPZ010000001.1, forward strand.
ATTTACTATTAGGTACCTAGCTTGTATTGCATTCTAATTTTAGCACAATATCTAGCTAGCTAGAAATAATAATAATAAGCTCAGAGGTTTAGAAAGAATGTAACCCTTGTATTGCACTAATTCAATCATACAGCAAATTTAAACGTACATAGATACATGTGTTTGAAACCCAACAAGACTCTCAAAAACGCTGACAGTATAAAAACCACAGTCCTTGAACATACCTTGAACAAGTCAGGCGGTTACTTAGCTATTAGGCTAATTATAGCTAGCCTATAGCTATCATGCTATCATACCTACTGTACACAGGGACTTTAGCATCCACGAATCCAGTTCTCTAGCTTGCTGCAAGTCCTGCTGCCGGTCCCGCGCCTTACGCGCCATTGGTTATACGGTGAGTAGGGGGTTAATTTCCTGCACTACGGAGTTAATAGCGAAACGCGCCTAATTAATTTCAAAAGTATTACGTTTCCAATCCCGGTACGGCTCATATATCTATGGTTACATGTAGATGACTGTTATAAGAAATAACTCACATAACTGATATGTTAGGCAAGGTCCAGTGGTAACATCTCCATTATCACTCATGGGCTACATGAAAAAAAAAATAGTAGAAAGCGTTGCATTTTCCGGTTATGATGGGTCAAGGAAATCTTTAGTGTTATCAACAGCCTTACCTTCCCGAATCATACCATGTGCTGACTCTGCATTTTAACTGGTTGTGGATCTTTGATATTGTATAGACAGTCCATCATGTGGGGAGTGGTCTCTCTGCTGTTTACCACACAAAGATGGTCCCTTCCAGGGTGAGAGGGACATTCAAATGCAAGCTGATAGTTGACAGTAAAGGCATAGTTCATGCAAGAGGTGACTGTCTTGATCGCTGACTCAATGATATCTCGAACTGTACTGCATCCTTCATGTGTCTTTGTGACAGCAGCAGCTTGTCGTGTGATGTGGATCGCATAGTAGTGTGGTCGAGACATGAAGGTGATTTTGTCACGATCAGTACCATATCGAAACTGGACTCCATTCTTCCTTATTCATAGGCGTAGGAACCAGGGGGGCTGAGGGGGCTATAGCCCCCCCAATATTTCTAGCTAATCAGTACAGTTACTATTACTATACCAATTATTATTGTGTAAGTGTTAAAGGTCAAGTGCAAAATCAAAATCTAGCTATAATTGGCCTCCAAAAAGTGGTTGAAATTTTGCTTTGCACTCCACGCAGGAGGGGGGACATCCCCCTCTTGCACCCTCCCCCTTGCCACAACCTAACGGCCTACAAAGTTCAAAATTTAGCCCCCCCAAAGTGAAATTGCTTCCTACACCTATGTTATTCCTTCAATGATCAGCTTAAATGAATCATTTCTGATGAGGTTAGCAATGGTGGCAGGAAGATACTCAGTACTAACCATGCAGCTTGAATAGACAGCTTCTTGAAGTATTGCATGCATGGGAACAGTGCGTTTATGAGTAATAAACCCTAAGGGAGTGAATTTATGACAGTAAGAGCACTTTTCTCTATGGGTGTAAATATATTAAGTGGGATCATTTCCTTCAGTCATATGCTTTGCCAGTTTTGTGTGGCTAGTATGCATACTTATGACGTCATAATGCTGTGGGTGGTACCAGGGGTCTACGCATGCGCAAGTAGAAACCATTGCATGCTGCAAACGTAGACCGGCATGTGCACCTAGTTCTGCGCGCAATGGCTGATGTGATGAAATTGGGAATGATACTAATCTCCATCTTTGTTCTAATATCTGCTCGTAATTTGAGTCTTCAAGACTGCGCTACTAAATTGAGTGTGTTAGAAACCACCTTATATCAAACGGGAAACAACCTACTTGAACTCAATAGAATATTCTTCCCACCTCATGATGAGAAATCGAGATTCGGCAGAGTTATCTACTCGTTTCAGAACGAAGCTGGTGTCACTGGATAACTGTAATGTCAGCTATGTATGGGCTGTTGGAGGATTTTTACTAATGCAGGCTCCAAGAATTTTTCAGTTTACATCATTGTTTTTCAACTATCCAAACAATGATCTGAATAATCTTCATCTGCAGCTACCTTATGAGTGTAGACCTCTTATAATGACCTCCAGTACCAACTGCTCATGTTATGGTGATGACGATACTGACCTCATGCTTAATGTTTTACCTCAGCAGGTTAGTTATTTTAATCTTGTGATCCACCCCCTTTTTCCCCATGTGCACATGCACAGCTGAGCAGTACATAGCTAACTAATGTAGCAAATAATTTCAAAATGCTCATGGCAAGATGCTGAATTTCTTTTATGCCATCAAAGCTATAAGTACATGACTGCTGTATGTATGTATAGCTAGCCATAACGACCCATTGGATACCCCCAGAATCATTTCTTCAATATGCTGTTTGTTTGAAGAGTGTTTGCATAGCTACCATCACAAATAGTTTGCTTGGAGTTTGCTTGGAAAGTGTTACCATAGCAAATAAGATAATCATGATGACGGAGTACTGACTTTACTGATAAATTTTATCAAGTTCATTATTATAAGTTGTACACAACCTCTCTTCATCTGAGATGAAATTCATAGTAACTATAGGCTTGTCTTTTGTCATCCACACCCATGCAATAAGTTTTCAGCAGTATATGATTTTAAGAGCCTAGTGCCTAACACAGATGTCTGTAACTGTTGAGCAACTGTTCAAGTGTAACATCAGTTGCACAATCTAGCACTACACATGGCTGTATATGCAAAGTTGAATATTAATTTTTAATTATTATTTAGGAGGAGGGGCTCACTTGCTTGCCCAATATGACCACAGTATTCGTCCCTCCCCAATTACCATATTTCCGTGATCAGACGCCACCCCCCTTTAGTAGCCTCTCTCGAATAGTATAGCCTCCCACGATTCTCTGCTAAATGGTATAGCGGCCGCACTTGAATAAGAGCCTACTGTATCACATGTGCAAACACTTGGCCTGTTAGCATAACTAGCTGCCAGCTTAGTTTTCGTTATGGCTGAAGCTCATAAGTGTTCATGGCCATTTGTTAATTGTTGTTAGAGTTAGATAGCCAGATAGATAACGGTATAGATAGTGTTGTTCGTGTACAGTCAATTGCAGCTCCGGATCCGTTTGAACATTCCGTATGAAGCATATGGTTTGTGCGTGCCATAAATAGAAGTGTTGATAGGCCCAAATTTGTATAGCCCGCACAAACCATACGCTTCCGACGGAAATTCGAACGGAGCTGCAATCGACTGTAGCATGCACTGTTTATGGCGTTGTTCCTTGGTAGTGGCCATCATATGTCTGTTTATCGAATTGTAGCCTCCCTTTCCGACAGAATGAAATAATTAGCTAGTAGCCACAGCCACGGCGTCTGATTGCGGAAATACGGGCATGATTGTTAGCCTCGTTCCCAGGCCTTCTTCTCTCACGTACCGCACGGGAGGAAGAGAAGAAGAAAAAGAAGCGTACATCTTATCACGTGAGTGACGTCACAAACAGCGTGATATTTAATGAGCGTGGGCGATATACATGCTAACTCATGACGTCAGAAAACAAGCGCCCACGCGATCTCTTCCGCAGGATCTAGGAAGGACTGAAGCGATTTAGATCGAGCAGACTTTTTTTTTTTTTTTGCAATTAAATATTTTTTATATATAGATATTTTTTATATATAGATACATAACAATAGGGGGAGTTCACAATGATAAAGTAGAGTGGGACTTCGGCCTTTTGGTGTTTGGTGAAGGAGTCAGTTCATGCTTCAGAGAGCTGAGTAACTTGTGATTCACTAGTCACAAGGTCTATTGGAGGTATAGGTGATTTTGTAGCTCTGCCAGCAGCTGATCTAGCTCCTCTGATGGCTTGGATTGAGGATCTCAGTAGTGAAAACGATAGGCGGCACCTCAGCCAACTCATTGTTGAACTATAAGATTGATCCAACTTGATGGATAATAGATTTCCCAGACGCTTGTACGTTGAGATGGCTGCAGGTCCTAGACCTCCTGTTGAGGATAACACCAGTGGAGAAAAGGAAGAGTGCTCTATTTCTCTGATTCTTTGTTGATAAGCACGCTTCTTCAGGTTCTCATGTTTGCGGTAGCATGCAGAGGGAGTAGTGTGCCTGTTGGAGGGGGCATGTGGGTTAAAAACCCTCACATCAAAGTATGTACGCTCAAGGCGGCCTCCCCATAACCCATTTGCTGCAATATCCAAGCGTGCTCCTTCTTGGGTGTTAGCTGAGGTCGCAGATAAGTGTTCACCCGAAATAGGTTGTAGGTGTGGTTCCGTGCAAACATCATTGCATACTTCTGATAGTAGGCTGGCAGTGAGATCTCTAATCTCATTATGCCTTATAGAAGGAAATCCTCCTTTTGGACAGGATAAGGCATGTTCTACTGAGAACTGATTGCCGCATTCACAGTTTATTGGAATTCGAGAGGGTTGCCATCCATATCTAAGGCATAGGGCATCTCGGAAGGCACCTTTATGTAACGTGAACCCAAACTCAGCCACAGGAAGGGTAGTCATCCAGCTGGAAGCACCTTTTTCTTGAGCCAGCATCATGGAGCGTTGAAGGGTACTGGGAAGTGATGGTTTCATTTGGTTTGCAGTATCCGATTGTTTTTTCCGTCTTGATTTGTGAACTTCATCCTTAGCTTTGTATTGTTCTTCCCAGGTCTCAAAGGGGTACGTTGGATCTTTTCCTCTGATTAAGGAAACGGATCAAGAATAAAGAACGGCACCACTAGCTGATTAATTAATGCGCACTTTTTTTCGCGACCTTTGACCAAGTGACTTATACGGCACAGACAAACTCTTTGGTTGCCTTAGGGAGCCCTTTGGGCCCGCACTGCAAGCTGGGCGAGTGTTGCCTAGCCTTGGAGTCACAACAGTGCATGAGTAGTACGTCCCATACACCTAACGCTCGCTGCGCTCGCTCCCTTGCAGGAGCCCTAGCCTTGGAGTCACAACAGTGTGTGAGTAGTACGTCCCATACACCTAACGCTCGCTGCGTTCGCTCCCTTGCAGGAGCCTAGCCTCGTGGTGCTGTATAAGTCAATCGATCCTCAATGTCAATGGTCGCGAAAATAAAAGTGCGCATTAATTAATCAGCTAGTGGTGCCGTTCTTTATTCTTGATCCAAGGAAACTTTAGACTTCTACACGAGATAGATAGCTGATTTTAGCTGATTTAAGTACACAGTCCTAGCTTTTTTGTTACGTAGCTAACTAGTAGTAGCTAGATAGTTAGCTCAATACTCTTGGGTCTACTCCTGATCTTAGATGTCACAGACTGCTCCAGTATAGGCCTAGGACAAACTGAAGCATTCAAACTTACGATCGCGAAGACGGTCTGATCTGTTTGATGGTCCTGTCAGAAGGCGTAGGCATGGTCATGCTGCAGAGTAAAACATGCCCACGCGCAATTAAAGTCCTCCGTACCCCTTGACGTCATTCACGTGATAAGATGTACCAGGCCTTCCTCTCGCTTATTTTTCTTCTTTTTCTTCTTCTCTTCCTCCCGTGCGGTACGTGAGAGAGGAAGGCCTGAGAACGAGGCTACATGATTGTATAATAATAGGATATTACTCAGTAAGCCTGATTAATACATCCTACAGATAACGACCTATGCCAAAGCTTCATATAAACATACGTCCGTAGGAAGCTGTTATGAGAACCTGTAATACTCACCACGAAGCACTTTAGATAAGCCTAGCAGCCTACCGGGCCCTACAAACAACTAATACACTTCGACAAACCGCTGTAAGATTCAATTAAGCTTGCCTATCATCTTCAGAAATGTCGGCCAAAAAGGTTACTAGGCTAGTCTGCGCATGCGTAGTATACCGTTGAATATCAACGGCTCGTCTATGGGGAAAATGTACTAGTGGGCGTGGTCTGTAAGAATTAATATATATATTTTACAATTTCAATGAGTCATGACCTGAGAGTCAGCTCGCTCGCTGCAAATAGCACGGGTAATGATGCACAATGATGCATATTGAGCACATAAATTAGCTGCTTTAGCTCTAGCTCTACTATACTACAGTACTAAGGACAAACAGACAGGCTCAGGCTCGCAGTCACTATGCAGTAACTCTACACCGTAAAGTGAGTGCTGATGCTTCATTGCAATGCTATCAGTGCTAATCCTGCCCTTAAGCCATCAGAACTTGCATGTGGTAAGGGATTACGTTTTATTCCATCTGCTGTTGATGATGCTAGTTCCCATGCTGGAAAAGTTTCCCATGAAATAAAAAAACAAAAATTAAAAAAAGGACTAAAAGATAAGGAATAGCTGCTTATAAACTTTGAAGAGGTAGCTGATTCCATTGATGAAGAGGATAATCAATACAGTGATGATAATGAAGAAAAATCATCGAAATACAAAGAATATAGACCATATTTAGTCGCATCCGGATATGAAGATGGCATCAAATATATATTTACCATGTCACCTCTTATGATAATAGCTAACTAGCTATGGCAAGAGCTGTAGATCCCAATTTAAAATCATTGCTGCTTGCTGACACTTTGGAAAAAATCTTTTTGAAATGCCAGGCAGTAAGCATCTGTAGTTTGCTTATTCAACCTTAGACGAGCAATCACCATCCATTCCATAGAAGTCTTATTGAATGCAACAGCATTGAAGATGTATGGATAATCTTTACAGTCATCATATGTGATATCACATTGGATGAAATCTCTAATTGGAATTGTCACAGACTGGTCTGATGCAGAAATAAATGGATTGAAGCTAGCTGTAGGGAAAGAAATGGCAACAAAATTACTTACAGGTTGTGGTGTTTATTGGCAACGATCTTGTCAGCGAGTTGCTTCATCAGCTCACAAGCAAATGGAAAGGAATGTGTTCCTGAAAATAGCATATAAAATTCCAGCACTAAAGGATTGTATAAATGCTATCAAACATTGTGTGGTGTTCGAACGGTTAAACAATTACTAGAAAAGTTAATTTTGTTCAAATGATGAAGCAGAATTAATTGACAAAAAATGTAACTGGTCTGTTGCAAAGCATTGGCACAGTGGTGGAGTAGATGTGATCATCTCCGTGAGCATTCACATTAATGGATCAAGATATCTGGGCTGCCTGTCCTTCAACCACCAATGCTGTTGAACGCAGGAACAAGGATTGCAAAAGTGATACACCAGATTCTTTGAAGTCAGCTGTGATAAAAGTGTATAAGGTGGATAAGGTTGCCTGTTTAAAACATATTGCAGCAGAAATAGATGTAAGTTTGTCATATAGATCAACAACTGAAGAAGCAAGGCGAGAAGCTACTTTAAATAGAAGGAAGCAGAAAATGAACTCAGTTCCTGACAAAACAGCCTTGTATGGACTACCTAATCGTGCATCTAACTTTATTCCATGTAATTCATCTCGTATATAAAGGGAAAGATCTAAATCTCCAGTTCCTACTGTATGTAAATCAATAAAGTTTATTCCAGATAGTCATCCTGAACTTCAGGGGGGAAATGTAAGGATGAAATTTGAGGTCAAACCTGGTCAACTGAAGTGGTACAATGGGGTAATCTACAAATACAATGAGATGACAGGAAAATATAGTGTATATTTTCCATGTGATGGACAAACTATTGAAACATAGCTACTTGGATGACAGATAATGTCAGAAGACAGTGATTAATAGCAATCCTACAACTTCATCACAATCACCACAACATTTAGCCATGTTATGATCACAGCAGCTCTTTTCTGTCCCCGTAATAATAAACTCTTTCAGCTTACTTTAAAATTTTATTAAAGGGGTCAAAGATCATTCGTAAAACTCTTGCTGCTTAGGTATTTTATATTTAACTATAAGGGAAAGTTTTACACCACTTTCTAGGAGCTTCCCCCATAGCATTGATATTCCTATATCAGGGAAGATTTTATACAAGTTAGCCCCTCTATTACTTGCCAGTAATGAAGTAGTGTAAAATTTTCCCATAATAATAATAGAGTATTTTAATATGGTGGATTTTACATGAGGTAGCCCCTTCATTATTTACTAATACTGAAGTAGTGTAAAATCTTCCAACATAATCGAATTAAATAGACTATTAATAAAGAGAAGTTTTGCACCAGTGTAAAAGTGTCCCTTGAGTAACTGTAGGTTGAAATCACTTAAAATTTCCCCTAGAGTAACTGTAGGCAGAAGTCACTTAAAATTTCCCCTATAGCTAACTGTAGGCAAAATTCCTATTTTTACACTAATTTCAGTACTGATCAGTTCTAACTTTTTACACTATAGCATAAAATTTTGACTTATAAAGTACACACATTCATCATAATACTAGAGATGCTCGTATAGCATTAGTTGGGCGAGCAAGCAGCCAGTGGTCATTTCAATGTGCTCCTCCCTCACTTATGATTATATAGCCCCAACAGTGACTTTCGATATCTAGCTATTCAGGTTGTTAACTGACTTGGTGCATTCCCAGTTAGCATTAGAGTGTCTTCTCTGAACCCAGGCTACCACTCCTGTTCAGACTCAGTAGCTAGTCTCTCAAATAATGAGCCCTCATATGCTCTAATCTGGCAGCTCTGTGTTCTGCTGACTCTGCTCTCCTTCTGGCTCTCATTTGCTCTGCTCTTGCAGCATTATCTTCTGCTGACTCTGTACATTCCCTCCTCCTGGCTCTATCTGTCGCATTTCTTTGCTAGTCTTGTTTTTCTCTGTTCCTTTGACTGTGTTCTCCTTCTAGCTCGGTCTCGCTCTTCTTTGCTGGTCAGTTTCTAGAGGGTGTTCTGGGGCCCTCCTTCGCTTGTTTTCTGGTTCTCTGGGTTCCATAATACTCGCTACAATAGTGCTTCAACTTCAAGCTTAACGAAAACGATTGCTTATTATGACGTTGCTTAGTAGCTATTTCGTGCGCACGCGTAAGCGCATGCGCATTTGGAGTGACGTACGTGTAACCATAGATATAAGAGGTTTTACGGGATTGGAAACGCCCAATGAACTGCACAACCGAGGCGCGTTGACAGATGCGCACGCGCATGCAGCATTAATTATATTAATGGCCGTGAAAGGAGATCAATATTCACTCCTTTCAAGGCAGTTAAAGTGATGTTCTGCCCCTACAGCTCACAGAATAGTACAAGTAAGCTAAGGGGAAGGTATTGAAGAAGTGAAGAGTCAGAGAGTTGAAGTTGGAGAGTCTGACGAAGGAAGTTATTAATTATTCATAACTTTTTTCCTTGTAATTATAACTACAAGTACCTATCATTGCTCATTATACATTAATTTTATGTGATTGATTTGAAAGAAAGGCCAGAATGACTTTTGGTATTAAAATTAGACATAAATTCATCATTATTATAGCTAGATAATTTTGCCCCAAAGTTATCTGCCAGTTTCTGCTCAGTTCTCCCTCATCAGCATTATTGCAATACTTCCAGCTTTTGGCTGTTGGATTTTGACACCATCCACCTCAAGAATTCGGCTCAGTCAGCTGTCCTGTGGACCCTATGGATATTAGGGGGGAAATACAGTAAGCTTGCCATCTCCATAGGATGACTATTGTATAGAAAACGAATGCACCAATTCCATTTACTGTTCTATCCTTTCCCTGAAATAACTAATACAGTTGCAATATTGTTAATCTATTTCTTGGGAGAGGGATTACAGTTTTAACACCACTTGCAAATGCTAGAGACAATATATGTCAGCTAATACAAAAACTAACATTACTATTCCATGTAGCTAAAGTTTACATGCCTTTTGATCAGAAAATGGGCAACAGCAATTGATTCTATCAAGCGTGAGAGGGATTATAGTCCCATTAACCACTACAGTAGTATTTGTAGGATTAAACTTGAAAATTTGAGCTAAAATTTATTTCATACAGTAAATCTATGCCCTAGTGTATTATAGTACCATTGGCATAAGTCTTACCTCACGGATCTTGTCAAAACAGCAACTTTGACAAAAGTGCTATGTCATTCAGCTGTCAACGCGCCTCGGTTGTTAGTTGCTAACGAGAGCACGTGATCCGTTTCCAATCCCGTAAACCTCTTATATCTATGGTGTAACATATAAATATCGCAATTTTCCATTTTGACCAATTAGTGTGGGGCTTCGCTCGCTCGCCAATTATTTCCACAGATGGAACATTTCTCAGCATTAAGAGTTGCTTCTAATCTCCTGCCAATTTTCCCTGCTGAGCAAGTCGTATAAGCCTCTCCATTTCTCTGAGTAGTGTTTGCAGTGGGGCATTTGGGGAGCATTGGCCAGCTAAGCTAGTGTTGATCTCTTATAGGATGAGTTGGCAGAGATCCACAGTGAACAGATACAGCGCTAGGCCATTGAGCAGTTGGAGACAACTTAAAGTCAGTCAGTGTTGACTGATATCATACTTCAATCATCACTTCAGGATAAAGAGGAAGCAGGAACATGAAGAAAAAGGAGTAAGCAATCCTCGAGGTGAAAATCTGTTACTTTATGTCCTCAAATCATTTGAAAAAGGAGGTATCTGCTAAGAGGAACCATATGCAGGAACTGACAGATGAAATGGTATGAATTGGTTTGTTGTAACCAAGTTAGGATTCCTTTGTGGGATAGAATGTGATCTATTCATAATTTGTGATCCTAGTCTCCTACCCAGGCTTTTCAGTTGATAGGAGGCTTAGCTAATATTCATGGATTTTATCACATAATTTTGCGCAAGCATGGAGGTTATTATGGTCAAAGAGTCAGAGCGTGTGCTTGGAGAACCTCACTAAGAAAAGTGATGATAACCTCAGAGCTGTGAGTTGCAATGTGTGTGTGTCTAAAATTAATTGTCTCCAGCATCACTTGAACAAGTACAAACTTATTTCTATTTCTTAGTCATCTTCTGGCTCTCTCGTAAATGCTACTGGACTAAGAACACATTGGCATATTCCACCTTTCAAAATGAGGTATGCCCTCCATAAATTTCTAGCACCTATGTGTCTTTTAGCACCTATCCAGATTTGAGCAGCAGTACACTGATATTGGTGCAGCTGCCAGGGAAACTGATGCTCTACGTAAGATGTGGGAGTCACTAGCGTTTCAGGGTAGGTGGTGTTGTTAATCAGAACTTTGAGTAATGGAATTAGTCTCTCTTCTCCTCTCCTCCCCTCCCCTCTTCTCTTCTCCTCTCTCAGGGAATTTTGAAGACATTAAGAGTACTGATCCCCTAGTATAATAATTATCATAATTTAAGGCCTAATGGTTGAGGACTGAAGGTAGGACACGCAGAAACTGGCATGAGATGTACTTAAATGACAAACTATTGAAATGCAGGGGGGAGGAAATCATAATTGTACATAGCTATAATAATTGTACATGAGATAGGAAGATGGCTAGCTATTCCAAAGTGTACTTGTGAACTATATGGCAAACCTGTTAGTGGCTTTGAACTTCATAGGTATAGTAATTATTGATGTATGCCTGGAGTCCGTGTGCTAACTGAACTCTGAATTTCAAGGGGGATACCGTAATTTGTGCAAATTTCGTTGTTAAAATTTTCATACATTTGTTCCTGTACGAAAATTATTTACAACAAAATATGTAATTAGTACTAGAGCTTATTACAAGTTAACTATATTGTATAAAATTAATTTAACGTGAATAAGGTAAAACAACAACAATGGAGAAAGGTATTCCAATGCGCCTCTAAATTTAGTGTTGTGATCTTACGTATGGCTCAGACTATGAACTTACTGCCTTCTTTGTCAGAGGAGTTCATGCAGCTAATTGATATGATATGAAACATTTTCAGCTTGGGGGAGGGGAAAAATTAGGGCCTGCTGCTTGTGCATGTGTGAAATTATTTAATCCCCAAATTTTGGATGCATGGGGGGACGACAATAAATGACTCACAAGCTAGCTAGCTGATATATACATTCTCCTCTTGATTCTCTAGCATACTGGGCATCTGTCTGTCTTTAAACTTGGAAAAGAAGGCTTTCAGAAGGCTTCATCCACATTATGACTAAAAAATGGTATTTCTAGTCTCCTAAATTTGGCATATGCACAATGTATTCTAGGCCTTATTTTTTCTCTCCCCCAAATAAGGCTTGGGTATGAGGCTAGAGGAAACAGATGAATTATATTTCGCTATGTACATCCAGTTTCCTATCTCATAAATTAACCACAGTCTACTATAATAATAATAGCTCTACTACAATTGTCATCTACTGTAATAATAATAGCAATTGTCATCTACTGTATCACCAGAATTGTTCAGGATGATAGACCTGCAGCTGTATATAGAATAAAACTTTGTGTTACTTCGTATCTAGACATATACACAAATAATTATTAGTATCCATGTACTACTATACAGCTACATGGGATAGCTACTGCATGGATACATAATTCAGAACAGGCATTCAAAATATAAAGTGTCAGATACACTTATAGCATGCAGTCTAAGATTTGGTACATCAACACTATTATTGTTTGGCAAAAATGTTATGTTTAACGTATATGTGTGTCAAAAGCATGCATCATGCACAATCGCATAATAAACATACAATTTTTATTTCCAAAATCTGGTTTCAGATTTAAGCAAATGTGTTGGTTAAGAAGTGAAACCCTTACTGGTTGAAGAAACTTTTGGTTATCACCGATACTTTTTTGCATTACACGGCTCACTTCTGTAAGAAGAATTTCAAGAGAATTCTTGTACCAATCATCTTTATTCAGAAGATCAGCCAATGTGGATAACCAATACCCACCATCTTGTGATACGCCATATGACCTGTGACCAGGCAGTGTTGCATAAGCAACCATAATATTTCCTTGTTTTGCAACTGTATCATTTTCTCCAAGCTTTGCCAATAGAGATTTCTCTATGATACTACTACTTTTGACTTCGTGCTTCACCTCTGTTCTATGATCTCCACGACAAGCGTCAAATAGGAAGACTTTTGGAATCGTTTTAATACCTGGTGCATTTTCTGGCAGTAAAGGCTCTATAATATCTTCAAAAATAGGGAATGTTGAATTATCTTGCATTACCACATAATCATCACTACCATGGCCAGAAAAAATGAAGATTATACACCGATAATTCTTTAAGAATTTTGACTCAAGCTTTCCTACTTCCTTTATGTATTTTGTCATCTCAGTCCTGTTGACATTTTCTTTCCAATAAACATCAAAATTCTTTAATGCTTTAAAAGCTTCTGAGAGCTTCACACCATCTTGTCTAGGGCTTTGAATATAACCTTTTCCGGAATAAGTATTTGTCACAATAATAACAGCACCAATATTGTCACTTGAAGACTCGAGTCCAAGTGTTTTACCTGCATATTATAGTGATGAGACATGCATGCACAATTATCCATGCATGCAGGTATGACAAGGGGTTTAGCAATCAGCTATGTCTGTGTGTGTGTCTACAATTTGCACTGTTTTGAGCTTATCTTTTAACAATATATACATTTTGTTTCTTTCTACTCTATTTCCTACTTAATAGTGGTGCCACGCCCTTCTTCTTCCTGTATCTTTGATTCCAAGCTGCAAGCACATGACTGATGAGCAAAAAAAAAAGTTCCTTCTAATATGCTTCCTCTATAGGTACTTGCTTTCAAAGGAATTTTAGCTTAAAATTAATTCAGTGACTGAATGGAGCGAGCGAACTGACTCTCAGGTCATGACTCATTGAAATTGTTCTCTAGGTCTACACTCCAAAATGCCCCAGGCATACATCGTACGTATGTGTCGTGCAATATTAGCGCACGACACATACATAGCTACACTAAATACTACAGCAATGTGTCACATTTGACAGCGAACAAGCGAGCAAGAAGCAAGTATAGTATTCCTATGGCTTAGAGCTGATAGGCTCTAATTTATTTGTGCTTCAAATCTTTGCTGTTGAGTGATGTAAGTGGCAGGCAGCTGCATAAGCTGTAGTACTTACCACAAAGCACTTAGATAAGTCTAGTGCCTACAATCCACTTAGATAAGTGCCTACAATCCACTTAGATAAGCCTATCTACAATGTGCAGACCAAGTTTCAGGACCAGGGAGCTTACCGTTTCAGAAATACAGCAAGCAGGTAAATCGCTGGATTCCTCTTCTTCTCTATTATTATTCTTCTTTTTAGACAACCATACCTCTCGAACCATTCAAGCTATAGGGATTGTTGGCTGGATATACAGAACAACCCATTTCCATCCTTCTTGTTTCCTTACTTTTTTGAGCAGTAGTCTCCCTACATCTTTTTTCATTTCACAAAATGTTTTTTCCCCTTATAGCTATGATAACAAGTGAGCGCAAAAAACTTAGAAAGTGAAGTAGGGATAGCCATAAGATTTAGGTGCATTCCTATCACTCCTAGCCCTCCCAATTTCAATAACTATGCCTATATATATCACCCAACTTAAATCCCTACTCTTCACTTCCCCTTCAGCAATAAGTGAGTCAAATAACCCCTTACCCATACCCATCACCAAGCTCAAGAATCACAGCAATAATATTATTACAAAACTAGCTACTACGTATTCCTACCTCACTCCTAGGCAGTGCTGGAATCGACTATGATGGGCAATGGTGGTACATATAGTAGCACACAACGTGCATTCATGTACACCCGCACAATAGATTGCACTAGCGTGACGCACAGCTACAGGATTTTGGAGTAGGCCTAGCCACCAGCTGCTAATATAGTTAGTAGATTCAAGCAGACCACATAGAAATCTCAGAGAATGGACCGAGAGACAGCAAAAGTAACGAACAGAAACAGCAGAGACAACAGTCTTACTCCAGGCGAATTCGTGATGTGATCACAAGTGAACATTTCAACAAGCAGGCCACGATTAAAAGCCAGGCACAAGGAAGGCCAAGAACACCGACCGTTATGCATGCGCAAGCAGTGTATACCAGGCCCTATTTTTAAATTGGGCCTGGGTGTATACGAGATTATTACAGCTTCCTGCCTGACTAGAACCAATCAGTCCACAACTCGTCTTATAATTACACAATTAAGGAAAAAATAATTAAAAAGGAAAGTAGGGATGGCTGCGTACAGTTCAAAAAAGTTCAGCAACAATGTGTGCATTTCAAAAAGGTTCAGCAACAAGAGAATGAACTTCAGTCAAGTAACCCCTTACCCATCACCAATATTACCAAACTATGAGCTAACTATTCCTACTTCACTCCCTTTATACTTTATATTTCATCTTGGCCTGTCATGGGAGTGAAGTAGGAATATAGTTGGTAATATTGATGATGGGTAAGGGGTTACTTCACTCTGCCATCCCTACTTTCATTTTTCCTTTACTTGTTCATCACTTTTTTTTTTGTAATGCTCTATTATTTTATTATAGACAACTGGATGCTGTGATCCTGCTATCCAAGTTATTAAAAGTTCTAAGGTCTCACATTAATTTCAGTAAGGGGTTATCACATATGTGGATATCACAAACTCACTAAAATAAAAACGCTAAGCTGTGTTTTATGTATGAGCAATAGAAGATGGCATATGTTGAAAGGGGGGTTCCAACAATCCACGCGCTTGTGCATGGAAAA
Organism: Crambe crambe; assembly: GCA_963924555.1. Classification (NCBI taxonomy): domain Eukaryota; kingdom Metazoa; phylum Porifera; class Demospongiae; order Poecilosclerida; family Crambeidae; genus Crambe; species Crambe crambe. Next base: position 76,425 of record CAWUPZ010000001.1, read on the forward strand.
AAATTTGCCTGGCCATGCCCACTTTTGCCTGATCACACCCATTTTTGATAGATCTGCGTGCACTGTTAATCGTAGGCAGGAAAGATGGTACCACTTCTTCTACTGTATAGTTTTACAGTAAGACTTGGATACAAGCTGAACTTAGCAGAGCTAATAGCTTCAGGCACCATAGATCTATAACTGTTTTAAATTCAGTAGCCTAGGGGTGGGAGCCAATAGCTTCAGGCACCATAGATCTCTAGCTGTTTTAAATTCAGTAGCTTAAGGGTGGGTTATAGCTAGCTAAAAAATGACCTTTTCTGGATAATAGGCTTTGCTAGACTCGTTCTTTTTCTCTCTGCTTCGAGCTAGCTCATGCACATGAACTAAAATGATTTTTAATGATGTGCACGATGTACACGCGCGTTTAAAATTCAATTTGAAAAGGGGGTTCGATCAAACCCCTGAACCCCCGCTGGGTACGGGCCTGGCATGCATGTTCTTCTTTGGTCCAGCCAATAATCCCTACATATACGTTTTAGTGAGTTTGCGATATCCATATAGGGGGAGTGACCCTTTATGTTAACCTAATTTAAACTCTGGTTTAAATATCATTTTGGGGCCATCCCTACTTAACATTTTTATTTCAAAGAAATTTTTGGCACTCACTTGTTTCCATTCTTTTTCTTTGTAATTAGTTATGACACTATTGATCAAAATTTCAGGATATTTGCAATGATTCATTTCTTTGTAGCCTATAGCTGAAGAATGTTTTGTTGTCTTGAACAACGTAAGCTGTGCTGCACAACTGATCTTATTGCAAGCAGAAGAGAAAGATTAAGCAAACCATGCTCAGCAGACAGAAACTATGCGTATTTAAAATACATGTAATAGCGTGCACAGTCGATTTGTGTGTGCTGATTTTGACATGATAGGTAAAGGTCATTAATGAATACTGCTATGTAATGAAATAAAATGGCATCCCACCAGCCTCACTGAACTATTCAGATTTTCTATGTAATGGTTAAGGAATAGGAGATTATGCTATGATGGTAGTAAGTACTAAGATGACCAGACCTGGTGTCCCAACTGACATTAATTTTGTGTGCCGGGTCAGCCTTTACCGAGCAATGATATTTAGTTTGATTGTTCATTATAATTGGTCAGACATTCAGTAATATCTTGTAATACTTAAAACTCTGAAATTTGGTTGGCCATTTTCCCAAGAAATGGTTGGAAAATGACCAATGACCAGCAGTTATTTCTAGTTCTAATATACCTTTTAAGGTGGTAGGGTATGTGCACACATCTTACAACATTTAAAATACTCACCATAAGCAGACTTAAATTCTTCTGGGAAAGGTCCAAGGTGCCCATACTTCTTCTTTCCTGTGTACACTGTGCATAGTTTCATAGTAAAATTGACTAGCAGCTGTGTTGCACTCTGATTGCAATATACTAGTTTATGAAGCTTTGATGACAGTGAAATTTAACTACTTAGAGAGGTTGTATGAGTCAACCTTTACTGAGGAATTGCTCACAGTGGTGTAGCCTCAAGTAGCTATAATAATTATATGGTCGATATTGTTTCAACCATACCACTTTTCATGAATACACGTATAGTTATGTGCCGTACCTGCCAACACCTAGAAGTAAAAATCCCAGACAATTCCTGGAATTTATAATGCTGTAGATCCTATAAAATACCTTCTGGCTACCACTGATAACTCAGCCATGAAATGAGCAAAATCCCGGGATAAATACGTAGACTTAATCCCTGGACAACCCTGGACCGTTGGCAGCTATGCCAAGCCCGATCACCTTATGATGCTTCAAACTGATAGCATAGAATTAAAACTTGTAGGCAATGACTTCATTTCAGCTAAGGACACATGTTGATCTTTTAGGCTTTAGTGGGCATGGCCTGGCATTTCAACCAAATCACTCAAAATTTTAAGGCTACACATCTGACAGAAAGCTACGGAAATTTTCAATATTGATTTATTTTTGTGGTCATGTTCAATAATGAAAATAAATACATGATATTAATTTTAATTACCTTGGTGTAAAAGCTAATTACAAGTAAGATGCAAAGAAAATAAATCAACATGAAAATTGTAAACATGAATTATTATCTAACCCAATAATTTATGTTGTACACTATGATGGGAGTGGTTAGTGGGTGTGGTCAGTAGGATATGGTGACCCCAAAATCAGTTTCAAAAAGTTGGCACCATGTGCTTGGCCAGAACCACATCCTTAAAATGAAAGAGTTTACAATATATCCAAAAAAACTGGATCACCACCTTTTGATTTTTTGGGGGTACTTTGAGCCAACTTTTTTTCTTTTATTTATGAAATGATTACACTACTTTACTTACAAAAATTAATTCTTTCTGCTTCCGAATCCCGACCAATTTTTTTGAGAGCTTCTATCAGATGATCCCAAGTACAGTTATCCTTGATTATGCTTTCTAGTAATACATTAATATCAAGTGGGGAATCCGCCAATGTAAGACTCTGTAACTGCATTTCCAATGCATGACTCTGTAACTGCAGTGCTTTGCCCAATTTTTTCACATCAGAATCAGACAGGTGCTTTAGTTTTTTGCGGATTGTAAATTGATCCTCTTTTGTTAACTTTAAAGTGGTAACTGCATGGATATAAAATAATAATAGGAAGAGGAAAATAGAATAACAAATTAGCTATTATAGACAACATGACAATCACATGTAAAAATGGATGGGAATAAATAAATGGATATGGGGAATATGTTTAATGTTAAGGTTAATAGACAGAGCTCCCACACGCACGCGACAATTTATAAGAGTGCATGCGCTCTACACATAATGCTGCATCATTTTGTATACATGTGCATGGTGTGCATTTTATCACATCAGAATCAGGCAGGTACGTTCTTTAGGAGCTCACAGATTGCATCATGATCATTTATTGTTAACTTTTGAGTGGTAGCTGCATGGATTTTAATGACATCTCTTCCAATCAATAACACTAACCAAGAGAAGGAGAGGAAAATAGAATAACAAATTAGCATATAGTGAGCCATTCTGGCATGCAGTTATTACCGTATAGCCGGAAATATTGACGGGAATTATATTATATGATTTCCTCAAAAATACCAATAATGGTATTTAATTTGACGGAATCTGAAATCATGCAAAATAAATAATACGCGTGCGTCGTGCATGCCAGCTGTGTACTACCTAGCGCCATATAGCTATCAGCATGAGTTCTCCAGTTGTGTTAGGGGCCATCACGTCTACAAAAGCGTATGGACTCCAATTCTTGGGAGAGACTAACACTGATAGTGATCCTTATGCTATAAGACGGTTGCAATCATTGGACACGTCCCTCAAACAATTTCAGCCTCTTTCTTTATAGTGATGGATGGCTCTTCAATTGGTTACGCCATCACAGGTTCAAGGTGCTACTCCTCCAGGGAGGCCTATAAGTTTTAAATTGACTTTCTCTCCAGCAGTGGTGTGAAATAAATGGAACACAATGTATCGCGAACTTAATTAAACCGCGCGACTTTTTGACGGTTTATTTTTGGCAATTTGATGCTTAAACTGCCAAAGCGTCAAATTAAAATCTTCGTCAATATTTCTGGCTATACGATATTATACATTATAGCAAGCCATTCTGGCATGCAGTTATTACTTATTATAGACTCTATACTATTTTTGGAAAACATAACGTCATTGTAACATAATGTTCTGACCCCTCCCCCCAACCCCCATAATGTCACATAGTCATTAAGCCATTGACATATGTAGACTAAAACCATGTATTAAAAAAGATGTGCAAGAAAAAGGATGGATAGCCGTAAACAAAACTAGACTACTTTGATAGTGTCTTGCAGCCATGGGGATCGATAATGCTCGCTAAGCCAACTCAGGTTCTTGTTTGCTTTGTCAGCATATCAATATCATCCAAAAATAGTTTGGAGATGTCCCCTGAGCCATTCTGGCATGCAGTTATTAGAGCCATTCTGGTACAGTGATATTCAATGCTACTCAGTTAATTAAAAGTGTATGAGGTTATTAGTGAGCCTTTCTGGCACACTCTCTAGCTATATCTACAACTCTGGGTTACAAGCTTTGCAGATAGCTATTTGACAGAAATTAATAATTAGCTACAGTAGCTATAGTGAACCATTGGTAGGCCTATGGAGCCATATTCTAGCAAGCACACTAGCTGAGTATTAGCTATTCTGTCTAGTATATTTATTCAAGCATGACACACAGGCTAGTAGTAATGAGATATGCCGAAGTTCTAGTGAGCCCGCAGAGAGTAAAAACATTTCTTCTAAATGAAAGAGTGATGTACATGTAGGCTGGAGTACATGACTATAAAAGTACGGAAACAAGGTGCTGGCTATGTACTGCATATGCTCTGCTAACTGTCACAAAATTCACAAACCTTACATTGCTGCATGGAGTGGCGGAGCGACTGGTCAGGTTAGTCAGGTTTCAACCTGACCACTTTTTTCACTCTTTTTTTTTTTTTTTTCCAATCAATAAAAGCTAGCTGTAGGTCATGGTAGCATAAAATTTTACCTCTGTGGTTTTTAATTAACCATAACCTTGTAAGCTTTTTCCAGCTGCATGCATTCCTATTGAATCTAGCTATCATGGCAGCAGTTGACCAAAATTCTTATCCTTGTCTACCTGAGCAACCTTACCATCTTCCTCCTCCTTTTAAATTCCCAAAAAGACCCCATTTGGTTTGTGGCATGGCCTTTCTTGCACTACAATGAGGCTGAGGATGTGGTTTTTTGCCATACTTGTGTGAAGGCTTTCAGTACTAAGAGGATTAAGACCAGTCATAATGCAGCAACTGCCTTCGTAAGTACAGTGTCTTAAACTATAATGGCATGCCATGGTCATTATTAGACAACTTCAGATATCGGTGAGCTCTTAAGTTCTGCTCACAAACGTGAGAAACAAGAAGCCAGAGATATTCTAAAATTATAATATCAAGTGTGCGGTATTTAGCAAGACAGGGTCTTGCTTTACAAGGCCATGATGATGCAGACTCTAATTTAGTACAATTGCTTCATCTTAGGGCTGAAGACCACCCAAGTGGCTAGAACGAAGCTGGAGGAAATTCACTTCACATGAGAACCAAAATGAAGTTTTAGAAATAATGGCACATAGTGTTCTGAGGAAGATTCTTAATGACATCCATGGGTCTCCTTTTCTAACAATCATGGTGGATGAAACCACTGATGTATCCAGATAAAGAGCAGCTTACTTTTGTAACAATTATTAAGGTGGGTAGATAAGAATTTTGGATCTAGTGAAGAGTTTCTTGGGATATACAACCTTCTTTCCACTACTGCTGATAGCATTGTAGCATCTACGGTCTTCATCATAAAAAGGTTCCCGTTGCGTTGCCGTACAACGTCCGTAGAACGCTCAAGCGTTGTAAAAAAAACCGTGTACGAACGCTTTATGAACGCAAAGCAGGCGTTTGCGTTGAATGGCCAAATTAAACATACGTAGTTGGGTTCGAAATTACTAAACGTTTTTACGGTATGAAAGCACGCAGCAATTCCAGCAAAAACGTTCATCAGCAGCAGATCGACAGCGAGATGACCTGTAGGCAGTCTCCGAGGAAGGCCTTGAGCTCTACGTAGCTAGATATCGACTTGTGCATGCTAGTGGTGGTACAATTTCTTCTGCCTTCATCGTGTCTGTAAAGTTTCATCACACTGGAAATCTGACACTAGAACATCAGGGTGGTGTATGCTATAGCTAGCTGTAAGTGCAGAACTAGCTACGTAGCTAGCTAGCTCTAGTGCCAACATAAGCTAGTCAGCTTAGAGAGATAGCTAGTCAGCCTAGAGAGATAGCTACGCATGGTTCTATAAGCTTTTAGGCTTAGGGTTACGTTTTGTAATAACGTTTTTTCACCTACGTACGTACATGGCTATGCTTCTTACCGTTTCTTCGTGAACGTTGAACAGGCGTGCAACGCTTGATGTTAAACGGTGTAGAAAATTAAACGCACGGGGGACTGTGTGAAAACGGCAACGGTCAAGGCGTTCAACGCCAGTTCTACGTGGACGGAACGGGAACTTTTTTTTGCGGCCTACCGTATTAAAGATATTCTTTTACGTTTTGAAATACCCACCAATAAAATACGAGGCCAATGTTATGATGGTTCCAGCACAATGGCTGGAGCTAAAGGTGGTGTAGCAACTAAAATTCAACAGATAGAACCAAAGGCAGTGTTTACACATTGCTTTGGACATGCTCTCAACTTAAGCGTAAATGATACCATTAAAAGGAGCTCTGCTTTGAAAGACTGCCTTGATACCTGTTTTGAGTTAGTTAAACTCATCAAGTTTTCTCCCAAACGAGAAGCCATGTTGAGTAAAATCAAAGAAGAAATCGTGATTCGCTAGCCAGCATCATTTCCAATTATGACAACATTCAGAAGTTGTGGGAAGAGGCACTCAAAACCTCCTCAGACACAGATATGAAGGCAAGAATTCAAGGCATTGCTAGTCAAATGGTTACATTCCAATTCCTCTTCAATCTACTGCTTTCAGAAAACATTCTTAGGCATACTGATAAGCTCAGTCAGACTCTCCAAAATCCTAACCTATCCAGTGTTCAAGGTCATGAGATCGCTATGCTTACAGTCAAAACCCTTCAGAGCATGCATACAGATAGAGATTTTGATCTATTTTGGGCTAAAATAGAGTCCAACATGACATTGAGGAACCAATACTACCTCGAAAACGCAGAAGACCACTTCGATATGAAGAAGGAATTGGTGATGCTGAATTCCCAGAAATGCCAAAGGATTTATACAGACAGAAGTATTTTGAAGTTCTTGACCTTGCTGCAGTGAGCATAACAGATAGATTTGACCAACCTGGGTTCAAGGTGTACTCAAATCTTGAACAACTTCTGATGTTCTGGTAAAGAATATGACAATGAACTTGGTGCTGTATGTGACTTTTATGTCAATCATAGTGACCTTGAATCCCAGCTTAAGACATTGCGAATATTATATATTGAAAAAAAAAGGAGATGTAGGGTTTATGTCAATTTTATGACAGTTAGCAGAGCACAGTGACAAATGCAGTCCATGCAGCGATGTAGGGTTTGTCAATTCTGTGACAGTTAGCAGAGCAAATGCAGTACATAGCCAGCACCTTGTTTCCGTACTTTTTATAGTCATGTACTCCAACCTACATCACTCTTTCATTTAGAAGGAAGAAATGTTTTTACTCTCACTTGAGGGGAGCGGTTAAGGATGCCCTTACCAAATAACCGTACCACGCCCACCACTACTCAACAAGACAGTTTTTTCTCAGTGTATAAACTAACTGTGTCTACAAAGCATTCTAGCGTTCCTGTGTTGTGTACCAAATGTTGTCTACGTAGTGTCTACAAAGTGTATAAACTAACTGTACTGTCTACGAAGCGTTCAAGAATTTGAGTCGTCCACGAAGGCACTCGAACAGCAATTGACAGTTAGGACTTGAGCTGTACTTCAATTTGAACAATACCATTCCTTACCTGAGGTGTAGTGCTTCAAGATGGTACCAAGATTGTAGATATAGGATGAAGCAGTCGGGAGTTATGGCTGTCAAGCATCCACGAAGGCACTCGGTTCCTTAGATCAGGTGTAGAGCTTCAATATGGTACCCCTACATACATGCTATGTAGCTACATGCACTTTCTGATAGTGAGCTGTCTGATGAGCTATTCCAGCAAAGCCATTTATATGTGCATGCCAGAATGGCTCGTTATTATAGTGTAATATTATAATAACTGCATGCCAGAATGGCTCACTATATCAGAGAGTGCACTAGCACTCTCTAAGTAGGGATGGCAGGTCAAGGATTGTATAACTCTTCTTTCTCTTCTACCCTTACTCTACAAGTAACAAACTGAAATTCATGTCCCATGATAGGCCAAGATGATATAAAGGGAGTGAAGTAGGAATATTTAGCTCGTAGTTTGGTAATATTGGTGAGGGGTAAGGGGTTACTTGACTGAAGTTCTGCTGAACTTCTTTGAACTGCACATAGCCATCCCTGCTTCTCTTTTTTACTAGAATATATATTTTTTCCTTTACATATTTGCAGCATATGTACGTATCTGTAGCTATATACATTGATTCATTCTAAGATGATCTTTAGTTTGAGAATGCATGTATGCATTGTTTTTCTAGTTAGCACATCCACAAACAAGAGTAGCATAACCACATGGGTGAAGATCGCCTCAGATCATGTTCACAACTTTCACTGTAACTATAGCTCCATACATTATGATGAAGCAGGTTATCCTGGAGATCTCTTTGGGGAGATGACCATTCCAGAAGTCCAGTACCAGGCAGGTGTTTCCTGGCTGCTATGGCATAGCAATCATGTGGATTGCCACTCTAGCCATCATCTCGCCTAGTGTGGGAGTCCATATAGCTCTGTAGACATGATAGCCTCTAAGGCCACAGAGAAATTGAACTAGAATCAATGTGGCTAAAACAAATGGCTGTAATAACACTGTGTATCATCAAAGCTCATTCCATTTACACTATTTACACTCGAGCTACTTAAGGTTATAATTTCTACCTCTCTGTGTGTTAATCAGCAAGTTAATTAATAGCTAACTAGAAACTGAGATCTATTTATAGTTGCAGAGAAACTGGACACTAAGAGTGACAGCCATTCAGCATTGCTGAGGAGACAAAAATCCCACGTGGCTACTTTGTGGAGCTAGAGCACCTGGTCAAGAATGTGGCAAGAGGTGTGGTGTGCTGTGTGGTTGGAGGTGATGTCTCTGTTCCAGTATGGTTTCAGTCAAACTCCTCAAGTAGCTCCAGAGATTGTGTCTCCCCCAGTGCCAAGTCACATTCCTGAGCTGGGAGAATTACCAGGACTGAGTGTTGAAGAGCATACCAGAGTAGCAAATGCAGTGTCCGACCTTGCTGATCCAGCTGTGCTGTCAAACAAAAGAAAATCTCGGGGTAAGTACTCAGTCTAGTATGCTCTCCAGAATGGCAATGAAGTTAAAAGTTTCTAACTGATTTCCCAAAACTCAGAGAGTACCATTAGAAACTTTTTAAAAATGTATCTAAAAGAAGAAAAGAAGAATAATCCTGTGCCCAACCCTGTCACTAAATTGCCTGTCTGACCCAAAGGTAAATGCTTGATTTGGATGAGAAGGAAGCTATTTAAATTTTTGAAAGCTGTTCGGGTAGTCATATGCTACGTCGTTCCCTCAGATGCATGGCCCAGTAGAATATTCCATGCCAAAGATGAAGCACATTTCCATTGAAATTCTATATGCTGGAAATTTATGGTGTAGTGACACCATCCACTACTTTCAGTGTTACTCCACCCTTAAAGTACAATAACCACTTCACTTACTCGAGATATGGAGGGCTAGCTTTATCACAGCTATATTACATTCTGGTATGTTAATAGGTCTAATTTGTGGCTGCAAGTCCTTTAGAAAAAAAAAGTTTACTTCTTATTCTTATTCTTTATTTACATTACACTGTACAGATGTGTCATTAAGAGAAGCTGTTGAGGTAATAATTTATTTTGCTAGAGCTGACTAGATACTCACCTGAACCACATAATGCCTGTACACACTCGTTAGCAGAGTCTAATCTCATCAAGGCTTGCTACATATGAGAAGACTAAAGAACTCTGCTTGCACATGTTTTTAGATTGTTATACTACATATTCAGACCATGCTTGAACTTGGTTTCATCAAACCCCTATCATTACAGTCAAAAAGAAAGACGGGTCACTCCACATGTGTGTTGACTACAGAAAGCTAAACTCAGCCACACAAAATGATTCATACCAGATGCCTCGAGTTGAGGAACTGATTGAGCAACTTGGAGATTCCAAATACGCCACTACCCTGGACTTGACTAAAGGGTACTATTAAGTCCCAGTACATCCTGCAGACTGCCTGAGTTCCAAACAGTGCCATTCGGGCTCAAAAATGCCCCCACAACTTTTCAAAGATTAATGGATCATTTGCTGGCAGATTGCCATGGATTTGTGGCAGCTTACCTTGATGACATTGTTACACAGTCAGAGCTGGAGGGAGCACCTTGACCACCTGCGAAAAATATTCACCATCTTACAAGAAGCTGGATTGACCATCAAAGTGAAGAAATGCCAATTTGGCATGGCTGAATGTGCCTACTTGGGTCATATTGTTGGGAAAGGAAAGATTAAACCCGAAATTGCTAAAATAGAAGCAGTCCAGGGATTCAAACAACCAGTCACTAAGAAGGACATGAGGGCCTTCCTTGGTCTTGTTGGCTACTACCGACGATTCATCCCAGATTTTACTAGCAAGTCAGCAGAACTCTCAGACATGACGAAAGATTAGCTGGACGCCAAGCCTCAACTTCGCCTTCAGGGCATTGAAAGAAAGTCTGTTGACCAGCTCAGTCCTACTCTGTCCAGACTATAGAAACCATTCCTAGTACAAACAGATGTTTCACACCGTGGGTTGGAGCAATCCTCAGTCAGCAGGATGAGAAAGGAATCGAGAGACCTATGGCATTCTATTCTAGAAAGCTACTGCCTAGAAAGCTAAACTATTCAGCTATGGAGAAGGAGTGCTTAGCAATTGTTAACTCCCTCAAACACATCTCCTTGGACGAAAATTCACTGTCCAGACAGACCACCAAGCTCTACACTACCTCCAAAAAATGCAGAATTCAAACTACAGGTTGATGAGATGGGCTCTAGCACTAAAACAGTTTGATTTTGATGTACTACATCGGCCGGGAACTCTCCATAGCACTCCATAGCAATGTGGATGGACTGTCAAGACAGGCTTGGGAGTCTGGTGAGGAAGACGATGAGCTACCAATTGATGATACTGCTGAGAGTAACTGACCAAAAGAAGGAGGGGGACATTGGCTAGACTGTCACAACCTGCATAAACACTTTGATTCATATATATTTACACCTCATGAAAACACACTAAATGTTAGTCACCTCATATATCTAGGCTATCAAAAAGCCAAAAGGTCACCCCTATGATTCAGTCATTGTGCACTTGCCTAAAGAATAAGCATCTTTGTGTTCACTCTCTTGAGCGAATAGGAATTTCATAGCCAATAAGGAAAATTCAATTCTCTCGTGCACATGTAGTCCCTTGTATCTAGTTTAACAATTACCTTTGGGGCGATTTTTAGTGATTGTACAAGCAAGAGCCTCATTTATAGGTTGCACAGCATTTGCCAAAGTCCTCCAATTTGGTTTGCCAAATTTACGCACATCATAATAATAACATAATAATAATGGATTATGGGTTGTTGTTGTGGTCATTTATCTCATCATAATCATCAAGCATCTTATTACAGAAATGGTTGCTTATACCACACTACTCAAAATTAACTGCGCTATAATCCTTTACCTTAACCCGACATGTTCAAAAATAGCATGTCATATTTCAACTTGCTAGCTTTCAATCTACAACATGGCGGACATTTTTATGCCCTGCCTCGTACATGTGATTCTTGAACCTTGACCTCACAACTGACTAGCGAATCCGTCATTGGCTTTCTCTCTTGATGTTGATGCTAAACCCTAGGCACTAGTCTGGTTATGAATCAAGCCTTGATGCAACAGTATAGATCAGGTACATATCCAAGTTAGTCTTTAAAAGACTAGGAATGCCTCGGCACTTAAGTGCAACCTTTAACTTATGTATTTTAAATGCTTTACAGTGGATATGACAGTGGTATATAAGAGACGAGTAAAAGGTGATGAAGATACACTGAGGGATCACTGGCTTGAAGCCAGAGTCGTACAAGGATGTTTGAAGGAATTGGTGAACACTTGCTGCATGGGAATAAATAATGAAAAGTGCAGGGGTTTGTGGGGTCGAATTTTTCTATAATTAAAGTGTTGCCAAAATATTTCTCTCAGCTTCTTTTTAATTCTGGCTGTGGAGAGTTCCAAATAATGTGCACTGAGCAACATGGCTTATTGTAGTAAGGTTAGTATTTACACAGCTAGTATTCTTGATGTTCAACGCTTTCGAACTGCTGTTTAGAAGGGTTACTCTCACGCATAGCTTGATTGAAGTATGTGTACTGGATTCTCGTTTTTGGAAGCCTCAAAGTCTTAGTTCTGAGATTCTCCTTCACCATGGCTCTCTCTTTGGCACTTCAAACGATCACTAGTTTGTATACACTGCAATCTCTGTTGTTCTTGTTCACTGCTGTCTTTTAGTCAGTTCTCTGCATGTCATAATGGGCTTGATTGTTGGCAAAGACGGCCAAGAAGCATCAGCACTTTCTTCACGGTGTAGAGTTACCGCGTAGTGACTGCGAGCCTTAGCCTGTCTGTTTGTCCTTAGTACCGTAGTAAAGCTTGTCTAGCTAGCTAGCTATACTGTACTGTACTAGCTAGCTAGAGCTAATGCACATGCTCGATACGCATCATTGTGCATCATTGCGCGTGTGCGTGAACGTACCACCATCGTTGCCCATCATAGTCGCCTCCAACACTGCACCTCAGCACTTCGATGCCGAGGCAAAAAATTAGGTCAATGGCAAATCTTTATTATAAACTGTACAAATCGGATTCATTTCAGCTCATACAATATGTTATAGACAAACTTCAGTTTAATGCTTCTATAGGATATACACGAGGCGGTTATTACATAGACCCCAAGGCGGAAGTATCCTGTAGAAGTGCTATAACCTGTGGTTTATCTGGCTTGTACTACGTATGTTTGCACTAGGGGGTGGGATCTCTCTTAGTAGTATCCATGGATACAAGCTCAATTGATGTCTCACTGTGCTAGATCTGGAAGTTAGATGATGGCTTCTAACTATTTGCTGTGTGGTTACAGTGTTTATACTACAGGCTGTGTCTTTGATGTCGCCCACACACTGTAATACGATGAAACCTCCCTAGCTACAATACGTGAACTTTAACTTGGATAGCAGGATCAGTTGCCTATTAGAGCATTACATCAAAAAAGATGAACAAGTAAGGAAAAAAATATTCTTTAAAAAAAAGAAAAGAAAAAGAATAGGGTGGTTCAGCAACGAGAGTGAACTTCAATCAAGTAACCCCTTTCCCATCACCAACTACAAGCTAATTATTCCTACTTCACTCCCTTTATATTTCATCTTGGCCTGTCATGGGAGTGAAGTAAGAATTGTTAGCTCGTAGTTGGTGATGGGTAACTGAAGTTCACTCTCTTGTTGCTGAACTTTTTTGAACCGCACACAGCCATCCCTATTTTTTTTTAGAATATATATATATTTTTTCCTTTACTTGTTAACCAAGCTGTAAGAATGTCTTATAATAGAACATGCAATAGGAATTTACATCTGCATAGTTAATAAGTGCACGTGTAGTCCCTTGTATCTAGTTACCTTGGGGGTGATTTCTAGCAATTGTACGAGCAAGAGCATCATTTATAGGTTGCACAGCATTTGCCAAAGTCTTCCAATTTGGTCTGCCAAAATTATCCCTATCGATCCAATAATATATGGCATCACTCAGAGCCCTTTCAGCATCTCTCTTAGCGCTTTTGGCATTCATTTTGGCATCAATAAGAGCCCGTATCGTTTCGATATCACTATACCAGATCCCAAGATTTCTTGCAATATGCTCCCATTGGTGAGCTAGGTCACGTACTTCATCCATTACATCTGATATATCATTAAATCCTGGATTACAAAAAATTTCTTTTGACAGATAATTATGTACAGCATACATTATAGCTATTAAAAAAACAACAATAACAAACTACACACACTGCTATTATATACTCACTTAATGGAGTATCATCAATTTCTTCAACAACATCCTTCCAATCACGGATATCTGCAATTATTATCAGGGAGCTATAAAGTATGCTAGGCTGACATATGTAACTATAAGAAACCACTTCCCCTCTTCTTCTGAAGATTGCGTTTGGTCACATGTGGTCTCTTTCATCTTCAGAAGATATACAGTATTCTTAGTGTCCTGTGGTAGAAGCTTTACCTAACCTAACATTAGACTATGGCATCCATAATATGCTTTGAAGTTTTGACCACAATGAGGTTTTTAAAACAGTGAAACTACCAGCCATTAGGGCATTAAACTAATTAATGACCAGTAAAGCAAGACTGGCCTGAGCTCCATAAGCACCTCAGTTAGGCTTGCTATTCCCAAGGGCTGTTTTTAGTGTCAAACTCTCAGAACTTTCAATGGGTTTCATTGTGGTTTTAAAAGAATGCAATTATTTGTATATGAATATGATTATATTTTGCATTTCTGTGGCATCAAAAACTACATACTTGAATTGCTTGAAAAGTGTAGAAAAGTGTAGAAAAGTGTAGAGTGAAAATAAAAATTAATCATTATTCATGATCACTAATTACATCCTGTAGAAACCCAACAAGACTTCTGAATGTTTGACAGTATAAAAGGGACTCATTGAGCCTACAACTGCTCTTAGCCGGCCATAGTCTAAGTCGGTTATTGCACGAAGTAGAGGAGTTTCACTATTTTAGGAACCTGAGAGCTGTTGCTATTATGGTGACCGAGGGCGAATACTTGATCACATGTAACACAGTCATTCATTTTTGTGTAGTCTTATTTCTGCAGTCATTTTTAGAAAATTTAATCTCTATTCTTGTTATTGGATTTTTGTTTATAACATGTTGAGTGATGGTAGGAAATTTAGCCAGGAGAGCTATGAAATCTTTATGGAGTTTGTGAGGAGCATCATTGGACACTGACTTGTGACACTATTCTTTGGACTTTCAACTGTGTTAGTGCATTGTGCTTATGTCCATGAGGAGGTTGTAATAACGTAAAACATTGCTCTGAAATTGGTTGCTGAACATCAGCGATAATGAACACCCATTGAAAGATGCAGCGTAAGCCACAGTCGAGAGTGAGAGAATGGTTACAGTAAGTCCCTATGGATGTGTTATTGACACTTGTTTTGTGCGTTCAGTGTGTAACAACGTTAACTTAATGGTATTAAAATTATTAATTATATGGTTAATATTTACTAACCTAGTAACGACATTTCTGAAGATTGTAGGCAAGCTTGATTGATTTCTACAGAGGTTTTTCGGGGTGAATTGTAGGTGCTAGGCTTATCTATGTGGATTGTTGGCCTAGTAGGCCACCGCTAGGCTGAAGTAAGTGTTTTGTGGCAAGCATTACAGTTTCATATAAACAGCTTCCTACATGCAGCTGCCTGGCTGATACAAGTAATTTATGATTAATAGGCTTTTTCTTGCAATTTGGGTATGATTGCATTCGGAACTGTCTAAAATTGCACTGGCTTCACCTCGCCTCATGCAATTACCTAGCCAGTTCCTCATGCAATTATACCCAAATTACACTCAAAAGCATGTAATTACCTATACTCATTGGACTTTGACATTGATTATGTAATCATCACATAACATGATCTCGAGGAAAGTGATGATGGGACAATTATGGAAATGGGATCAGTCTTTGTTCTGTATATCCAGCCAACAATCCCAGTGTGTATATGTAGGGATTGTTGGTTGGATATACAGAACAAAGACTGATCCCATTTCCATCCTTCTTCCCTACCCTTGTTTCCTTACTTTTTTGAGCAATGGTCATCCCTACATTTTTTTCATTTCATGGAAATGTTTTTTCCCCTTGTTCCTGGTCTTTTTTTCTCTCTATTAAGTTTTATGGTTTTATGTATAGATGTGTATGCAGGGATGGATGAAAGAAGAATATGTGATGTATGGAACTATGTGAACTGATTAGTCATGACAATAATGTGGATGTGGTTTTTTGTTAATCATGTTACTCATTTTTATATAACCGTTTCTCGAGAATAATCAAAAGTTCAAACTATAGTTTTGGTAGCTTAGCTAAAAGAGTGAGAACATTACAATGGCGACGAGTATAGTGGGTGCTCCAGGTCCATATGATCCTGCTACAATGCAGTGGACTTCCTATGCCAAGAGAATGTCAGAATGCCAATGCGATAGACAATGCTAGAAGAAAGGTAGCGATCTTGCTCAATGAAGTAGGCGCTAAGAACTATGAGCTCCTACGAGCATTATTTGCACCTGACCAGCCGAATACTAAAAGTTTCGAGCAATTGACAGAGAAACTAAAGGAATATTACCAGCCCAAACCAACTGTTATCACTGAGTGGTACCGATTCCATCAGCGAAATCAGAGACAAGGAGAAACCGTGCTCGAGTATTTGGCAGCTCTGCACTCGTTCTCCAAGGACTCTCAGTTTGAAAACTTTCTTGAACAAGCATTGAGAGACAGATTAGTTTGCGGATTGTTCTTTGATGCTACGAAGCGAAGACTTCTAATCAAGAAGGACCTTATGCTCGAAAAGGCTTGTGAGCTTGCTGTAGCGATGGAAGCTGCAGGCAAGGAGACTGCGGCAATGCAGTTACCAAAGAGTCAGAGCATGAATACGCTTCGTGGCCTAACTGGGAAGAAAGGAAAAGGACGAGGAATGCAAGCTGAAGGCAGGAATAAGAGTGCCAATACCTGTCATCGCTGTGGCAAGAAGGGCCATAAGCCTCAGAACTGTCAACTTATAGAAGCTGAGTGTTTCAAGTGTGGCAAGAAAGGCCACATAGCCAGTGCATGTTTCTCGAAAAAAACCCAAAGAACACATAGTCAAGCAAAAGCTATTGGAAGAATTGGAAGATATCCTATTACAACTCAATGGGCTAGAGGAAAATCAAATCAAATCACTGCAAGACAGGTTCATGATCGATGTGAACATGAATGGGGAATCGATGATTATGGAAGTGGATACCGGTGCAGCAGTCACAGTAGTGTCAGAAAATGTTTTACAAGTCCAGACCCAGAAGACTAACAAGGTCTTGAAATCAGCCACAGGTCAAGTGCTGGAATTGGTGAGACAGGTCAAAATCAAAGCTCTATTAAGAGGGAAGACAAAAGATCTCACCATTTTTGTGGCCAAAGGGAACTGCCCTTCCTTGTTTGGAAGGGACTAGATAAGAGCTTTCTTTGGAGACAACTGGTTTGAAACGCTAAAGCAGCAGCCAGTTAATGCTGTGCATGAGGAAAATACTTCAGAGAGACTGAAATGATTGTTGAAAAAGTACGAAGAGACCGTATTCAAGACAGGTTTAGACCGATTGAAAGACATCCAAGCACATCTCAATCTGAAGGAGGGGGTACAGCCAAAGTTTTGCAAGCCAAGCCAAGCTCCATTTACATTGAAACCAAAGTTGGGCAAAGCCATAGAGAAAATGGTCCAAGAAGGAAATTTGGAGAAAGTGGAATATAGCTCCTGGGCTACGCCAGTGGTCCCTGTGACCAAACCTGATGGAACTGTATGAGTTTGTGGTGACTACAAAGTCACACTAAATCCCTGTTTGCAAGTCCAACAACATCCAATGCTTCCAAGTTATGAGTGGAGGAAAGAAATTCTCAAAGATTGATTTAGCTCAGGGATACAACCAAGTCACCCTGGATGAGCAGTCACGAGAGTTGACAACCATCAATACCCATAAGGGACTTTTTCAATGGAGTCAATTACCTTACGGAATAGCAGCAAATCCAGCCATATTTCAAGGTATTATGGACAGCATAATGCAAGGATTACCACAAGTGGTTTGGTACCTAGACGATATTTCAATTAGTGGTACCACAGATGAAGAACACTTCCAAAATTTGGAAGAAGTCAGTTTGGCCTTTGAGCTATGCTGAGTAAGTGTGCCATTTTCAAAGATTCCGTACAATATTTAGGGCATATAATCACCAAAAAGGGGATCCAGCCAGTGGAAGAAAAAGTGACCGCTTTGGTGGCTGCACCAACGCCTGAAAGTGTGGAGCAACTGCAATCTTTTTAGGCATGGTTAATTATTATGGGAAGTTTCACCATTAAACCAACTGCGCCAAAAGGGAATTCCCTGGAAGTGGAGTCAGGAACAGGAGAAGGCATTTCTGATGCTGAAGAAAGATCTGGTGTCAGCTAGGGTATTATGACCCTACTGCACCACTGAAGCTGGATTGTGATGCCTCTTCAGTAGGGATAGGAGAAATTTTATCACACATACAACCAGATGGAACAGAGAAACCAGTGGCGTATGCATCGAGAAGTTTAACGAAAGCTGAGAAGAATTATTCGCAAATTGAGAGAGAAGCATGAGTATTGTTTGGGGAATCCGGAAATTCCACGTACTTGCATGAGTTTACATTAGTCACTGACCATAAGCCTTTAACTGTTCTGTTTAGACCAGACAAAGCTATTCCCACTATGGCTTCTGGGAGGATCCAATGGTGGGCTCTCTTTTTGATGAACTATCACTATCAGATTGAATTCAGATCTACTCACAAGCATGCAAATGCAGATGCTTTGTCTAGGTTACCACAAGGGCAAGGAGAGTGGGTTAGTGACAGTAGTGTTTCTCTTTTGCAGCTGAAGCAAATACAGTAGTTTGCAGAACAGTTGTCATGCATAAGGCAGATATAGGCAATAGCTAGTGGCTAAGAACGATAGGACTATGAAAACATTTTATTGTTCCCAAGCCACAAATACTTCAAGGCCACCACCTATCCCTGCCTGATCCATGACAATTGTTCTGCAAACTACTGTAGAAGATATACAAGTCACTGTCAAACAGGTGGCCCAGAGTACCCACAAGAACCCTATTCTCGCAAAAATGCTACAGTATGTTAAAACTGGGTGGCCAAACAGTGTTGATACTTCCATGCAACCATATTTTCAAAGTCAAAATGAATTGACAGTTGAGGAGGACTGTTTACTCCGAGGAATGCGAGTGATAGTTCCACCAGATTTACAACAGAACGTCATCAGTTTACTACACGAGATTCACCCTGGGGTGGTGAAAATGAAAGCCATAGCCCAATCCTATGTGTGGTGGCCTGGAATTAACAGTGCTATAGAGGAATGTAGTCGGGGTTGTCTTGAATGTCAACAAACTGCCAGCGAGGATCCCAAAACACCTCTTCATCCTTTGGAATATCCAGCCAGACCATGGCAGAGAATCTATATCAATTTTGCTGGGCCTTTTCAAAATTCAATGTGGCTCATTGTCGTTGATGCATATTCAAAGTGGCCGGAAGTAATTCGGATGACTACCACCACAGCAACCAAAACAGTACACAAATTACAATTGATTTTTGCTCGTTGGGGACTGCTGCAACAGATTGTTTCCGATAATGGTCCTCAATGTTCTGGTGAGGTATTCGCAAATTTCTGCAGGAGTAATGGAATTAAACATGTCAGAGTGGCTCCATATCACGTCCGATCTAATGGATTGGCAGAGAGGTTCGTACAAATATTTAAGAAATCTACATATGAAGAAAATGAGTCAAGAAGAGGGAGATGAAAACAAAAAGCTGAGTAACTTTCCGTTGACATACTGGAAGACTCCCCAGTCTACGACTCAAGAAGCACAGCAATATTGTTAATGAAAAAAATTGCCTAGAAGCAGGATTGATCTCATCAAACCCAACCTTAACTACAGAGTGGAGGAAAAACAACAAAGAAAATTTTTGATAGACATACCAGATCAAAGAACTTCCAGATTAAAGACAAGGTTTGGGTAAGAAATTACCGTGGTGAGGATAAATGGGTTCCAAGAGACGTTATTAAAGTGACTGGACCTGTGTCTTACCGAGTCAAGGTCAGAGGACAAGTGTGGAACCGACATGCAGAGCAGTTACGTAATTGTATAGGTGACACTGCTATGGAAACATCAGATGCTGAGATAGCAGCAGACACTACGTACCAGAAGTCACTGCCAAATCGAAGGCAATCGTTACTCCAGAACCAGAGAGGCCCTTAGTGGCTGACACCAGTGGTCACACCAGACCCACTCGTACTGTGAATCCCCCTAACAGGTTTACTTACTATGGACCTGGCAATAGTAGATATTAGGGTGGAGGAGATGTGATGTATGGAACTATATGAACTGTAATTATTAATTAGTCATGACAATGATGTGGATGTGGTTTTATGTTACTCATTTTTATATAACTGTTTCTCAAGATTGCAACAAAAGTTCAAACTATAGTTTTAGCTAAAAGAGTGAGAATAGTTCTCTGATAGCATAGCAGCCCAATGATTATTATCAGCGAGTCAAGGCTTGAAGTGTTGAGCGGTCGAAGATGCAGAAGAGTCTACCAGTAGATGGGTTGGTAAATGTAAATCCCCGAATTGATTGAGTAGTCTATGACCTAGCACGCACATAATCTTTAGCTCCTAGCTAGCTGCTGAGTTTAATATTATAATTGGATATCAATTATGCACATGCGTATTATCGAAAATATGGCTTCCAATAATTAAGTTAGTCGAGTACTGTGCTCTGTAGTGTCTCCTTTTACATCGACTCTTTTGAGGGTTGACGAGTACAAAAGATCGTATAGATGGTAGAATTTTGAGCAGATTTATCCAGAAATCATAGCTGTAGCTTGAGTGATTCGGTTGTCTAAGAAGAAAAAGAAGAATACTAGAGAAGAATTCAGCAATTTACCTGCTTGCCATATTTCTGAAACGGTAAGCTCCCTGGTCCTGAAACTTGGTCTGCACTTAGTAGCGAATGAATTCTAGATTTTTACACCTTCTGACAAAATGCAGACCTTTTGATCATCTGGCTACAACATCACAGAGTTTCAGCTCCTGATTCACTGTAGTTTGTTTCCACCGGCTATTAGAAACAGCTGCTAAAATTGGTCAATTTTTGGTGCCGAGACACAGTGCTGGGTAGTCTGGCATCGCCAGCCCAGCTTTTCTTCTTTTTGGGAAGAAAAGTGGTCCGGTGGCTCTAGCATCAACTACTTGTGTCGCCCACATGCGCAGCTATAGTTGCATGCCAATCAGATTGCTCTATTCAGTCGTGTGAAGTAGTATTAATGTTGGCAAGACACACCCACTATTTATTCCAGGTTGGCAGAGCTAGAGCTATGGAGAAGTAACCAAGAGCTGTGTTTAAACAGCTAGGAATACCTGGCCTGAAGCCTGAACGGCTGGAAGTTGTATCAGCGATTTTCAAGGGCAATCGGTAATTCTACCGACTGCCTTCGGAAAATTATTGAACACGTACTATTTAAATTATTTTTGAGAGCTAGCATGCGGGCATCACAAGTAGTTGATGCTAGAGCTCCCAGACCACATTCTTCCTCATCCCCCCCCAAAAAGAAGAAAAATTGGGCTGGCGATGCCAGACTAAGTGCTGGGATCGACTATGCATGATGGTGGTACGTAATAATAGCACACCGCACACATTCATGTACACCCACGCAATACTTGCACCAACATGACAGATAGAATTGAAAAAAATGGAGTAGGCCTAGCCACCAGCTGTTACTTTAGTAGATTCAAGCAGAACACATACAAATCTCAGCGAATGGACCAAGAGTAACGGACAGAAACAGCAGAGACGACAGTCTAGGCGAATTCGTGATGTCATCACAAGTGAACATTTCGACAAGGTGCATGCTACAGACCATAATTAATAGCCAGGCACAAGGAAAACCAAGAACACTGAGAGAACATAGACTACATGCCAGAAAATAACACAGTCTGGTGAATAAGAAAGCCAGGATTATTAGCGTGAGGCCAGGGAGCTAGAATTTCACTTTTGATATGCAGTGGCGGATCTAGAGGGAGTTTCAACTATTTATGCGCGGAAAATTTTTTTTGCCTCACCACACCCACTTTTACCTTACTTCTCCAACACTTGAAGAGATCTGTAAAAGTGTTCACGTTTCACCCAAGACACTTAAAGGGTAACTGAAATGAAAAAATCATTTTACATTTTTAGGTTGTTCTGCATGCGGGAAAGAAATATGAGAAACATTGGTGAAAGTCTCACTGAGAAAATAGCAGTAGAAGTTGGTCATTTCATTTATATGCTGTTTGGGGTGGGGCTTACTTGTGATGTCATAGAGGAAATTCATCGTACAATCCCTACTGAAAATAATACAAATGTTGGAGTCTGTATTTCACATAAGGTTTGATATTTCCACTCCAAAGTTTGCACTAATAAATGCTAGGGTATGTTAAAGGCTGTAGCAAAATTTAAAGTCCATGCCTCTGATCAAAGGTGAGATATTCGCATACAAGATATAAAAACAGGCTTTCTGAGCTGATGACCAATCTAGTATGCTGTAGGTATGGGCCTAAAAGTCCGGTTAATCGAGGTTCGGATAATCGAGGTTCTACTGTACATATATAAATTATAGGAGTAGGAAGTTCAAAGTATAATTTTACGTATGTCCAAGCCAATACCTAGAGTGGCTAGTCTTGCAGTTGGTAAAGGGTCAGTTGCGCTAAACTATAGCTAGCACGGCATGGTTTCTACTTGGTAGCCAATATACTTAGAGCACATACCTTAGACTAATTTTAGCGATTTTTGCTTTCAGTTAAAATTTAGGGTACTAATTTTGGCGATTTTGAGGAGCAGCTCAAGAAAAATGCAAATCAAGTTTGTTGTTGTTTAGCATCACAATGTACAATCGGATTTGGCCATGATTCTGGTCATGGTGGATACAGAAATGCAGATGACCAGGAAAAGAGGGGCACAAGCATATACGTAATTACTATAATATTGGCATTATTATTATGATGATGATGTGAATGTTGGCAAGTGATGTGAATGTTATGAGTTCAGAGGTCAGAAGTAAAAGTTAGTTACAGGTAGCCATGATTTCTTAAAAGGGGTTAGAGCATCAGGAACCAGTAGATGGAAAGTTTGAAGATGTCACTCCAAATATTTTGGAAGAACTCTGCACCTCCAGCAATGATCTGAAGCTAGCTAGCGAGATAAAGCATGGGCGTGGTCAAAATTCATTACGTATTTTTAGCGGGTATTATTATTAGCGAAAATTACAAATTCGCTAAAATGAGTACCCGTTAATAAAAGTTACCTTAAGGTAGTATGCTCAGTAGCTAGCTAATAACTGCTGCAGTTGAGCTGAGAAATGAGGGAAAAATCTTGAACTGAAAAGTGTGTAAGCCAGCATTTTGCACTAAGAATTCACATTTTTGGCCAAAGCATTATGTGAAGTTTCTCTGGAAATACTGTCAGGCATGTAATTATAACAAGACTCAAAAAATTAGGATCTAAGTGCCATTTTCATCAATTTTTTTTTGTGAAAATCAGCACTTCTAAAGGGTTGCCCAGTAAGAATCAAAAATAAATAAATAAATAAATAAAAAAATCAAAAAATCCAGGCACCTCCAATAGTTGTATCTCATGCATGAAAAATTTTTCACCACTCATCAAAGCTCAAGCCACCACAGAGCATACAAGTCAAATAAGGGCACCAATTTTGGGATTCATTTCCCATTTCTGTTTCACCTTAATCAGGTTGGTTTGGATGATAATAGTTACAGCTCTTTTAACTACCACTTCATGAATACAATTATTAGCAATCAATTAGCATGCACACACTAATTAATTAGCGCATGAAAAAAAAGGCGGTAAAAATCTCTGTAGGAGGCGTTTCCCAAGTCTGCTCGTGTCACGTGACAGTTAGACAATAGCTAGCTATTAATTTGAAAGCTCTATTTTAGTGCACAACTAAGGAATGGAGAATCAGAATGAGATTTTGTGTGCTGCATGGAGCCAAGTACCACGTCACTTGGAGATTTTCCAATCATTCGACTGTAAAAACAGCCTGGACACAGATGGACACGTGGCTATGTGTGGAATAATATCTCTAGTTAGACCATGGCATCCATTATATGCTTTGAGTAAACCAACACCAGCCTGACCATAAGCATGCACCTTAGCAAAGCTTGTGAGTCTTCAGTTCATGATCACTATGTAATCCTTTAGAAACCCAACAAGACTGCTGAATGTTTGACAGACCTTTGAGCTGTTGCCTATGATGACTTTGGGCTTCACCCTTGGTCACCTTAATAGCAATACCTAAAATAGTGAAACTCCTCAATTTCATGCAATAACCTATATATAGCACTTGCAATTCAGTGTGTATATGAACAAAAATTAGTATTTTGTGCCTGCATAGTACCTTCACAGCTAGACACACTGCATATTTATGTCCAAGGCAAAAAAAAGAAAAAAGATCATCCCACTGTATGACGTGATAGTTTGAAATGCCAATGGTTCCAATGGTTCAAAATCATGTGCTCGATCGCGCATTTTCGCGAAGTTTAGTTCAATAATTTGGTGAAAGAAATATTTTTGTCTCTCATGGTAAAGAGATTAGCCGAGGCCATATCAACAAAAATAAAATCCACCAAAAAAATGTAAAGCCACTGCGCGTACGCGTACAGATTTCCGCGATTTCGCACGTTTTTACGTTGATGCATTGCGCGTATTTTGTAGCGCGATAAAAGGAGTTGAAAGGAGTTGATATGCGTAATAACGCGATTATCGTTAGATTGTGCGCTATTTCGCGCTAAGTTCTACACGGGAAGCTTACTGGAGTATGTGTGAGCTGTCTTAGATATACTGGAACATGTGTGAGCTATACTGTATACAGCATAAAAGATGATGCCTAATAGCTAGTTAGTCAGCTTGTATGCTTAGTTTGACAGCCAGTAGGTATGATGCCTTGTGCTGTATAACTCACACATATATCCCACCTAATACATTTACTCCCATAGAGAAAAGTGCTCTTACTGTCATAAATTCCCTCCCTTAGGGTAAAGTGCGTTATGACTCATAACGCACAGTCATAACGCACTGTTCCCCAGGCTATGAATAACAACAGTTTTAGGTTTTCTGAAGCTGACTGTTGGAAGAAGATGATAATGAAGATAATCTATGAGATAATGATCAGATAACATTGTCATTACCTAGCTATTACTAAAGAGTTTATTTCTGTCTCTGTATTATGTTGGTAGTTTATAGCTGACTGTTGGAAGAAGATGATTATGAAGTTAACGATCAGTCTATAACATTGTCATTAACTATTACTAAAGAATCTATTTCTGTCTCTGGGTAGTTTATAGCTGATTGTTGGAAAATGAAGAAGTCATCTGGTGCTGGGTCACAAGGAAATTTCTTTTTTTTTTGCAATTTTCCACAAGAAGAAATTATTTCTAAGGCCCATTGGTATTTGGCGTCATACCTTCCGCTAGCTTCGCTGTCGCTAGCAAACACAAAACGTGGGTGGAGGAACTCGTTAATAGCTGGGTGTGGTGGGCATGGGAGGAGCCTTGTAGTTCGTAGTCTTGCTTGAGAGCACGAGGCTAGAGTTGGCGTCTGAACAACGGCACATCACAGGACAGGGACAAGCCATGGCAGGAGTTTTCGTTTTGTTTCGTAACTAAGGGGTAGCTACGCTCTAGCTACAGACCGACCAATGAAATCGTGCGCCCTGGGGATATATAACAGTTAGAACATGGTAGTCCTGGTGATTATGGCCAAATAAACAACCTTATCCTCGGGCTGCGCCCTCGGATTCGGTTGTTTATTGGCCATAATCACCAGACTACCGTGTTCTAACTATTACATGTCTATCTGAGAAGTTTAGCCCCCTACCTACAGCATGATAAACTGGCAATCAGCTCTGAGTGCTTGTTTCTACATTTGAAGTGATTTTTTTTTCAAGACTCGACCACATACTAAGTAGAAAAAAAACAGGTAGTCTTATTCATTTAGTTCTCATAAAATTAGCTTATGAAACAAACCACCAATGTTTCGACCAGAATACTCTAGCCTTCATCAGGGTGATACTAAAAATGCACACAGAAACGACCTTATATATTTACGCTTGTTACCTTGACAACGCACATGCATACACCTATGGATATTATATTATAGCGTGCCATTACCCGGAGTTATAAAACACTACTTCCTTAAGGCTTTAAGCGTAGAAACCCAGCAACCTTGAAGTTCCAGACCTACATCCCTGTTGGCTGACATCTTTTGTAGCAACCAAAATCATTCCATTATCATCTTCTACTTCCTCTTTGATACAGGCTCTCATATCATCACTATAATCACTCGATTCTGAATTCATTTTGTTTCGATTTGCATGCATATCATGTAGCTCTGATTCCTTCAGGCAGCTATTATTATTATTGTTGTTATTACCATGGAAGCCCCGTAATTTCAATTAGGCATGCATACTGGTCTGCATTATGCACAAGACAATGATTGAATTTGCTGTAGAAGGATATCTGAAAGTGTTTCACATTTGTACGGAGTAAGAGCGGCAGCTCTCTCTATGTAGGGATGACGCACGCCGCATATCAGTGGCGGATTTAGAGTGGTTTCTGTGGTTTCCATTGAAACCCCCTGGCCCTTTGCTCCCACGATAGCTGGCCAGTCTAGGTAAAGCCCAGAAATTGCAGCTAGCTACAACTCAGTTCAACTAAGACTTGTGCCTGAGACATGAGACATAGCTAGCAATAATATTGTAAGTCGTAACTGTACAGGTAGCTTACCATAATCCTTTGACATGATTTGATAGTCACCAAACTAAAAAACAAGGATGAAGAACTAATTACACACCCACAAGATCATAGCTACAAACTTTAAGTTGATGTACAGTAGCTGATAATAATAATGGTCCTGGTATAAGCTTAATCTAATGGACCCAAAAGCATCCCAGGGTCAACCTCCAAAAACTCTTAATGTAGCTACCAGATCTACTGATCTCAACAGTTCACTCACCGATATATAATTCTTCGCTAGTTAAGAAGTTTAACCGTCCTCCTATTCTCCAGAACTAGTCACAACGGACAGTTTTAGTAATCTATACCCGTGAGCCTGCAAATAGCCGACACGCTACAGAGGAGAGGGCGAAGAAAGAAATGGCAAGTAGTCAATTTTATATACGCAATGCAGTTACGTAGTAGCCCCTCCCATGTAATGTACAGTATTACCACAAAGAATGTCAAAATTATAATTATGGTTAATGTTGCAACCACCAACTTGATGAATAATTAATGTGCTGGTGCATGATAGCTAATACATAGTGCATGCATATGCCACTAGTCCCAAATATCTGTGGACAATCCAGTATGGTGGTGATTCCAGGAATGGGAATTAGAATCATCCATGAACCAGCTCTCCACAGGAACTCCTACATAAACACAAGAAAGTCCTCATAAAACAACTGCCATGATTACAGTGAAACCTCCGAACAAGGGGACTCCGAAAAGAAGCCAAACAACTCGATGGAAGAAATGACCTTTCCTATAATATTATAACCTCTAAGAAGGGCCAAAAACCTGTCCCTGTTATTTGGAGGTTTCGCTGTATATACCATTCACCATTGTTAAGAAAATGATAAATGCCATGTAGCTATGTATAAGTGGAAAGGTCAACAAGTAGAGATGGAGGGAGTGCCAGATCACTACATGTCCACCATTATAATAAGTGTGGACACATTGAATGAATGTTTTATCAGGGTAAAATTTCAATTACAGCAACACAGATAAGAGAACATGTAAAATGTGCATGTGCTATAAATTCATTTGCTGGGCTTGCACTTAATTTAAAAAGAAAAGCTGAATCAGATATGAGAATCCTCAGCCATCAGGTACATAATTAATTTTAAGTCTATGTAGTATAACAACTACTCAGACTCACATTAGATAGGAAAAATCAACCAATGTGGTAATTTGCACACCAAAAGCCAATAGACTAAGTATGTGTCACTCAAGACAGAAAAAACAACAGTAAAGTTCGAGAGACATATCCTACAGTCCGGACTCCTGTGGGAGTGGTCCCACCCTTTTCGTAGCTGGCCATAGGTCGGGAGACTAATGGGACCGAAACTTATGGTTGGTGATGATCGAACTGGGTTCTCCCCTGATGACCGGATAAGAAGCTCTCAATTAAGTTCTCAAAAAAAACAACAAAAAAACAAAACAAAAAAAAACAAAAAAACTCAAACTACTAGCTAGTAGAATCATCTCACAATCACACTATCTCAAGTAGGGATGGCAGGTCAAAGGTCACAAGACTGTACCAACTAAAAACTCTTCTTCTCTTCTACCCTTACTCTACAAGTTCTCAGAAGGCTACAGTGAATTATTACATCTACAAAGAAGAGAGGAGAATGTTCAAAAACCAAAAATGCATTCGCTAACATAAGAAAAAAAAACGATGTCTAAAATTGACTTGAGTTCAATTTCTTTATAATAAGGATAATAATAATAATAATAATAATCAGATCGACATACCGGCTTACTGGCTATAGTCATCAAAATTCTGCTTTAGCCATCTGTTAGCGGCACCTAGAGGCTGATCTTTTGCTATTAGTTTTGACTAAGGCTCTACTTCACTATTCGATAATACCAGACACTAGCTTAATCTTTCTACGCCATTTTGAAGCGCACATCGGTAGGGGGCGGGCGGAGCCATGTATAAGCTAGGTCTTCAGTTTAAGCTAGCTATTTATTCTTATCTGATGATGTTCCAGTCACTCCTTGCTACATTAGCTCACTTCACCATACCATGCACATATCATTTACATTGCTGTTGCTGTAAATTTTGATATTAAATAGCTAATAGACAAAACTGAATAGCTCAACCAGTGACTGTGTATGTACCTACAAAAGAAAAAGATAAGGTATACCTTTGTACTGTACGTACTGTAGCTTCATGTCAAGTTAATAATCACTAAGTTGAAGTGACGGTCAATACTGCCACCCTCAATTCCTTATAACATACACAAACTTACTTTCAACTTCAAGCACTAAGAAAAAAGAAAAGAAACAAGTGAGCGCAAAAAATTTCTTCTAAATAGAAAGGTTAAGTAGGGATAGCCTAAAATCTAGCTGGGATATCCTCGTATGAAAACAATCCCTACTTTTACAACTGCCATAGCCAGCTATAGGTAGTGGATGTAAATGTAGGGATTGTTTTCATACAAGGCTGCAGTACATATCCCAGCTAGATTTTAGGCTATCCCTACTTAACCTTTTTATTTAGAAGAATTTTTTTGCGCTCATAAGTATAGTAATGGTCCTAAAGGTTAATTATTAAGTTAATTTGATTTAAATAGGTGACCTCTACCTGTGATAAAGCAATGGACAAAGGTCTTATCAACCTTATACTTTTATGTTTTTCTCCTTTTATTTTTCTTATGATTCTAACACACACACACACACACACACACACTAAAGTAACCCTTTCATACATGCTGGAGGACTAATCAACAGATTTTCAGTAAACCCTCAAGCAAAACTCTGAATTGAACCCTGAACAAGATATATAGGAATACAAAATTTTATTGAGGTCACGCATGACATGTGTGTGTTGTGTTGTGCAACCTGAGTGACACACATTGACTGTGAGAGAGATGATATTCCCTATAATAGTCAATGCTACTCAGATAGTCAATGGAACATCCTTAATTTTCAGTGAATACTTTGAGTTAGTATTATAGTATTATGTATTGATAATCATAATCAGAGAAGCAGGAGGGAATGACATTGTTTAGCTCAGCATAAAATATCATAGGAGGTACCCAATGACATACCTAAATATTCAGTGTTAATTTATTATTGTGGTCATGTTCAACAACAAAAAAAATTAATTACCTTGTACATAAGGTAAAAGCTCAATTAGCATTATGATGGTAGTGGAATCATCATAAATGAATGCCATGTAATGTATATTAGCCAAGTATAAGAGGAAAGGGTTAGAGTACAAAGTGTAAATGAATTAGCAGGTACAGAGGGACTCAGGGAGGAGGGGTTGTTAGAACTTCACATCACTGTGACCGTATAACTTCTCCCTTCTCACCTCCCTCATCACTGTGACACTCTTATGGCATGAGTATTTGATATTAGGAATGTGGGGATGACTGTATATTTGGTACAGGATCTCTCTCCTGGAATGTGCACTCTAATGAGGTGACTGAATAGAGTCAAAACACTCTAGGGACCTGAGCTTTTAAGAATTGAGAAAGTTATAGCAGAATGATCAAGGGGCAAGGTAAATCCAAATAGACTTATTGACAGTGAATGAGCGAGCCCAATAGTGGATATGTCTTACCTCGTGGGAACAGATATTATAGCATAAGCAATTGAGCTAATTGGTCACATGAGGAAATGCTTTACATACACACAATGATAGACTCCAACATCTTTACAAGTGACCCTTTTGCACAGTATGAACTCCAATGACATGACTTTGTGGAAAGGTAACACAGTACAAAGGTAATACCATGATACTAGTGTTGCATTAAGAGATAATGATGAGTACTATGAGGTCATTACAATAATTATAGATAAGGCAGTTCCAATAATAGACATTGTGTAGTAGTCAATAACTTATAGGGAATAACATGTGATGTGTTTCACTCCTAGTGTAACCTATAAACACACACACACACTAAATGAATTCACTCCTAGTGCAACCGAACACATACATGAAGAAAATTTCAACTCTTTTAAAACCAATAGAGATGGCAGGTATCAGAGTATGGATTAGCCATGCCTAGTGCCTGAATACTGTGTGGTACTATTTATGTGATATCAGTAAGTCACAGCTCTTCCAATTTTTTCAACATAAAATGACGACGATCTTACCAGCTACAGCTGGTATATGCACCTCACCTGATAAAGGTACTTTCCTGCTCGCAGATGACAGGACAAGTGAACTCCTAGAGGCCTTGCATGTCATGGTGTCTGCAGCAAGTAAGAATATTTCTCTATAATTGCAAGTGTCCTTGGAGATCACATTATTCACCTGATACCACCAACAAGTGTGTCTAATCACTCACTATAAACATGATGTGGAAAGGTTGTCCAAACCTTAAAGGAAAAATCAATTATCCCATTATGGAAGACAAATAGTAAGGGATGGTGGAGTAAAGGTTAGTGTTACTATCATAGTAGTACCACATAGTGATAGACAATGAGTATTATGAGGTCATCCCAATATAGAAGATGATTGTTCCTATTATAGACATTGTGTAGTAGTTGATAACTTATAGGGAATGACATGTGATGTGTCTCAACCTGTCAACAACATACAAATATGGTACATGTATCAAAATTGTAAATAACTGCAAGTAAGGCACAGTAATCAGTTTCTTCATTAAACTCAATGCCCATTATCAAACATGGTTACTCTGTTCAATCACCTCATTATGGTACAAGTACACATTCCATACTCAGTCCAACAAGAGAGTTCCTGTACCTGTCAATTTATCCTTGCATGATGGGCAAGGAGAAACAACAGAAATGTCAAAGCTAATAGGTGATAGGATATGCCACAATGGGAATTATTTTGCATAGCTCTAGAATAAAGAAACTAAGGCTATTGTTAAATTACTTAATAATAGGCTGAGACCCATGGCTAGAACTACTGGTTGACTTCCCACAAAGTTAACAACAAGTGGATGCTACATCTTACTGCAGTACATATCCAATTAAAGGATAGGACCGACCCAATTTAAATGAAATTTAATATGTGAGGCAATGAATCAAGAATTGGTAGCCGCAATGTCATAGGTCCCACTACAGGAAAACATCATCTATCCAGCAGAAGTCATACCACCCAGAAGGGTAGAGCATATACATGATTGGGAGGACAATATGGGGAAGGTAGTATTGGTCCTCCTGCAACCTAAGAATTGCTGTTCAGCGCAGTCAGTGATTCCCCAGGGAAAATCCCTAAAGTTACTAACCCCCCATTATCAGCATTTGTAGGCATAGTCTCTATGCTAATACAACACTTGAACAGCCACAGGCTTGAATGCTTTCATGCATTTAGTGTGCCAAATGGATTCTCTCCAGCATGTTAGATGAATCATTAAGAGACGGTGAAGCACAATAAATGCTAGTTGAGGGGTGGATGATACCATTACTGATACACCTACCATCAAATGTAGTTTCAGGCTCAAAGGAAACATACATTTCAAGAGATAAAGAATCTCTGAAGTGCCTCTATGTGAGGAAGCCAGCAACCATAATTTGCATGGACACAGCTTGGTCAGTTCCAGTGGTACCACATGATGTAATACTAAGACAATGCAATACCCACAACTACATGTTTGTTTATCAACAGTGAGGGTGCTACAAGAGACGAAGGAGGGTGGGGCGCCATTTGGGAAGAGGGATAGGGTGTTGAGGACCTGAATGCATTGGTGGACATCTGAACACTCACTAATGACAATATGTATCAAAAATGAGGGCAACAAATTAATTACCTGTAAAATTACTGTTTTTGGTGATGTAGTTTGCCACACCCCTTTATAGCAACACTACAGCATGATTGGGATATTTATCTGGGTAGCTGTTTATTTCAAGTATACACTCATTGTTCCATAGGGTACTCAAATGCTTCATTCACCAACACATTCTATGGATGGTTTTATCATCCATACCAGAGGATTTCATCACACATTGTCCATGTTCCACTTTCTGTTGACAACTATCAACCTCCTCCTCAGGACATAATTGCTGATTTGAACAGCTCAGTATGCCTATGTCCATGGCATCCCTTGACCGTTCAATATAACAGCTATCACTCTCTAAATTCCTAACCAAAATTCAGCTCATAGAGTGAGTCTCTGCTGGTGGTGAAATTAGAGCAGATTATTATAACGGGATCAAGTGAATGCAAATAGCATAAATAGAGATCAACAACTCTTATGAGAGGTAGCCTGCAAGGGTTGAAAGGTTAGAGTGCTCTCAGTCTGTAGTGTACCAAATGGATTCTCTCCAGCATACATTCACTGCACCACCATGATTGGGTAAAGGGTAGACACACTAGTAGTATAACACAGCATCAATAGTACAACGTACGTAAAGGGTCATTTCAAACCACATGATCTGCACAACAGATCCTACTGCTAACCTCTTCTGAACCCACACCTGCTTTTATTAACTCCTGAAACTGGTGACATGAATTCGTGGCATAACTAATTATGCAAAGATAAGACATACATTTATGGAAATAAGGGAGGGAGGTGGAAGGACCAAGAGTACAGAAAGTCCTTCCATGATGCACATTTACCTGTGTGAAGCTCTTTCCGGCAACTCTTACTATTAGACCCACAGAGACATATAATAATGGGGATAGTTCCCAGGCATTCAAATGGTGCAGTAACCCTATCAGGGGAGAGAAATAATAGGTCAGTGTATTATGGATGTGGCTAGTGCCAGCAAATGGAAAAGAATGCTCCCACTTCTGTCAAGACAACATTCCATAATCAGATGGGTGGATCACTGGTAGCTAGTCTCGCAATGATCCTCACAAGCTAGAATTTAATCAACTAGGTATCACTGGAGTTTTCTATACCTCATGATTAGTGTACAGCTTCAACCAGAAGCAGAAGCACATTGCAGGACATGCAGTAACACTCTCATCATGTATGTACATCTGCACATGATTATCTAATCATTGTAGAGTTTTGAAATTGAGTCAGATAAGGGGGAAATGAAGGAATGGACTGGAAAATATCCAATAAGAGACTGTCATTGCAATTAAGTCCTTGCATTGAACCCCATTTCAGATGTATGAAATATAATCCTGGAACTACAAGACACATTGGGTTCTCACACATTCTGATCCCACACTAAATCATCAACCCTGCATCCTGAAAGAAATCAAGTCTTATCTGTTATTTAAAAAATTGAGCGTATTAAAGAGGTGTGATGATATTAATACTACACATAGAGAGGTCTATAAGACAGGAAGGGCAACTACAGAAAAAGTCACTTCTCAAAAATGTCACTATTAAGGACAACTGCTAAATGCAGTGGAATGAATCTAAGACTGTGTAGTGAAAAATTTCTAAAAACAAAAGACTCACACTTTCATTTAACCCCCTCCCATGAAATTTAATATACCACCACATACACTGCACTCACTCCGACCTGATTGGGTAAAGGGTAATAGAAACCAAGTTCAAGGTAAAGGGTTTGCACCTGCATCTCCTGGTTAGGTGGGTAATAAATTATGGGTGTGGTTATTGAATCTAGGAAGGGTGAGAACTCTCTTATTGTTGAACTTTATCCACGACTATCCCTACTTGTCTGTTCTATTTAAAGAGATACCATGAAGAATATTAAAGCAGCACCTTAAATAATAATTAGTCCATAAAATACAGCGAAATGCAAGCATTGTGGGGTGAGTGTGCATGCTGAGTTTAGTAATGAAAAGAAACTGTAATATTAGAAAAATACCTAATAATAATAAAGCCAGCTGGTCCCATTCATTAACAGCAAGACCTACTTACTGTCACTCTCTAGACAAGTACATGTGCAAGTATTCAATATGAAAAGAAGCCTCTTAGGAAAGATAAAAAAAGAGGATTAACTTTATTTTTCTTGGTGATGTTGATGGTGCTTCATTTGAGTCAGCACACGACCTTCAAGTGCTTTCTACAGTGAGAGAAGAAATAGCTAACTAACCATAATCCTTTGAGTGCTACACTGACTGTCAAGAGGAAGAGGAAGAATGACAACTAAAATAAGTCAAGTTGCTACTATACATGTTGAGTAGCTACTTTGAGATAATAATTTTCATGATGACACACATACAATCATGCCACACATTGTTCTTTCAAGTGTATTCATGATCCACTATACATCATCAAGTGTATCAAGAGGTACGAGGGTTTCAGGAATCAAGGTGGAGGGACTGCTAGAGTCATAACAGAACTACATATTCTCCATTATGAGTGATTGGATCAATGTTCCATCAGGGACACCTCTCAATCCCTCTTGTTGATAAACAAATGATTGTCATTGTGGGTATTGCATTGCCTTATATGGATGCATTGTATCCTGTGGTAGCACTCCAGGCATATATGAGAGGTGCAGGAGATATCTGCCTTACATTAGGGAAATGCAAGCATTGTGGGGCAAGTGTGCATGCTGAGTTTAGCCATGAAAAGAAACTGCAACATTACAAAAACACCTAGAGATAAAAGCCAGCTGGCCCCATTCATTAACAGCAAGACCCACTTACTAAGGGACCTGTGTACAAACATGATGTAGGTAGACCACAACTTTATAGGAATAGCATAAAGGCCTAATCATAAGTGCAGTAAGAGATTGTACCTGAGGGCATAGATTCCAGAGCAGGGCTAGAAAAAAGAGGAATTTTGATTGGTCATGCAAGATTCCCTATACCCTAAAATGGAAACATGACTTGAATTTCTGAACTTCAAAGATCAGTAAAGTGGCTGTTTTAGAGAAGACCTTTACAAGTGAGCCTGTTGGACAGCATCCTCTGACTACATGAACTCCAATGACATTATAACACAAACATTTTGGAAAGATTATCTCAAAAGGATATGTGATAGTACTTGAGAAAAGGGGTCTTATCGTGCAAAACATTAAAAGCTGTTAAACGCTTGTAAAGTTTACAAGCTACATATAAAATGTACATGAGATGTAAAATTCAATTAAGTATAACTCAGGAACAAAATGGGGTATTAATTTGATTTAAAAGCCAACAGATTAAGAGCTTTAGAATGATCCGTTTTGAATTTCTGCTCCATAAGACCCCTTTTCTCAAGTACTATATACCGTATCACATAATAAATAATTAGATTATAATTCAAGTTTTCATTTTCATTGTTACAGCTTACTTGTAATTAGCTTGTACACTATTTTGTACAAAGTAATAATTATTTTCACATGATTAATTTTTGTTGTTGAACATGACCAAGAAAATAAAGGTACAGACATTGTGTAAAAGCATGATGGTAAAAGCACATTGTGTGAATATAACTGCACAAGTTGATAAGTTCGAGGATTTCCTTATATGGATATCCTGAAATAACATTATGCTGCATGTAAAGTCTCATTTCATGGACTTATCCAGCAGGTATGTAGTTAATAACTGTGGACGAGGAAATGATGAACATCGAACGACTTTTCATTACAAACTATACTGTCAGCCATTTTGAAATTAATGACGTCATTTGTCATGCGCGAGCGTCTGTCACGATCACATGCATGTACGCGCGTGCCAACCAATACCTAGCTAGCTACTAGCCTCTCTAAATAAAAAATGAAGTCATATAAAAAGTAAATAAACAAGTGAAAGGAAAAAAATTAAAAAGGCCATGTAGACTAAGTGTTAGTCTGTACTTTTACCTATAGCAGTTTCTGTGAACAAACATCAAAATTATGCTGCCTTCAATAATAATCCCTACATCACTGCCTAAAGCAGAACTTTTACACAGTGAAGTAGGGATTATTATTGAAGGCAGCATAATTTTATTCACAGAAACTAAAAGTACAGACTAACACTACATGGCCTTAATTTTTTCCCTTTCATTGTCCATAACAATACCAACACTGTACTAAGGTCCACACCCCTAGAGTGCACATTAGTGGTCACCTCATTACATCCATAAGGACAATATCCACACTGTACTAAGGTCCACACACCTAGAATGAAGTGCACATTAGTGGTCACCTCATTACATCCATAAGGACAATACCCACATTGCACTAAGGTCCACACAAGTGCACATTAGTGGTTGCCTCATTATATCTACAACCTCTGAGGCTCTCTACAAATGATAAAAGGCTGGGTCCCAAGTGTGTGCATTATTCGGAGGTTCCATTGTAATTATATGCAGGAGAGAAAGAGTGAACAAACAAAGAGCAGAATTGAGAAGGTTCACAAAAGGAACTGAAATAATTAAGGACACAGTAAAACCCACAACAAATTAAAGGACACCATCCCATCAGTGAAGTGAGGACCTCTCTGAACTTGATGGATTGACTCCTCAACAGGCTATAGCCAAGGATGGTTTCAATATAAGAAAGTCACAAGTATGGATGGGATACAATGTCAAAGATTCCAATAGTGGGCCATGAGGTGCTCAGGTCTACAAAACTCCCCTTCAGCACTATCCATGCTAGGGACAAAGTGAGATGGGACAATATATAGAGGGAGGGAGGGAGGGAGGAGCAATAAGAAGATGTACCAATTATACCTATCAGATACTGATGGGGATAGAGAGAGTCAATGCATTGCACATACCTCTTTGACTGATGTGAACAAATTCTGACCAGTCATCTCACAGAGATCTCTCTCCAGCTCCTCCAGCAACTCCTAATAACCCACAACTTGTTCATCATCAGGGAGGAGGTTCCCAGGCATTCAGATGGTGCAGGAAACCTATCAAGGGAGAGAGGACTCAATGGGTCAGTGTTCTGCCCAGATACATGCTCAGATTTCTTTCCCACCTTCAATCAAGAGTCAGTGACCTAAATGACAGTCACTTGCTTGGCTGGGCTGATGGTGGACACTCTTGCAGGTATCGAGGTAGTCTCGATAAGTATAACAGAGTACTGGCAGACTATTAATAGGTAAAGGGTGAGGCTAGGGATAAAGAGTACTGTGTTTCAGGGGATGCTCACAAGGGGGAACCCCCATCCACAACTGTAGTAGCTCTATTAATTATGCTATAATAACTCAAAACTCCTCCAGAATGCACTAAATTTATGTGATCTCACCTCCCCAAGTTGGCTCCTCCGCCCCTGTATTTTATAATATGTAACTTCCTGGCTTCGCGAGGGGGGGGGGGGGGGGGGGGGTCTCCCCAAATGTAGTAGCTCTATTAATTATGCTATAATAATAATTCAAAACTCCTCCAGAATGCACTAAATTAACCCACTGTGTGATCTCACCCTAGACCCAAGTTGGCCCAAGTTGCTCCTTCACCCCTGTATCTCATATGTAACTTCCTGCCGGTACTCTAGCCACACTATAAATATAAATGGGTCAGTGTGACATGGAATGCATGATGTGTTCTGGAGGAACAATCTGTGAGCAAGAAACTCCTGCCCTTTATGTTAGATCATCCAGTGATCCATGGAGTAAGTTGTCTTGACAGAGTGAGTATCTGGGAAGAACACTTCCCTCTGAATATGAAGTTCGCTGAGACATTCCACGAGCAAGCTGTACTCTTCAAAACAGTGTGCCTCGGGTCTGCCGATGAAAATAATGCCCACCACCAGTCAGCCTCACCCTTCGTATACAATGCGCATGCGCAAAAAGGGTAACAACATTGTAATTCTACAGTTTGGCATCTCTAATAGATTTAGCAAGTTGGTCTAATCCAATATCTTCCAGCACAGAAATCAAAGTCTCCCAGGACACAGGTTGTCTCCCACCTCCACTTAACCACTCTTGAAAAATATGGCGGTTGATACTTTGAGCATTCGTTTGAAGTTGGAGTTCTAGGGCACTGATATGGGCACCAGTTTCATCCTCAAGAAGTAATGTTCCAAATTCAAAGTACTTTGTCCCAATCTCGCGAGCCAAGTTCACTTTAGAGTCTTGTAATGGGAAACACAAGATGTCCATCATGGTTGGAGGTGGGCAAGACACTGTGGAATGAAGACAAGGAACTATTAATGTCACAAAATGCAAGATAAGGGATATGATTATAACTCACTTCATAGGACAAGCAACTTTCAGAATAGCAAAGTAATTGTACAAGGTTGAACTTACCTTCAGATTGTGAAGTATGCATTTTAGGAGCAGTTGGAGGAGATGCATGGCTGGATAGTGATGTAGATGACTGCAGTACTTCTGAATCTGTATGTAAAATGTAGTGGTACTAGCAATAGCATAAAATGCTAGTAGATACACACCTTCATCATAATTTCCACGGATGGAACATTTCTCAGCATTAAGAGCTGCTTCTATATCAGCTGCCAATTTTTCCTGCCGGCCATCCTTCAGCAAGTTGTACAAGCCTCTCCATTTCTCTGAGTAGCGTTTGCAGTGGGACATTTGAGCCAGCACATCTCGTGAGCAATCAACATCTGACTCTTGCTTTGCTATGGATTTGATGCAATAAGGTGGGATGCCAACAAGTTCGGCTATCTTCTTCCAGTAGGGAGCCAAGTCATCCAGGATTCTGATTTCTCTGTGCTCACCAATTTCAGAGTCAAAGTACTTAATTAGTTTCAGGTAGTCCATTTTCATATCTTCATCCCAAAGTGGATTAGCATTGACTGCTTCATAAAAAATAATTATTATGATGACATGCAAATCATTTATAGTGTTATAATTATGCACATCAAATTTGATATCAATACTTTCAATACTAAGGCTATGGATTAATGGACTTCAATGCGGATACTGTAAAGTTAACTATTATTCTCCTTTTTACTGCAGTGGAACAAAGAGTAGTCACTAAATCGATTTTTGAATCACTATCAACTTTGTTCTCCCTTTCCTCTTCCATATTAGAATTAGCAATTCTTTTGATTCCAAAATTCTTACGGAAAAATTGAACCACATTTCTTTTGATAAACTTTTTAAATCTGGAAGTAGTTGATTGTTGTTTACCACTAGGATAAAAAGGTAGATTACTTTCTGGAACAAACATCTCTTGATCATTTGTTCTATTATGATCAGAAGGTTTTGTGAGATTAAAAAATTGGAGAAGTATGCATGCTTCATGTGTGAGGTCTTTGGTTGCTGACCACTGTGATGGTGTGATGGTGTAACCACAATCAAGATATTATCACCACCAAAACAATCATAGCTAGTGCTATGACACTCCCTAATTTATATGGTACATCAACTAATCAAAATCTATAGAGTACATCATTTAATTTTAACGGAAATATACACTGATTCCTGGGACTATTATAATCACCTTTTAATGATGCCTTGAATACCTTACAACTGAGTGAAAGCATTGTAGATCTTCCACCTATCACAACCAGTTCTCCTGTTGAGATGACAGTGGAGGTAGAGGAATCAAGCCGAGTGGGCAAGTCCTCCACATGCAGCCAGGATCGAGTGAAGGGGGAGTAGGCATGGATATCAGAGGAGGAGTACATTTTAGAGGGGGAGTCTCCTCCAACAGACACAAGATTATGATGAAATGTCACACAACTTGAGCGGTAAAGAGGGACTTGGGAAGTTTTCCACAGAGCATCATTGGATTGTAAGGATGATAAGAGAGAGTCTAATTTGCAGTAAAATACAGAGTTGCCTTGTTTTTCACCTCCCATCAAGTACAAGATCCCATCGTGGATATTGCACTTTATGGAGCAACATTGACAAGGCAGAGGTTGCACAAATGACCACTCCTCCTGTACAAACACCTCTACTGTATTCAGTCGAATATCAAGCTTTTCCACACCACCCGCAACGACTGCTTACTTTGAGTATTGATGGCTGATGAAGAGTGGCGTGATGTCCTCATTGGAGGCAGAGATTCGATTCCTTCTACTCCAGCCCATACTTTGTTGGTAGCATAGCTATGATTTCGCTCCACCCCACCAATCAGCACCACCTGAGAGTGGTAAGTGGTGAGTGCATAGTATTTGGTGGGTGTTTTGAAAACACTCCATGACTTCAAATCAGTAGAAGTAAACAATTTGTAAAGATCATCTGACGTTGAGTGACCTCCTCCCACATAAATCTTGCCATGCAGTGATATACACTGGGCCTTAAACATATCCTCTGGAAGTTCACAGCATTCCTCCCAGTGAAGTTCTGCTAGAGGGTGGAAGATATCAACCTGCAAATTATGAGTGAATTATAGTGTGAAAGTGTCAATATTATTTGCAAGTGCATGAGATAGCAACTGGTAGCAGATGAGAACCAACTGGTATCCATGACTAGTGCATTGAATGGTGTGTCATCATTATTTTTGAGCAAGGTACATGTAAAGGGGTGTGAGTTATAGGATCTGGCAATCTTTACCATCTTTATTATGGTCCCAGGGGCAGATCCTATAAAGTGGGGGTTGTGTGGGCACACCAGCTTTTAAAAAGAGGGGGTTCAACTAATTGCATGGTAAGCCGATGCGGCTGCATAGCTGCAGGGGAGGGAAGCTAAAAATAGTACATCTGATAAGTCCCCCAGAATAGCTTTATTCATTAGGCCAAACCAATTAAATTTCCTCCAAAAAATCAATGAACTTCCAGCTGTAGAGCTGTAGCTACATTATCTGCATTTTTAGCTAACTTGGTCTACATTTTTAATGCTAACTTGGTCTGCATAGTGTGCGCGTGCATTGTGAAAATTAAAGCAGTCTCTAGCACTATGAGACTGGCACACAGAGTTAAAAATATAGTAGGCAATAAAACTGTGGTATCTCTGAAATAGTAAAGAGTAATAGTCTGTTGATAGCTAGTTCTCTATATATAAAACAGCTGCTAGAATGATCCTGCACCTCTAAGCAGGTG
This sequence comes from Crambe crambe, assembly GCA_963924555.1. Classification (NCBI taxonomy): domain Eukaryota; kingdom Metazoa; phylum Porifera; class Demospongiae; order Poecilosclerida; family Crambeidae; genus Crambe; species Crambe crambe. The sequence goes on from CAWUPZ010000001.1 coordinate 117,528, forward strand.
CTAACCTGTAAACATGTAACCTAATTATAAACAGTACATGTAACTACATGTGTAACTAGTATAGTTATACCACAAAAACATGAGAATTTAATAATCAGAAATTAAGCATTGTCGATGGTCATGTGCACACAGCTTTCACTTTATTGCTGTGCAAAATTCCTAATTTTCCACCTCTAAGCTAGCTACACTCTGAAAGTGAAAAAGTGCTTACTGCATATTTTTTGAATGCTCTCTGTAAAACAGTAACTGCAAAAACAAAAGTGTGTATATACTGCACACTAAATTCTCCCAATATAGCTACACACAAAAAACAACAAAAAACTGTGCGTATTGGGACAAAAATTGGTATGCAGTAAACCTTTGTTTTTACAGTGTACCTTTACTGTTTACTGTTTACTGTTTACAATTGGTATGAAGTACACACTCTAGTTTTTGCAGTGCATCAGAAAGAAAGTTTTTTAATTTTTACACAAATCAACGAGGGAGCTGATGATAAACAGAAAACTTTGGCCTCAGAAAAAATGTTTGCTCAAACTAATCACTCATCAAACAAAGAAGCTTGGAAAAGTTTTCTGGGACAATTGGAGTGTCTTGATCACTAGGCAGGATTGCATCACTCCCATACTTATTTTAGGAGCAGTAGTACTAACTGGGCATGATTTTTTTTGTGGCATAGTAAATTAGATTCTAGAGACCTAAAGATTTATAGCACTAGTTACATTCTCCTTTTACGAAACATAGCACTCAACTTGATACAACCACTTGAATCCTTGACATTTCAATCCCAAAATAACAGCTAAGAATTTAGTCATGTGTTAAAAGCTTAATCTTTGAGGCCATGATGATCATGGCTTGTATCTGACTACAGATTGAAATGTCAACAAAAAAATTCAACTTCAAGTAGCTATGCAGAAGATGACTGCTAAATAAGCAAGGGGGGGTTGCAACCCTCTGGATCTGCCCCTGGGCCCTTGACATTAGCATATATCATTAATACATAGAATAGGGTAGATCCGTTATACGTAGTTAAATGGATGATAGATCGGCTAGGTAATTTTTCACCTGGTCATCTACTTGAATCTATTGCTAGTGAAGTAGTTTACCTTGTCCTCCTGCTCTCCCATATCTCCAGAGTCAATTCAACTAGTCACACTGAATTAGTTCTAGTGATCTATCCTCGGAGCCAGCAAGTAGCTGCCACGGAGGGATGCACTGATTTCTGAAAGGTATTTCCTGCAGATTTATGCAATGCACTTAGCAGCCCTTCCCACTGTTTTGCCACGACAAAATTATATAATTAAATTTTTTGTGGTTAAATGTTATAAACTGTTACATCAAAAAATCATTAAGTATATCAACAGAAGCAACTGTGCTGGTGCATGAAAGATAGTTGTGACATGCATGCATATGCCACTATATAGTCCTAAATGTCTGATGACATCACATCATCCTAGATTTTGTGTAGGATCCAGTTTGAGTCAGTAGTGGCAGGAATGGGGAATTAGAATCATCCACGAACCAGCTCTCCACAGGAACTCCTACATAAACACAAGAAAGTCCTCATTACTCATGATGTGTACATGTAGTGCAAAGAAGTGTGCTATTATTCAGGAGAGTGGACTCATCACCCACTGCAACTGACACTTCCACCCACTTTAAGGTTACCATGGCAATAATTCATCATCGCAATACAGGTCAGGGAGCCAGAGGTGGAAGGGTCATCACCATTATGAGTGTACTTGACTTTGTTTAGCATTGTACAGCTTCTCCCTCCACCTACCAAGCACACCTCTCTACTACTACATGTCAAGCTCAAAGGAAGGAGCTAAGTACATACATAATTACGTTAATGGGGGAAGGGTTTCTATGTGGCATGATGTCTCTCTAAATCAAACAATCTTTGGTTACAATCATGTGATTTATGTGATTAGTAAGTTTAAGTGCATGTTCACAGTTCTTTGATGTGCTGTACACTGAAAGTGTTTGCAATACTCAATTATTGGTTACCAATGAAATGCTGAAAGCAATACTATTCTGTCTTTCTATTCCTATTGGAACTGCATCTGTTCAACATAATGTCTTACAGAACCGAATAGGAGATTTTAACAAATTAGTTCAAGAAAGAATGGCACAGTTAGTTCCAGTGGTATATACCACATGATCCATATAAGGCAATGCAATACCCACAACAACATGTTTGTTTATCAACAGGATGTCACTGCACTAGGAGATGAGGGAGGGTGGTGCTCCATCTGGGAAGAGGGGGAGGGGAGGGGAGGGAAGGGGTTGAGGACCTAAATTGTATAGACACCATTGGTGGACATAATATCTGGACTATGAATACAAGGACACTTTGGCTATAATCTTTGTCTATCAACAGTTAGGGTATATAAGCCAGATAAGGCAACAGTTAATTGCTAGCAATGCATGAATGTTTTAGAGATGTGGGATTATTATTTTTTTGTAATCAAATTGTGATGCCACACCCCTTTTTGCCAATTCTTCTACACATTTTACAAGCATCAACTAGATACAACGCTGACTACAAATTATCTGACTTATCGTGCACACAGATTACACTGTTACACGGACATGAACAGTTTTTTAGAAGTATAGCTATAATAGAACAAATTATTGGTCAGATCATAGATAGCTATAAGAGGTTTTACGGGATTGGAAACGCCCAATGAACTGCACATCCGTGGCGCGTTGACAGATGTGCACGCGCATGCAGTATTAATTATATTAATGGTTGTGAAAAGAGATCGATATTCACTCCTTTCAAGGCAGTTAAGGTGATGTTCTGCCCCTACAGCTCACAGAATAGTACAAGTAAGCTAAGGGGAAGGTATTGAAGAAGTGAAGAGTCAGAGAGTTGAAGTTGGAGAGTCTGAGGAAGGAAGTTATTAATTATTCATAACTTTTTTCCTTGTAATTATAACTATGAGTACCTATCTTTGCTCATTATACATTAATTTAATGTGACTGATTTGAAAGAAAGACCAAAATGACTTTTGGTATTAAAATTAGACTAGATTCATTATTATTATAGCTAGATAATTTTGCCCCGAAGTTATCTGCCAGTTTCTGCTCAGTTCTCCCTCATCAGCATTATTGCAATACTTCCAGCTTTTGGCTGTTGGATTTTGACACCATCTACCTCAAGAATTCGGCTAAGTCAGCTGTCCTGTGGACCCTATGGATATTAGGGGGGGAAATAAAGCTTGCCATCTCCATAGGATGATTTTTGTATAGAAAACAAATGCACCAATTCCATTTACTGTTCTATCCTTTCCCTGAAATAACTAATACAGTTTCAATATTGTTAATCTATTTCATGGGAGAGGGATCACAGTTTTAACACCACTTGCAAATGCTAGAGACAATATATATCAGCTAATACTAAAACTAACATTACTATTCCATGTAGCTAAAGTTTACATGCCTTTTGATCAGAAAATGGGCAACAGCAATTGATTCCATCAAGCGTGAGAGGGAATACAGTCCCATTAACCACTACAGTAGTATTTGTAGGAATAAACTTGAAATTCTGAGCTAAAATTTAATTCATACAGTAAATCTATGCCCTAGTGTATTATAGTATCATTGGCATAAGTCTTACCTCACGGATCTTGTCAGAACAGCAACTTTGACAAAAGTGCTAAGTCATTCAGCTGTCAACGCGCCTCGGTTGTTAGTTGCTAACGAGAGCACGTGATCCGTTTCCAACCCGTAAACCTCTTATATCTATGGTCAGATAAAGGCAGAAAATGACCAGACAAATGAAGAAATTGACCAGAAAATGTCCTCATGTGACTGGCTGTCATTGTGAGCCCTGATAGTGATGCTAGAGTGCTCTCAGTCGTGTAATGTACTTTTCCAGCATGTTAAATGAGTGAAGAAGCAGTTAGTGACAGAGGTACAACAAATGCTAGTTGAGGAGTGGATATGATACCATTACTGACACACCTACCATGCACACAGATACGCTTGCCATGAAAACATGCACACTATCATGATTACACTCACAACATTCATCACCCACTACAACTGACACTTCACCCACTTTAAGGCTACCATGCCAGATAACAAGTCAAAAATGCCAATGAATTCATTATGACAAAAACATTCATGCATTGCTAGCAACTTATCTGACTTCCTGATACTCCAACTGAAAAAAATGAAACTGTCATTATAAAGTGGATATGCAAGCCTGAACCATAACAACTAGAGAACCTGATGGTAGTGCAATCATAAATGTATAATATAAAGAGGGAAAGGGTCTCAGGGAGGTGGAGGGGTCATAACAGAACTTAACACCACTACAGTTTCTCCCTTCATCTACCATGTCAAAGGAAACATATAATTTCGGGAGATAAGAACCCCCACCTTTTTGAAGTGCCTCTATAATTATGAAGAAGCCAGCTCTCCATTGCAGCCATGGACACAGCTTGGTCAGTTCCAGTGGTACCGTATGATGTAATTCATCCATATAAGGCAATGCAATACCCACAACTACAATCAACAGTGAGGGTGCTGCAAGAGACGAAGGAGGGTGGGGCACCATTTGGGGATATAGGGGGAGGGGAGTGGAGGTGTTGAGGACCTGAGTGCATTGGTGGACATCTAAACACAAAGACACTCACTAGTGACAATATGACATGTTTATTAAATTTTATCAAAAATGAGGGCAACAAATTAATTACCTGTAAAAAATCATTTTCTACTGTTTTTGGTTTTTGTTTAAGGTTACCATGGCAATAATGCCTCATCACAGGTCAGAACTTACATATCCACATTATTATGAGTGTACTGGACATTGTTTAGCATTGTACAGCTTCTCCCTCCACCTACCAGCACACCTCTCTACCAGGCTCAAAAGAAGAAGCCAAGTATTATGTAAGATCAAGAACCCCACTCTCTTTGAAGTGCCTTGTGAGCAAGCCACTTTTATAAGCAATGCAATATCAACAGTGGGGGTGAATCGTTCACTGCAGGCATGTCTCTGAAACATGCACTTGGAGATGATCGAGGGAAGGTGGTGCTCCATCTGGAAAGAGGGGTAGGGGAGGGTTGAGAATCGGAGTGTTTAATTGCATAACCATTCACTGCAGGCTGAGTTGAGGGAAGGTGGGGCTCCATCTGGAAAGAGGGGTAGGGGAGGGTTGAGAACTGGAGTGTTTAATTGCATAATCATTCATTTCAGGCTGAGATGAGGGAGGGTGGGGCTCCATCTGGGAAGGAGGAGGGGAAAGGGGTTGAGTGCTTCTAAATTGCATAGACCCCATTAGTGGACATGTCTGGACTATAAACACAAGGACACTAGTGGTCCCCAGATGTTTGTCCATCAACAGTGCATTAGGGGAAGAAAACTACGTACCTATTAAATTGTGATGTCACACCCCATTTTTGCTAGTACCAGTCTAACGGAAACCTTTCTCCTCTACACACAGTCACATGCTACAAATTATGTACCTCTACTTTTTTATCCAAGACTCAATTAATTACAAAAAAACTCATTAACAGTTAGATTTTAAAGAACAGTACAACAGCATGACCATGTCCCACTTAACCTCCTCCTCAGGAGGACAGGAACAGATTAAGTATGATATGTAATGATCATTATCAGCATTGGTAGGCATAGTCTCTATGCTAATACAACACTTGAACAGTCACAGGCTTGAATGCTTTCATGCATTTAGTGTGCCAAATGGATCCTCTCCATGTTAGATGAATCAGTAAGAGACAGTGAAGCACAACAAATGCTAGTTGAGGGGTGGATGATACCATTACTGACACACCTACGTACCATACAGATACATTTACTCAATAACCACCCACTACAACTGACACTTCCACCCACTTTAAGGTTACCATGGCAAATATCACACTTCCCCCCACTTTAAGGTTACCATGGCAAATATCACTACAACTGACACTTCCACCCACTTTAAGGTTACCATGGCAAATATCACACTTCCACCCACTTTAAGGTTCTATCACTACAACTGACACTTCCACCCACTTTAAGGTTACCATGGCAAATATGGAGACAACAGCCCTTTTATCTGATGACACATAACTCTGAGCTGTTTGCTATTTCACTGGAAGAATAAAACCACTGCTAAAAGCAGAGATCTTTTTTATACATAGCGGATGAACATGCAGACCTGAGGTTACCACAACAACTAGAGAACCTGGTGGAGTGCAATCATTCATGTGTATATAAGGAAGAAGAGGTCAAAGTACAAGGAGTTTAGGTGGAGGGATTGCTAGAGTCTTCACATCATTACATGTCTACCATTATGAGTGTGGAGTTATCAGGATAAGCATCTAGGGGTCATGTGAGGGTTCATATCCACCAGCTGGGGATTGGAATACTAACATATGGTCTGCCTACCAGCATGCCTCTCTACTGCTACAACCTGATGGATGTATTAACAGGTACAGAGGGTCTCAGGGAGGTGGAGGGGCTATAACAGAACTTCACCACTACATATCCACCATTATGAATGTACTTAGCATCGAATGATCAAATGTACAGCTTCTCCCTACTGGTACATATCAGGCTGAAAGGAAACATACATTTCAAGAGATAAAGAACCCCCCACCCTTTTTGATGTGAGGAAGCATTGCAGCATGGGTCAGTTCCAGTGGTACCACATGATGTAATACATTCATATAAGGCAATGCAACCCACAACTACAGGTTTGTTTATCAACAGTGAGGAGACAAAGGAGGGTGGGGTGCCATTTAGGAAGAGGGCTAGGGGGAGGGGAGGTGTTGAGGACCTGAGTGCATTGGTGGACATCTAAACACAAAGACACTAGTGATAATATGACATGTTTGTGAGGGCAACAAATTAATTACCTGTAAAACTGTTTTTGGTGATGTAGTTTGCCACACCCCTTTATAGCCATCTCCATGAAACACTACAGCATGATTGGAATATTTATCTGGCTAGCTGTTTATTTCAAGTATACATGATTGTTTCCTAAAGACTCATAGCCTGAGCACAGGGTACTCAAATGCTTCACTCACCAACACATTCTAAAAAAAATTGATGGTTTTATCATCCATGCCAGAGGATTTCATCACACGTTGTCCATGTTCCACTTTCTGTTGACAACTATCAGCCTCCTCCTCAGGACATAATTGCTGATTTGAACAGCTCAGTATGCCTATGTCCATGGCATCCCTTGACCGTTCAATATAACAGCTATCACTCTCTAAATTCCTAATAATTTTCAGCTCATAGAGTGAGTGATCAGCTCTCTGCTGTTGGTGAAATTAGAGCAGATTATTATAATGGGAGCAAATAGCATAAACAGAGATCAACAACTCTTATGAGAGAGAGCCTGCAAGGGTTGAAAGGTTAGAGTGCTCTCAGTCTGTAGTGTACCAAATGGATTCTCTCCAGCATACATTCACTGCACCACCATGATTGGGTAAAGGGTAGATACACTATTTATATAACACAGCGCTCGATCATCAATAGTAGTACAACATAAAGGGCCACATGATCTGCACAACAGATCCTACTGCTAACCTCTTCTGAACCCACACCTGCTTTTATTAACTCCTGAAACTGGTGATATGAATTCATGGCATAACTAACCATGCAAAGATAAGACATCATCAAGTTTATGGAAATAAGGGAGGGAGGTGGAGGGACCAAGAGTACAGAAAGTCCTTCCATGATGCACATTTACCTGTATGAAGCTCTTTCCGGCAACTCTTACTATTAGACCCACAGAGACATATAATAATGGGAATAGTTCCCAGGCATTCAAATGGTGCAGTAACCCTATCAAGGGAGAGAAATAATAGGTCAGTGTATTATGGATGTGGCCAGCAAATGGAAAAGAATGCTCCCAGACACACTCACTCTGTCAAGACAATATTCCGTAATCAGATGGGTGGATCACTGGTAGCTAGTCTCACAATGATCCTCACAAGCTAGAATTTAATCAGCTAGGTATCACTGGAGTTTTCTTTGCAGAGCACTTTCCACATTTAGAGTAGTAGAATTTATACCTCATGATTAGTGTACAGCTTCAACCAGAAGCAGAAACACATTGCAGGACATCATCATGTATGTACATCTGCACATGATTATCTAATCATTGTAGAGTTTTGAAATTGAGTCAGATAAGGGGGAAATGAAGGAATGGACTGGAAAATATCCAATAAGAGACTGTCATTGCAATTAAGTCCTTGCATTGAACCCCATTTCAGATGTATGAAATATAATCCTGGAACTACAAGACACATTGGGTTCTCACACATTCTGATCCCACACTAAATCATCAACCCTGCATCCTGAAAGAAATCAAGTCTTATCTGTTATTTAAAAAATAGAGCGTATTAAAGAGGTGTGATGATATTATTACTACACATAGAGAGGTCTATAATACAGGAAGGGCAACTACAGAAAAAGTCACTTCTCAAAAATGTCACTATTAACAACTGCTAAATGCAGTGGAATGAATCTAAGACTGTGTAGTGAAAAATTTCTAAAAACAAAAGACTCACACTTTCATTTAACCCCCTCCCATGAAAATTTAATAACCACCACATACACTGCACCCACTCCGACCTGATTGGGTAAAGGGTAATAGAAATCAAGTTCAAGGTAAAGGGTTTGCACCTGCATCTCCTGGGATAGTTAGGTGGGTAATAAATTATGGGTGTGGTTATTGAATCTAAGAGGGGTGAGGACTCTCTTATATCGTTCTATTTAAAGAGATACCATGAAGAATATTAAAGCAGCACCTTAATTATTAGAGTCTATAAATATTGTACATTAGGGAATGCATGCCAAATTTAGCCATGAAAAGAAACTGCAATATTAGAATAATACCTAATAATAATAATAAAGCCAGCTGGTCCCATTCATTAACAGCAAGACCTACTAACCGTCGCAGAGGAGCATTCTCTAGCCAAGTACATGTGCAAGTATTCAATATGAAAAAAGCCTCTCTATGAAAGATAAAACGAGGATTAACTTTATTTTTCTTGGTGATGTTGATGGTGCTTCATTTGAGTCAGCACACGACCTTCAAGTGCCTTCTACAGTGAGAGAACAAATAACTCACCATAATCCTTTGAGTGCTACACTGACTGTCAAGAGGAAGAAATGATAACCAAGTTGCTACTATACATGTTGAGTACTTTGAGATAATAATTTTCATGATGACACACATACAATCATGCCACACATTGTTCTTTCAAGTGTATTCATGACCCACTATACATCAAGTGTATCAAGAGGTACGAGGGTCTCAGGGATCAAGGTGGAGGGACTGCTAGAGTCACCATTACGAGTGAGAATCCCTCTTGTTGATAAACAAATGATTATGTCATTGTGGGTATTGCATTGCCTTATATGGATGCATTGTATCATGTGGTAGCACTCCAGGCATATATATGGCTGCAATGGAGGGGTGCAGGACATATCTGTCGTACATTAGGGAAATATCAAGCATTGTGGGGCGAGTGTAAAGAAACTGCAACATTAGAATGAGATAAAATAATGATAAAGCCAGCTAGCCCCATTCATTAACAGCAAGACCTACTTACTGAGGGACCAGTGTACAAACATGATATAGGTAGACCGCAACTTTATAGGAATAGCATAACCTGCCAAGGCCTAATCATAAGTGCAGCAAGGGATTGTACCTGAGGGCATAGATTCCAGAGCAGGGCTAGAAAGAAGAGATTCTGAATTTTGATTGGTCATGCAAGTTTCCTATACCCTAAAATACTTCAGTGGAAACATGACTTGAATTTTCTGAACTTCAAAGATCAGTAAAGTGGCTGTTTTAGAGAAGACCTTTACAAGTGAGCCTGTTGGACAGCATAGGATGACTACATCAACTCCTAACACAAACATTTTGGAAAGATCATCTCAAAATAAATAATTAGAGTTTAATGCTAATTGTTACAGTTTACTTGTAATTAGCTTGTACACTATTTTGTACAAGGTAATAATTTTCACATGATTATTTTTTTGTTGTTGAATATGACCAAGAAATTTACGGAATAACAAGTCTTGATATGTGATGTGTTTGAACCTATCCACACACAGTCATGGAATTGCAAGTGAAACATTGTTCATCATTTCCTCGTCCAAGTCCATGGAATGAGACTTTACATGCATTATTATCACGAGTGGGTGTGTGTGTTATTTAATGATATCCATAATAAGGAAATCCACAAATTTTCAGTCTGCATGGATGTACTTGGCAAACTCCTTAGCTTTTTCATCTGTTGTCTCAGAGGGATAATTGCATACACTCTCTGCTCCCAAAAGAGAGATGTTCCACTCAACCATACTTGCAATCTTCCAAGAACATAGAGCATGTATCATCTCAATCAACTTGTGATATCTCAAAATCACTAAACCTGATCATTTAACTGTGTCTCACCATCTCCAATGTACACCTCATTACATCCAATATCCACACTATACTAAGGTCCACACACCTGCATATTAGTGGTCACCTCACTGTATCCATAGGGACAATACCCACACTGTACTAAGGTCCACACCCCTAGAATGAAGTGATGGTCACCTCATTACATCCACCCACACTGTAGTTCACACCCCTAGCGCATTAGTGGTCACCTCATTACATCCATAGGGACAATACTCACACTGTACTAAGGTCACATTAGTGGTTGCCTCATTATATCTACAACCTCTGAGGCTCTCTACAAATGACAAAAGGCTGGGTCCCAAGTGTGTCCATTATTGGGAGGTTCCATTGTAATTATGTGCAAGAGAGAAAGAGTGAACAAACAAAGAGCAGAATTGAGAAGGTTCACAAAAGGAACTGAAATAATTAAGGACACACAACAAATTAAAGGACAACATCCCATCAGTAAAGTGAGGACCTCTCTGAACTTGATGGATTGACTCCTCAACGGGCTATAGCCAAGGATGGTTTCAATATAAGAAAGTCACAAGTATGGATAGGATACAATGTCAAAGATTCCAATAGTGGGGCCATGAGGTGCTCAGGTCTACAAACTCCCCTTCAGCACTATCCATGCTAGGGATAAAGTGAGATGGGACAATAAATAGGGAAGGAGGGAGGAGCAATAAGAAGATGTACCAATTATACCTATCAGATACTGATGGGGATAGAGAGAGTCAATGCATTGCACATACCTGTTTGACTGATGTGAACAAATTCTGACCAGTCATCTCACAGAGATCTCTCTCCAGCTCCTCCAGCAACTCCTAATAACCCACAACTTGTTCATCATCAGGAAGGAGGTTCCCAGGCATTCAGATGGTGCAGGAAACCTATCAAGGGAGAGAGGACTCAATAGGTCAGTGTTCTGCCCAGATACATGTTCAGATTTCTTTTCCACCTTCAATCAAGAGTCAGTGACCTAAATGACAGTCACTTGCTTGGCTGGACTGATGGTGGACACTCTTGTAGGTATTGAGGTAGTCTCAATAAGTATAACAGTGTCTAGAGTACTGGCAGACAATTAATAGGTAAAGGGTGAGGCTAGTGATAAAGAGTACTGTGTTTCAGGGGAACCCCCATCCACCCCCCCCCCCCCCCCCCCAAGTTGGCTCCTTCCTGGCTTCGCGAGGGGGGGGGGGGTGGGGGGTCTCCCCAACTGTAGTAGCTCTATTAATTATGCTATAATAATAATTCAAAACTCCTCCAGAATGCACTAAATTAACCCACTAAATTAACCCACTGTGTGATCTCACCCTAGACCCAAGTTGGCCCAAGTTGCTCCTTCACCCTTGTATTTCATATGTAACTTCCTGCCAGTACTCTAGCCACACCATAAATATAAATGGGTCAGTGTGACATGGAATGCATGATCATCTGAAGTGTTCTTCCCAGATACTCACTCTGTCAAGACAACTTACTCCATGGATCACTGGATGATCTAACATAAAGGGCAGGAGTTTCTTGCTCACAGATGGTTCCTCCAGAACACTTCCCTCTGAATATTAAAGCAGTTCGCTGAGACATTCCACGAGCAATCTGTACTCTTCAAAACAGTGTGCCTCGGGTCTTTTAAAGACAGCTGATGGAAATAATGCCCACCACCAGTCAGCCCCACCCTTCGAATACAATGCGCATGCGCAAAATGGTAATAAAGCTTATAGTTTGGCAGATTTAGCAATCAGAGTCTCCCAGGACACAAATTGTCTCCCACCCCCTCCTGAAAAATATGGCGGTTGATACTTTGAACATTCATGTGAAGTTGGAGTACTAGGGCACTGATATGGGCACCAGTTTCATCCTCCAAATTCAAAGTACTATCCCAATCTCTCAAGCCAAGTTCACTTTAGAGTCTTGTAGGGGGAAACACAGGATGTCCATCATGGTTGAAGACCAGAAACTATTAATGTCACAATTGCAAGATAAGGGATATTATTACAACTAGCTATCACTTCCTAGGACAAGAACCTTTCAGAATAGCAAAGTAGCTGTGCTATTAGGGCAAGGTTGGACTTACCTTCAGTCTGTAAAGTATGTATTGCAGGAGCAGTTGGAAGAGATGCATGGATGTAGATGACTGCATTACTTCTGAATTTGTATGTAGCTAGTGGTAGCTACTAGCGATGGCATAATATGCTAGTAGATACACACCTTCATCATAATTTCCACGGATGGAACAATTCTCAGCATTAAGAGCTGTTTCTAAATCTACTGCCAATTTTTCATTTGCAGTGGGGCACTCGGGGAGCATCAGCCATTCTCCAATCACACATCTCGTAAGCAATCAACACATGACTCTTGCTCTGCTATGGATTTCATGCGATAAGGTGGGATCCCAAGTTCTCAATATCTTCTTTCGGTAGGGAGCCAAGTCATCATATTGCTCTTTTACTGCATTCAGTATCAGAGATACTGGGGAGCAGGCCAATAGAATTCAACTCATCTCACTGATGTCATCTCCACTTCTGAAGAAAAATATAACTAACATCATGTACATTATACTGTTTTTATTACGTGCATGTGTATTTTTTACATACCTTCCCAAACCACTAGCTGGTTGGGGATTTTTTTGGTTGCACAGACAGTCCATCATGTGGGGAGAGGTCTCTTCACTGTCTACTACACAAAGATGGTCCCTTCCAGGGTGAGAAGGACAAGAGATGACTACTTTTGATCTCTTGAACAGCACCACATGCATACTTCATGTGCTTCAGTCTTGGCACTCAGTTTGATTTTGAGTATTGATGGCTGATGAAGAGTGGTGCAATGTGTGTTCACAGAGATGACTGCTATTCAATTCCTTTTGCTCCAGCCCACACCTTGGTAGCATACCTACAATTTTGCTTCATCCCGCACCGACTGAGAGTGGTAGGAGGTAAGTGCTGGTGTCTTGAAAACACTTCAGATCAGAAGAAATGAATAACTGGTAACAATCTACATAAATACCCTACCCACTGGAAGATCACAGCATTCCTCCCATCTAGCTAGTATGATATCAACCTACAAAATTAATAAGAGTAAACTATGTGTGAAAGTGTCGATATTAATTGCAAGTGTATGATAGCAACTGGTAGCTGAAGTAACAGTTATCTATAACTAGTGCATTGAATGGTATCACTATTAATTTTGATTATGGTAAAGGCAGTACTTACGTAGGTTACATTGGTGCTATATGGTTTTACCAGCTACAACAGTGATATGGTAAAGCATGATAGAGGGTGGTGGCACATAGTAACACACATACTGACAATTAAATTGTAGTCTTTCTTACATAACTCCGAAATTACTATAGCTATGGACTTCAAATTGAGTTATAAGGTAGTAGCCAGCTATATCACTAATACACAAGGTTAATTCGTCAGGTACTATATGAGTCATTTTACTTTTTGCTGGAATTAAGTGGCTGATTATTGGCCTAACTTCTTATAATTATTATAGTAGCTAGCCCTCTCTACAAAATTACAGAAGGATTTGTGACTTCCCAAAAGTGAGTATTTCAGCTCCTGGGCTAAAATAATTGAGACTGAGTATAGCTACATGCATTCAGTGATCCTCCAAAAAGATAGAATGCTGCTTGAAATACTTTAACGCATGCACAGTTTTCAAATTCAAGCATTAGCTACTTCTCACCAACCACCAAACTTCACTTGCTGATAGATTTTTGGTTTGTAGCTTTCTAGCAACTACTTGATAGTGGCACATCCAGCCCACACATGGTTGCTAAGGGGTCATATTTCCAAAACTGCTTGGACCATGAAGAAGAAGCAAGGTCATATCCTACATGCAGGTGCTATGAAGCTAATAAATGGGTTAATTTTGGTCGGCTCATCTATTTTGCTATTAAAGCAAGTTGAATTATTTATTAGCACCTGTTTAGATGCTGCATAGATGTGTATAGACCTGGAGACAGTTATACGTACCATTTGTAGTGATTGAGATTTAAGATGATGAATTCATTCATAATGTCTGTGATAGCTAGCTATCATAGCATGGTCAATTTCGCTCCTCTTTGCGCCCAGAACCTTGGAGGTTACCTCTCTGGCAGTTCCATACAAAAATTGCTTTTGCACACTATTGGTAAGGGTTAGCTAAGCCTCGAGACTAGTCTAGCTACACAGCTACAAGGACTTAAGCTTATATATGACTTGTGGCTTGTGGTGGCTAATATTTCCTCTGTCTGATCTTTAGCTACAAACTAAATGTAGTTAGCTACTTCAAGTATAGCTAAAAGCCTCACAGTTTTGAGCTGCCTTCTTGCTTTGTCTTAGTAGTAAATTGAGGATGTATATAGCTAGTATCAAATTGTAATTTGCTGGACTGCAACTATTAGCAACAAGATAACATGAATTCTAGCTCCAACCCCCACCCTATGAGACAGTAACAAAATCATTGTGAGTAACAGAACCAACTGTGCTGGTGCATGATAGCTAATACGTAGTTGTGACATGCCAATAGTCCCAAATGTCTGCTAGATATCATGGGATCCCTGCCATTATGCAGTACATCCATATGTCGTCCATATGTAGTGTAAAGAAAGGGCTCTTGTCAGGAGAGTGGACTAGTAGCACTTTGTCTTAGCTTAATTAGTCTGCATTGAGGGTGGAGACTATATCACCATTGTGAAAGAGCTACGTAGTGCATGGCTAAGGTCACACATCAGGAATATAACCTCATAACCTCACACATGTGTACAATTTTTTTTGAATAGCTTATTTTAAGAATGGAGTTCAGAGATGATTTTTTTTTTGGGGGGGGGGGGGATTAAGTGGGCAAATCAAAGATTTGACAAAATCATTTTCATGGGGGAGGGGAGACAAAATGCCCCTTTGCCCCCATCATATCTGGTTCTGAACGATGATAAATTGAGGTACAACAAATGCTAGTTGAGGAGTGCATTAGCTACTACCATGCACACAGATCAGATACACTTGCCATGAAAATATGTATAAGGGGAAATGTGGAGGAAGAACAGGTCGAAGTGCAATTTAAATGTTTCAATGATGGAGAGTCATAACAGAACTTCACATCACCACATTATATATGATTACTTTAACGGTAGGATTGTATACCTCTCTACTGGTATACACATCAAAGGAAAGAACCAAGTGTCAGGGAGGATTGAGACCAAGAACCCTCAGGGCCACTCTATTGAAGTGCCACTCCATTGCAGCCATATCACTTTGGTCAGTTCCAAAGGATATTGATACATCCATATAAGGCATGCATGTTTGTTTATCACAAGCATTATAGTACCTGTTACTATTATTAGGTGGTTATGGCACCCCACAAGTAACATCCATGTAATCAATTTCATAATTACTAGCTGCATCTCTCTACAAAAGCAATCATCATTAATGTGCCACAATTGGAAACCACTGAATTGATTTAGAGTGGTCCCACAGTCATCTAAATGTGTGGGGCTAGCTGTCTTACATTCTCTGTAAGTTCCTATCATGAGCAATTGACTGCAAATATTTCCCTATAACTCTCTTGTTCATAATCTCCCTTACACCACACTAGCTGAAATAATACACTGATTGTTTTACCTCCCAAGTGATGCAATAACACTGGACAGAAAGGACTGAGACCCAGGTCCTTCATTTTTAGGGTCCAGTGCATTAATTCAAGATCATACATGTAATTTGTACTAGTGATGTAACTAGGCTCAAGTTCAACAACCTGCCCCTTCTTATCCTCCCTACCCTCCTTATAGCTCCCGAAATAATTAGCTATGTTATAGCTAGCTATAGTGAAATGTAGATACATGAACAAGCAAATTAAAGGTTGGAGTAATCCATAATGACCTGTTTTTTACGTGTTGTTGACAGGTTGCACTAGGAGTGAGATCACGTATCATTCCCTATAAGTTACCGTATACGAGTTAAATTTGGTGGTGTATTAAATTTGACGGTTTGGTGGTCCATCTTGGAACCGCCAATAATAATGACCGCTAATATCTATAGCTAGGCACCAGGCTATGGGCTGGGGGTGGGGCTTGAGTGTATATTGTGTAACAGCGCAAGACTACATAATAGCTAGCTAGCTCCGTTTCCAGCTATTTTGCGATCGTGATGTCTCTTTGAAGTGAGCAGGCAGCTGACAGTCACATCAATCTCGGAATGTTGCCAACGTTGCCATCTGATATTACTGCAACAGCGTATGGGTCCCTCGAGTTTCCTTCTTCCCTCAGACCATGGATCAGCTGAATTAACTCCCCCACGTTTGGATTTCAGATAGTTTTGTATACGTAATAGCCTCGAACACAACTAGTCAAGTGAAGCTCCATGGCTTGCTCCTGGCTTGCTAGCTCCTGAATGCAATGCGCGCGCGAGTGCACGACAACGCGCCACCGCCAATAATAATGTCCGCCAAAAGCCTTCCACGGTACAAACGCCAAATAAAACTCCCGCCAAAATTAACTCGTATACGGTATCAACTACTACACAATGTCTATTTACTATTCATCTTCTATTAGGATGACCTCATACGTAATACTGACTCATCATTATCTCTTTACAGACTCTAGCTAGTATGCACTAGGAGTGAGACACGTGCATCATAATGTCATTCCCTAAAGTTATCAACTACTACACAGTGTCTATAGCTATTGAACTACCTGGAATGACCTCATAGTACTCATCATTATCTCTTTTATGCCACACTAGTCCAGGTTATCACTACTACACAGTGTCTATAGCTATTAAACTACCTTCATCATCTATATTGGGATGACCTCATAATTCTCATCATTATCTCTTTTATGCCACACTAGTCCCTAGGAGTGAGTTCCCCATAGGTTATACTACTACACATATTGAGATGACCTCATAGTAGCTACTCATCATTATCTCTTTACTGCTACAACACTATCTGACTACCTTGTACCATATTAGCTGACCTTCCGAATATCATGTCATACTTTGCACTTGCAAAGGTGTTGAAGTGTCTCATGGTGTATATTTTTCTCCTCTGTAAAGCAGCCAATTCAGCAGTCCTCATGTGACCATGGAATAACTAAGTTGCTTATGGTATAATTGGTCATTGTTGATAAAACAAACAATGATTATTGTGGGTATAGATGCATACGTATAGCAAGTCATAATGTGGTGATCACTAGAACAGGGCCAATTAGCTATAGCAATCACAGTTGACCTGACATTACACCCTAAATTGCTTTTATGTTTAGCTATGTCATAATATTTGGTTTCTGTATAATTTAGCTATCTAGCTAAATGTACCTTTTAACCTGATATAGCTAGCTACATTAACATGAAATACCTGCTACAATAGCTTTGGGTATTACATTTCTACAACTAAGTAACTGTCTAGCCAGGTAGCTATACTGTTAATTTTTTAGTCACTATTTTTTAGTCACTATTCACTAAACAAAAGGTTAAAATTCATTTCATATAGTTGTCCAGGACCTTTTTGACTATATTAGCTACTCATAATTGATAGTGCATGGCTGTGGAGTGATCCATAATGAACTGGTTTTGTGTGTGACTCAAGATCTGGTAAATGCATGTAGAAGCATGCACTGAAAAAGTGAAGGCACACTAAATTGTCACACAACATGACTAACATTCTTCTGATTCCAAAATAGAGCCATTAGCTAATTAGCTAACATGGAGTACATGTAGAACTCTCACTGCCATCTCTCTGCCTCCACTCTGGAAGAACTGAGAGCAATTTCTGATGTAGTATAGGACCTCGAAATGCAATGTACACCGACAACATCTCATAGAATAGCCTTGCTGGTCACAGGTTATAGTGGGATGAAGTAATCATAGTATTCCCTGTCAGTGCATGGTGTACACCTCTTATGGTTACATCATTCCATTAAGGAGTACAACATTCAAGCATTCAAGTGCCTGCGATGAAAGACCTCTATAACTAACTGCCACTTCTTTACAGCAGTCAGAGATTGGCGAGCTGACCTGATTTACCATTTGTGCTGATCCACAGAAGTTTAATACCTCTGATGATGAGCTATGGTGTAGCTTCACAATAATGTACGCATGTGATGTAGGGATCGCTGGCTTGATATAGCTACAGAAGATTTCCTTCTCATCTCTACCCTTTTTTTTTTGAGCAGTGGTTATCTGTATACATTTTTTCATTTGTTTTTTTCCTCGTACATATAGATTTTAGAAGTTAGAAGCAATGTTTTGATTTAGTAGTAATGACAGCCAGCTACATAGCTAAAATAAAAAGCACTGAAGTGCTAACCCTCAGTGCACACATAAATGTCTGCTGTTATACAGAGCTACTAAGAGTGCATTTGCAGAAATAGACCACTAGGTATTGAGTACAGCAGTCTATATTTTTCATTTCAAATGATACTGTAGGCTTAGTTGACACTCCATTCCCATTTTGTATATAAATATTATGCAGGTAGCTAATACAGCTGTAAAAAGCAAAATGCTATGCACTAGCTCACTAGTCAGAAGACTTGAGAAAGAAGCTGCTCGGTTGCATGCAACGTTGCGCACGCAGGCAATAAGCTGCGGTGCCCACAAGGTACTGTCACGAAAAATTTGGACCGGGGAAAAAACTGGACCGGGGGTCCAGTTTTTTCCATGAAAAAAGTGGACCGCCTTTACCAAAAGTTATCCGGGCATATCAGCTTATACATAACTGAGCAGCGCTACCCACCAGACTGTAGTCAAGACAAAAAGAGAGCTATTGGAGAGAAAGCAGCTATGTTCAATGTAAGAAAGGGAGTTCTTTTCATCAAGAAGAAAAAGAAGAGCGTGGTAAGACCTGATTTTTCATAGGTGCTTATTATGCTTGTAGATAGCTAGCTTAGCTAGCTACGTATGAAGTTGAGTCTAGATGCAATCATGGTGATTCTACTTAATTATGGCCTTACTGGCTACCAGCATAGATACTATATATCTACTGCACAGTATAATTATGGTATCTGTACCAGATTTTTGGCCTCTGTAAAAGAAGCTCATGAAATTTGCCTGTAGCTGTAGCTAGCTATGTACCAAGTTACCCAGCTATTCTCTTCAAATAAATAATCAAATCAAATATCATTCTGATGACCTTGGGTTTTCCCTATCCCTGACCAAAAGGCTGTATGGTTTAATAGTGGACATACTGATGCTGAGATCATGTGTGTGGTGTTCCAGAAAGTCTACTATCGGAGAAGGGACCCAATCAGCTATCCTACCTGATGACCAATGTATGCAGTCTTCTTGGAATTACAAAATTGAATACTACAGCATACCATCTTCAGTGTGATGGCCTCACCGAGAGGTTTAATCGTACTCTCGTACTCTAAAGACGCTGATATGCAAGCATGTTGATGTCTATGGGAAGCAGTGGGACAAGTATTTACATGGGATGCCTATGAGGCAACAGGCGAGAAGCCATCTTACCTTCTTTATGGTAGCTATCCTATTGAAGCTGCATTTCTTCCTGCTAATGAGGTAGAAGGGGCTGACCTGACAGGCTACCGATGCGACAGGAACTCACTGAGATACTCAGTCAATCCAGAAAACCCAGAAGCATTGCAAAAAGTACTATAATAAGGTGAACAAATGTTCTCCTATGCAGTTCAAGATTGGCGGTCTAGTGCTATTTCGATTTCCTCAGGAAGAGTCCGGGAAGTTTCAGAAGTTATCTCGTCTGTGGCATGGACCCTATATATATTGAGTTTTTGAGGTGACTCCAACCGGCATTGCAGGAAAACGTGTCTACACTTCAAAAGATGATATTATTCATGTACACTTAAATCTGAGTTACCCTAGTTATCTGACCATCCCTCTACTATGGAAGAAAGTAAGCTCGGGGCAAGCTCTAACTGGAGGAGGGGGTGTGTGACAGTAACATTAATTATTACTTTTATCATTACTAACTGTTATGTAATCATCATTGTGATTTCACTTATGACGTAATCTTGTATCACATGTTCACTCCTTGATTTGTGACCCTTGAGTAAAGTCTAATATCACTTGAGATGCTGCCTGGTGACATTACATGAATAACATATCTGATATAAAGTAGTCTTGTCCTACATGTAAATAATAACCAGATAGTCAACAAGTGAATTTTATATAGCATGCAGTTATATTCCTACATAGGTATCCTTTCAAGGAAAAAACAACTTGACAAACTTCAATAGACTTGATTAACTTATAATTATTGGGAGGAGGGTGGGTTAATCTTCAAAGCCAGGTCCACTGGACCTGCCTAAATTTCAGCAGCAAAACTGGACCAGGTCCACTGTTTTCCCCTGCCAAAAATGGACCTGCTTGGATTTCGGCAGGAAACTGGACCGGGTCCACTTTTTTCCCGTGCCAAAAATGGACCTGCCTGGATTTCGGCAGGAAACTGGACCGGGTCCACTTTTTTCCCCTGCCAAAATTGGACCGGCCTGGATTTCGGCAGGAAACTGGACCGGGTCCACTTTTTTCCCCTGCCAAAAATGGACCTGCCTGGATTTCGGCAGGAAACTGGACCGGGTCCACTTTTTTCCCCTGCCAAAAATGGACCTGCCTGGATTTCGGCAGGAAACTGGACCGGGTCCACTTTTTTCCCCTGCCAAAAATGGACCTGCCTGGATTTCGGCAGGAAACTGGACCGGGTCCACTTTTTTCCCCTGCCAAAAATGGACCTGCCTGGATTTCGGCAGGAAACTGGACCGGGTCCACTTTTTTCCCCTGCCAAAAATGGACCTGCCTGGATTTCGGCAGGAAACTGGACCGGGTCCACTTTTTTCCCCTGCCAAAAATGGACCTGCCTGGATTTCGGCAGGAAACTGGACCGGGTCCACTTTTTTCCCCTGCCAAAAATGGACCAGCCTGGATTTCGGCAGGAAACTGGACCGGGTCCACTTTTTTCCCCTGCCAAAAATGGACCTGTCTGGATTTCGGCAGGAAACTGGACCGGGTCCACTTTTTTCCCCTGCCAAAAATGGACCTGCCTGGATTTCGGCAGGAAACTGGACCGGGTCCACTTTTTTCCCCTGCCAAAAATGGACCTGCCTGGATTTCGGCAGGAAACTGGACCGGGTCCACTTTTTTCCCCTGCCAAAAATGGACCTGCCTGGATTTCGGCAGGAAACTGGACCGGGTCCACTTTTTTCCCCTGCCAAAAATGGACCTGCCTGGATTTCAACAGCGAAACTGGACCGGGTCCACTTTTTTCCCCTGCCAAAAATGGACCTGTCTGGATTTCGGCAGGAAACTGGACCGGGTCCACTTTTTTCCCCTGCCAAAAATGGACCTGCCTGGATTTCAACAGCGAAACTGGACCGGGTCCACTTTTTTCCCCTGCCAAAATTGGACCGGCCTAGATTTCGGCAGGAAACTGGACCGGGTCCACTTTTTTTCCCCTGCCAAAAATGGACCTGCCTGGATTTCGGCAGGAAACTGGACCGGGTCCACTTTTTTCCCCTGCCAAAAATGGACCTGCCTGGATTTCGGCAGGAAACTGGACCGGGTCCACTTTTTTCCCCTGCCAAAAATGGACCTGCCTGGATTTTGACAGCGAAACTGGACCGGGTCCACTTTTTTCCCCTGCCAAAAATGGACCTGCCTGGATTTTGACAGCGAAACTGGACCGGGTCCACTTTTTTCCCCTGCCAAAAATGGACCTGCTTAGAATTTGACGGCGAAACTGGACTGGGTCCACTTTTTTCCCCTGCCAAAAACAGACCTGTTTAGATTTTGACGGCGAAACTGGACCGGGTCCACTTTTTTCCCCTGCCAAAAATGGACCTGCCTGGATTTCGGCAGGAAACTGGACCGGGTCCACTTTTTTCCCCTGCCAAAAATGGACCTGCCTGGATTTCGGCAGGAAACTGGACCGGGTCCACTTTTTTCCCCTGCCAAAAATGGACCTGTCTGGATTTCGGCAGGAAACTGGACCGGGTCCACTTTTTTCCCCTGCCAAAAATGGACCTGCCTGGATTTCGGCAGGAAACTGGACCGGGTCCACTTTTTTCCCCTGCCAAAAATGGACCTGCCTGGATTTCGGCAGGAAACTGGACCGGGTCCACTTTTTTCCCCTGCCAAAAATGGACCTGCCTGGATTTCGGCAGGAAACTGGACCGGGTCCACTTTTTTCCCCTGCCAAAAATGGACCTGCCTGGATTTCGGCAGGAAACTGGACCGGGTCCACTTTTTTCCCCTGCCAAAAATGGACCTGCCTGGATTTCAACAGCGAAACTGGACCGGGTCCACTTTTTCCCCTGCCAAAAATGGACCTGTCTGGATTTCGGCAGGAAACTGGACCGGGTCCACTTTTTTCCCCTGCCAAAAATGGACCTGCCTGGATTTCAACAGCGAAACTGGACCGGGTCCACTTTTTTCCCCTGCCAAAATTGGACCGGCCTAGATTTCGGCAGGAAACTGGACCGGGTCCACTTTTTTTCCCCTGCCAAAAATGGACCTGCCTGGATTTTGACAGCGAAACTGGACCGGGTCCACTTTTTTCCCCTGCCAAAAATGGACCTGCCTGGATTTTGACAGCGAAACTGGACCGGGTCCACTTTTTTCCCCTGCCAAAAATGGACCTGCTTAGAATTTGACGGCGAAACTGGACTGGGTCCACTTTTTTCCCCTGCCAAAAACAGACCTGTTTAGATTTTGACGGCGAAACTGGACCGGGTCCACTTTTTTCCCCTGCCAAAAATGGACCTGCCTGGATTTCGGCAGGAAACTGGACCGGGTCCACTTTTTTCCCCTGCCAAAAATGGACCTGCCTGGATTTCGGCAGGAAACTGGACCGGGTCCACTTTTTTCCCCTGCCAAAAATGGACCTGTCTGGATTTCGGCAGGAAACTGGACCGGGTCCACTTTTTTCCCCTGCCAAAAATGGACCTGCCTGGATTTCGGCAGGAAACTGGACCGGGTCCACTTTTTTCCCCTGCCAAAAATGGACCTGCCTGGATTTCGGCAGGAAACTGGACCGGGTCCACTTTTTTCCCCTGCCAAAAATGGACCTGCCTGGATTTCGGCAGGAAACTGGACCGGGTCCACTTTTTTCCCCTGCCAAAAATGGACCTGCCTGGATTTCGGCAGGAAACTGGACCGGGTCCACTTTTTTCCCCTGCCAAAAATGGACCTGCCTGGATTTCAACAGCGAAACTGGACCGGGTCCACTTTTTCCCCTGCCAAAAATGGACCTGTCTGGATTTCGGCAGGAAACTGGACCGGGTCCACTTTTTTCCCCTGCCAAAAATGGACCTGCCTGGATTTCAACAGCGAAACTGGACCGGGTCCACTTTTTTCCCCTGCCAAAATTGGACCGGCCTAGATTTCGGCAGGAAACTGGACCGGGTCCACTTTTTTTCCCCTACCAAAAATGGACCTGCCTGGATTTTGACAGCGAAACTGGACCGGGTCCACTTTTTTCCCCTGCCAAAAATGGACCTGCCTGGATTTTGACAGCGAAACTGGACCGGGTCCACTTTTTTCCCCTGCCAAAAATGGACCTGCTTAGAATTTGACGGCGAAACTGGACTGGGTCCACTTTTTTCCCCTGCCAAAAACAGACCTGTTTAGATTTTGACGGCGAAACTGGACCGGGTCCACTTTTTTCCCCTGCCAAAAATGGACCTGCCTGGATTTCGGCAGGAAACTGGACCGGGTCCACTTTTTTCCCCTGCCAAAAATGGACCTGCCTGGATTTCGGCAGGAAACTGGACCGGGTCCACTTTTTTCCCCTGCCAAAAATGGACCTGTCTGGATTTCGGCAGGAAACTGGACCGGGTCCACTTTTTTCCCCTGCCAAAAATGGACCTGCCTGGATTTCGGCAGGAAACTGGACCGGGTCCACTTTTTTCCCCTGCCAAAAATGGACCTGCCTGGATTTCGGCAGGAAACTGGACCGGGTCCACTTTTTTCCCCTGCCAAAAATGGACCTGCCTGGATTTCGGCAGGAAACTGGACCGGGTCCACTTTTTTCCCCTGCCAAAAATGGACCTGCCTGGATTTCGGCAGGAAACTGGACCGGGTCCACTTTTTTCCCCTGCCAAAAATGGACCTGCCTGGATTTCAACAGCGAAACTGGACCGGGTCCACTTTTTCCCCTACCAAAAATGGACCTGTCTGGATTTCGGCAGGAAACTGGACCGGGTCCACTTTTTTCCCCTGCCAAAAATGGACCTGCCTGGATTTCAACAGCGAAACTGGACCGGGTCCACTTTTTTCCCCTGCCAAAATTGGACCGGCCTAGATTTCGGCAGGAAACTGGACCGGGTCCACTTTTTTTCCCCTGCCAAAAATGGACCTGCCTGGATTTCGGCAGGAAACTGGACCGGGTCCACTTTTTTCCCCTGCCAAAAATGGACCTGCCTGGATTTCGGCAGGAAACTGGACCGGGTCCACTTTTTTCCCCTGCCAAAAATGGACCTGCCTGGATTTTGACAGCGAAACTGGACCGGGTCCACTTTTTTCCCCTGCCAAAAATGGACCTGCCTGGATTTTGACAGCGAAACTGGACCGGGTCCACTTTTTTCCCCTGCCAAAAATGGACCTGCCTGGATTTTGACAGCGAAACTGGACCGGGTCCACTTTTTTCCCCTGCCAAAAATGGACCTGCTTAGAATTTGACGGCGAAACTGGACTGGGTCCACTTTTTTCCCCTGCCAAAAACAGACCTGTTTAGATTTTGACGGCGAAACTGGACCGGGTCCACTTTTTTCCCCTGCCAAAACTGGACCGGGTCCACTTTTTTCTTGACAAAATGGACCAGGTCCACTTTTGGCAAGGCAGGTCCACTTTTGGCAGAAAAAAGTGGACCCCCGGTCCATTTTTTTCTGCCAAAAGTGGACCGGGGGGTTCACTTTTTTCCCGGTCCACTTTTGGCATGACAGTACAAAGTCCACGAGTGAAGTTTGTCATCTTTTTTCAAGAAGTCAGAAAAATTAATTTAAATTTTTAAACTGCATTATAAGGTTAGTTTCAAGCATGCAAATGGTACAGACACACAGATACAACTGACTAGTGTAATCTTCTTACTGAGGGTTATTATCTTATTGTTCAGGGTCCATTGTATAGCTAAATATCAAAGCAGCTATATTGGGGGCAGTGGAAGAGAGTCTGGAGGCTCTGGGGTATTAGTCACCTTCAAGTCTCGGCAGAAAAGCACAACATCAGAGGTACCCAAGCCCATTCTGAACTGCCAAATATAGATTGATTTCTTGGGCTCAATAGTGACTGAGATATTCTCTGTAGTCGTGTGTGCGCTTCATTCCAATCTTCTTGTGCTGTCTGGACGCTTACACCACCAAAAGAAGTAGAAAGTGAAAATTGTGCTTCAATAGTGGCCTTAACAAGAAAATCAAATTCAAATGATGTGCCCATAGTAAATCCAGAGCCTATACTCCAGCTATTTTCAAGCGACTGGAAATGTGACTTCTTGTATCCAGAAGTCTTTTCTATTGATTCAGACCACTCTAACTTTGATGATTTACTTGAATTGGTTACAGATTTGATTATCACCCACTTTGGTGTAGAAACACCGAAGTCAACTGAAAGTCCTCCGGGAAGGAAATCGATTACATCAGGGTACACGGCAAAAATCATGGCAGAGGCATCAGAAGGTTTTGAGATTCTCGCAAACATCACTCCCACGTCATTTTGGATGATAGCAAACAAGCCTCCCAAATCAGTCCCTGTTGATGCACCGTAGTAGTACAGCCCCCCAGTAAAAGAACTGCTAAGAGTTCCAGATATAAGCTTACATGATTTTGTGCTGGTCAGTCGATCCACAGAAGTATACTTATCACCGCTGATGATAACATACTGCTGACCATCATACAGGTAGTTGTCACCACCTTTGCAGTAATCTGATAGTGGCATTTTTTCAATTGATAGATCGACAGGCATGCTCAGATCAGACACAGTGAAGTAATGATCATCCTTGATGATGTTGAAACCATCAGGACCTTGCACATAGTGGTCAGCTCCAGTGCAAATAGGATGAAGTGGGTAAATTGTATAACTCTGGTCACGGAATTTGGGAGCATGATCAAGGTTTGGCTTTGCTGTCTTCATGTATAACACTTTAGATCACTTCGTATGATATAAATTTCAGGATTTCCACCTCCACAGATGTCGATTCCTTTTGTGCGAGGAACGATTTTTGCTTTGCTGGATGACATTTTCAGAGTATGAATCAAAGTCTATGCAGCTACAAAAAATATGTTGCACAGTGGCTATCGGCTATCCGAGCTTTTTTATACTGGATTTTTCGAGCTATTTGCAACATCCATTTACCCGACCACTTTTTCAGCCTTCAGATCACGCACTACCCATTTGTATTGGGATGCAGTAAAGGAGTTATGAGCAAAACCTCTTTTTTTGATAAGGTTATCAAGTTACTCCAGAGAATGTGGAGGAGAGTTTATAAATCTAATTTCTATAAGGGAAAAACATTTCCGTGAAATTAGAAAAATGTAGGGATGACCATTGCTCAAAGAAATAAGGAAACAAGAGTAGGGGGGAGTGGAAATGGGATCAATCTTTGTTCTGTATATCCAGCCAACAATCCCTACATATATGTCAGGTAGCTTCAGATTATAGCGTACATATATGTAGGGATTGTTGGCTGGATATACAGAACAAAGATTGAACCCATTTCCACTCCCTACCATACTTGCCAACCCCCTCAAGACACTTCTCTGGATCTGGGATATTTTCCCCCTGAATTTGAATTTTATTTCCCTGGATGAAATTGAATAAATGTCATGATGTTATGTCGATGTATCTCGGATACATGGCTTCAAGGCAGAATCTGGTAATGTAGCCATTTTCTAGCCCATTAAAGAGCACCTAGGCACAATAATGATATTTTTTAAATGTTCCCTGGATTTTTTTGCTGTTTCCTGGATGTTTGGATTTGACACCCAATCCCTGGATAATCCAGGGAAATCTGGATGGTTTGTATGTATCCTACCCATCACTGCATTTTTTTCATTTCACAAAAATGTTTTTTTCCCTAGATTTGTAATTTTGCTTTAGCTCCACTACTACATCATCTCTCCAAAAGCAATCACTGGATAAAACCTGCCATGGTTGGAAACACACAAATCATCTGAGTTGACATTGCTAAACCTGTAAATGGTCCCATCTAATGAATGTGTGGTCTGTCTCAGATATAGTCTGACCTTTCGACTTTTGGGGGGTGGGGCAGGAGGAAAAGAAAGGTCTGGAGACTCTCAACACTATTCTGTGTTCCAGAGGAATGTAATTAAAATCAATATCACATGCAAAGAATGCACGTGCGCCCGCGCGCTCACACCCACGCACCATAGGCATAGCTAGCTAGCTATAATTATCTAGCTCGAGCTTAATCAATCGATGAGAGACAAGTGTGTCTGGTAGATTTACCCATAACTAGCAAAAGAAGAAGACCGCTTACTAGCTTCATGCACATACTGTGCTCGTACATGCGCGCTTATTATTATCCGGTCATGTGACTACTCGAATCTGATTGGCCTATCGAAATTCCTGCAGAGAACACAAAACCATGTCGAGTGTCTCCAGACCTTTCTTTTCCTCCCGCCCCACCCCCAAAGGTCGAAAGGTCTGCTCGCCCAGACTATCTCAGATAATTATTTAGCTCTATGAGGAATAATCCTCCACATTCTTTGAAGTAATTTGATAACCTTAACAAACAAAAAAAGGTTATGCTCATACGTAACTCCTTTACTGCATCCCAATATAAGTGGGTAGTGTGTGATCTGAAGGCTGAAAAAGTGGTCAGGTAAATACCTCATACGATACCTAACCTGGGCTACCTAAGACTACACCCGTGCATGAGGGGCTAAAGGAAAAAAAATTATGCTAAATAAAAAGGCCATTTAGGGTTAGTCTGTACTTTTACCTATAGCAGTTTCTGTGAACAAGCATCAAAAATTATGCTGCTTTCAATAATAATCCCTACCTCACTGCCTAAATCAAGCAGAACTTTTACACTGACATGAACAATTAAAGCAGCTTGGTGGGAGGCAGTGATGTAGGGATTGTTATTAAAGGCAGCATAATTTTGATATTTGTTCACAGAAACTGCTATAGGTAAAAGTACAGACTAACCCTACATGGCTTTTTTATTTATTTTTTTCCTTTAATCCCTCATGCATGGGTGGAGTCTTAGGTAGCCCAGGTCAGGTATGAGGTATTTACCCGACCACTTTTTTCAGCCTTCAGATCACACACTACCCACTTGTATTGGGATGCAGTAAAGGAGTTATGAGCAAAATCTTTTTCTTTTTTTTTTTGATTAGGTTATCAAGTTACTTCAGAGAATGTGGAGGATTATTCCTCATGAGTATAGAGCTCCTGAAAATGATGGATGACTAAAAGAGGCTGCAATTATGCTACAATAAACCATCACTTATTAATTTTCTTATCAATTTTAAAAAGCATAATAGGCATTATTGTTGAGCACATCAATGTGCTGTACACTGAAAGTATTTGCAATGCTTCTTAATGGACTCAGGGGGGTATAAATGCCCACCCTGCCTCCTCCTGAAGGAAAGTTTAGATCATAGCCATGGGCACAGTTAGTTCCAGTTAGGGACATGCAAATTATACTGGCATAGCTTGGGTTGAACCTTAGTGACAGCACAATTCTGAGGTTTTTACTTCCAGGGATTTGCAGATATGGAGGTATTGATGTCAACTCTTGAGTTCCTTTGTATAAACTGCTGAATTAGAGTATAGCCACCTAATTGGTTGTGGCAACAAAAAAAAAGCATTTCTATTATTACAACTGTCTTCTGCTGCTGTTTTCTGTACTAAAATGTTCAAGCACACCAACTTGTTGCTGATAAAAATGAAAAGCACTGAAGTGCTAACCCTCAGTACAAGACACTCCAGCTAATTATTAATTATTAATATTTATACTGTTGCTCTACACCACAAAAAGATGCAGATCAGCCCACCTTGTAGTCTAAACATTTCAAATAGAGTAGGTAATGGTCGGCAATCTGGAGTGTGCATTATATTATGGAGTATAGGCTATATAGTATTACTGGAATGCTTGCCTTTCTTTCGAATAAAAGCCTTTATCCAAAAATCAGCTCAATTTAAACACTGGAGAGTATCATCTAGACATCGTTAAGGCTGAAATTGAAGCGTTCTGATCACTACTGCCAGCATGATGGATGTAACAATACTGTAGCTTGCCCTTCTTTCAAAAAAGCCTTTATCCAAAAATCGGCTCAATTTAAACACCAGAGAGTATCGTCTAAACATCGTTAAGGCTGAAATTGAAGCGTTCTGATTGCTACTGGCAGCGTGATGATACACACTCAGACACTGTAGCTTGCCCTTCATTCGATAAAGCCTTTATCCAAAAATCGGCTCAATTTAAACACCAGAGAGTATCGTCTAGACATCGTTAAGGCTGAATTTGAAGCATTCTGATTAGGGATTGGCACATTATGCTTTTTTGCTTCCCTATTATTCCATTCTTTAATTCAGTCATTATTTTTACTGACCTATTATTCTTTAATTATGATGTCATATGCATTTGAAAGACTATGTAAATAGCTAAGCTTGGTCCAGCTAGGCTAGCTAATGTAGGCCACACATGATAAATACATTCAAGATCAACCATAGAGTTCACTTTCGATAGCCTATTATGCCAGCATTATGCTTCCTGCCAGTCCCTAGTTCTGATCGCTACTGGCAGCGTGACTGATGTAACAGATACACACACACACACAACTGACTATTGTAACTCTCTAGCGCATGTGTGCTGAGGGTTAATGATGGATGACTAAAAGAGGCTGCAATTATGCCATCACTTATTAATTTAAAAACACAATAGGCATTATTGTTGAGCATAATAGGGCAGGGATTCTGGCATTGGAGCATAGCATAATAGGGAAGGAAAAAAACATCATTTGCACGTCTCTAGTTCCAGTGGTACCACCATCCATATAAGCCAATGCAATGCCCACAACTACATGTTTGTTTATCAACAGGATGTCACTGCAAGCATGCACTAGGAGATGAGGGAGGGTGGTGCTCCATCTGGGAAGAGGGGGAGGGGAGGGGAAGGAGCAGAGGGGAGGGGAAGGAGCAGAGGGGAGGGGTTGAGGACCTGAGTGCTTCTAAATTGTATAGACACCATTGGTGGACATAATAATAATTATCTGGACTATGAATACAAGGACACTTCGGCTATAGCTAATCTTTATGAAACCAGATAAGACAACAGTTAGTTGCTAGCAATGCATGAAATGTTTTAGAGATGATGAATTCATTGGGATTATTTGAAACTACACTTTTCTTGTAATCAAATTGTGATGCCACACCCCTTTTGGCCAATTCTTCTACACGTCTTACAAGCGTCAACTAGATGTAATGCTGACTACAAATTATCTTATTACCTCCAACCTTTTATCTAATACTCAGTTAAGCAGTATGTTTCATTAACAGTTGATTGATTGGTTCACTGCCATCTCCATGAAACAGTAACTGTGACATTGTCCATAACTATCAACCTCCTCCTCAGAACATCTTAGGATTGCTGATTTTGAACAGGTCTGAGGTTAAGTATGCCAATGACCATGTCACAAAAACATTCATACATTGCTAGTAGCTGTTATCTAATACTCAACTGAAAAACTGTTATAAGGTGGAGATGCAAGCCTGAACCACAAAAATTAGAGAACCTGATGGTAGTGAAATCATAAATGAATCTGTATAATTGGTCAGAGGATGTATTAACAGGTACAAAGGGTTTCAGGGAGGTGGAGGGGTTATAACAGAATTTCACATCACCACATATCCACCATTATGAATGTAGCAAAGATCAGTAAAGTGGCTGTTTTACAAGTGAGCCTGTTCTCTGACATGAACTCCAATGACATCATAACATAAACATTTTGGAAAGATCATCTCAAAATAAATAATAACAAGTAAGGGAAAAAACATTTTAAAAAAATGAAAGGTGATGTAGGGATGACAAAAAACAGTGTACAAAAAAATCAAGAAACAAGAGAAGAAATTGTGGAAAGAAAAAGGTTGACTTATTATCATCCCTACATCAAGCCTATCAATGGAATTATTGTAGCTAGCTAGCTACTTGGACTATTCAAGCTATAATTATAACTATACTCTTCCCCTACCTTGCACTCTTCCTCCACCTTCTCTTCCTGTACAACTAGGAATTGCTCGTAAAGCGTTGTTGGGCGAGCAAAGCAATGTTGATAATGTCCTCATGCACATACATGCAATTTACACAATTTTTTTGTATACATGTATTATTGGATGTGACAGTGGGAGGGGCACATGCTAGGCCTCTCATTTCTTTCGTCCAGCCTAGTTCTTATCTCTTTCTCTGTCTCCTTTTTCTCTTTTTAGCCTTTGGTGGCTCCATACTATAGTAGCTAATCATCAAATTCACAAGATTAATTTTTGCTTATCAACATTAAAATGAGTTTGTTGTCGCTTAGCAATTGGTTCAGCGCATCTGCAATGATAATTTTTTGATGTACGTATATATTATATATAAGTGCAAAAAATTAAAAAGTGAAGTAGGGATAGCCATAAAATTTAGCTGCATTCCTATCACTCCTACCCCTCCTAATTTCAATATCCATGCCCATATATATACCCAACTTACGTAAATCCCTACTCTTCACTCCCCCTTCAGCAATAAGTGAGTCAAGTAACCCCCTTACCCATACCCATCACCAAACTCAAGAATCACAGCAATCATATTATTACAAAACTACTACTCCTACTTCACTCCTAGGCCTCCTTAGGAGTGAAGTAGGAGTAGTAGTTTTGTAATAATATGATTGCTGTGATTCTTGAGTTTGGTGATGGGTATGGGTAAGGGATTACTTGACTCACTTATTGCTGAAGGGGGAGTGAAGAGTAGGGATTTACGTAAGTTGGGTATATATATGGGCATGGATATTGAAATTAGGAGGGGTAGGAGTGATAGGAATGCAGCTAAATTTTATGGCTATCCCTACTTCACTTTTTATTTAGAAGAAATTTTTTGCACTTACTTGTTTCCATTCTTTTTCTTTGTAATTAGCTATTATAAATTGATAATATTTAAAAATTTAAAAATATATTTTCTGAAATGTTCTTAATTTGGTAAGTACATAGCACTGGATATGGAAGATTATTAACAATATTTGTGTATTATTCATATTCATAAGAAGTAGTTATTCCTTCATACCCTGCACCTATGGTTTGCAAATAGCTAATTATATGCATTCCCTTGCTAAGAAAAGCTGAATGATTAATTTTGAATGTTATATTCCTCAGGGATGATTGACTGATGAGGAGGTTTCAGAACGAGAAGGTGCAGTAGTGAAGAAGAACCTGGAAGAAATGAATGGCTGGACACTTAGCTAATTAGCTATTGGTGTTTTTTTTTTGTTGTTGTTGTTGTTTTTTTTTTAAATTAATATGTGGGGGCATGTGCAATAAGGAGTGGTTGGGCAGTTTTTTTATTGAGAGTACCCTCTCATGCATGTGTGCTGAGGGTTTATTGTTTGCAAGCATAGGAGTGAAGAATGTTTTGTTGTCTTGAGGGAGGAGAGTATGACTGACATGAAGGAGGAGTATTTGTAGTGAATACAGTACTGAGGAGTGAAAACATTAGAGTGGAGGAGCAGAAGGAAATGAATCAATAATAGTTGTTGAGGTTTTGTTGTCTTGCATATGAGGGAGGAGGGTATGAGGGATGAGCATGTGGAGTGCAAATGAGTGTTGAGGTTTGGTTGTCTTGCACGAGGAAGGGTATGGGGAATGAGCAAATGAGAGTAGCAATTTGTGATGCACATGCACATTTGATGTAGCAGGATTTTGTGCAGAAACTTAGTATAGAGATCTGCTGTTTGTGTACGTGATGATCGCGAGATATATATCTATAAAGCAATAGGGTTAAATGAAGCCAAGCTATAGCAGCTTTATGCTTGCCTTGAGTTAGAGAATTTCTGCAAGTATTGAGATACAAATGAAATGTTTTATAGTGTTTGAGTGTGTGACTTACTTTTTATTTTTGATGATAGTGGAAATGCACTGGAAAAGACAAGTAGCTATATATAGCTAAGTGATTTTGTAATGTTTTATATTACTTACAGTTTCCTCGATACATATTAGGGTCTGGAATTAAAGATTATGGTGATACATGTTATATAATGTGTTGGTGGAAAATGGTTAAGTATGTACTCACATGGGAACGGGCAGAATCGAACACCCCTCCCTCTGCGCCTGGCCCTAGCCCTAGCCCTCCACCCTGGGTGAGGGTGTGCAGTTGGAAGTGGCACTGGATGAAGTAATTGTAAGATGCTATCTATAGTTAGTTGCTTGCCTTCTGGGAGGGGGTGCGCAGCTGGAGGTGGCACTGGATGATGTAATCGTAAGATCATGAAATGTTTTATTTATAGTTGCTTACCTTCTGGGAGGCCGAGGGGCATGCAGTAGGTGGTACTGGATGACGTAATTGTAAGAGTAATGAAATGTGTTATCTATAGTTGCTTACCTTCTGGGAGGGGGTGCGCAGCTGGAGGTGGCACTGGATATAAGAGTAATGAAATATGTTATCTATGTATAATTCTTTACCTTCTGGGAGGGGGCGCACAGCTGGAGGTGGCACTGGATGATGTAATTGTATGAGTAATGAAATTGTTATCTTTAGTTACTTACCTTCTGGGAGGGGGTGTGCAATGGGAGGTGGGGCGCGCAGCTGGAGGTGGGACTGGATGATGTAATTGTATGAGTAATGAAATTGTTATCTTTAGTTACTTACCTTCTGGGAGGGGTGTGCAAAGGGAGGTGGCACTGGATGATGTAATTGTAAGATCGTGATATGTGTTATGTATAGCTAGTTAGTTGCTTACCTTTTGGGAGGGGGTGTGCAGCTGGAGGTGGCACTGGTTGAGATCAGTGGAGTAGTTCCAAACTGATAGTGCTACGTAGTCAGAGAAAGAAACACTTATGAAAGAGTGAATATGGTTGACACTGAACACATTTTTTGTACAAATAGCTGCAGAGCACTGGAATTGTAAGGAAACAGTTCCAAAGTTGCAAGCAGCTGATTATAAAATGAAAAGAAGCACTGGACTCAGGAGTCAAACAAAGGAAAGAGTGAGTATAACATATCTTGTTGAACAAACAGCAGAAGACCTTGACCTTGTGTCTCAGAAGAGTGACTGTTACTTAATTTTTTGATTCAGAGGTAGATAGAAGTAATGCGCGCGCATTGCATACTACGTAATACTACGTATGACGCACGCACAGGCTTCAAAATGGCGGATGAAAAGTAGCTAGTGCACTGAATTGTGAAGTATAACCTTAGTGAAAACGAATAGCAAAAGATCAGCCTCTAAGTACCGCTCCATCTGATCGCCATGTTATAATTGTGACAACTATAGCCAATTAGTCAGTACGCCGATCTGATTATTATTATGTTGAAAACTAGAACAAAAGTCAATTTTTGAAATTATTTTTTGTTGATGTTATAGAATGAATTTTAGATTATTATACATTGTCCTGTCTTCTGTGTAGATGTAGGGATAGGGCCATGACTTGTGAGAACCTGTAGAGTAAGGGTAGAAGAGAAAAAAGAGTTTTTAGTTTATACAGTCTTAATGACCTTTGACCTGCCATCCCTACTTAGAGAGTGCTAACGCACTCTCTGATATCGAGCTCCCGTTGACATGACCAGAGAGCGGCTCGCTTCGTTCGCCAATAATGGGTGTGTATAAACTTCGGACCGGACCGGACCAACGGACCGTGTACGATCTGCGTGCGCGGAGCGAGGCGGACCATGACGTCATGCAGCTAGCTGCAAACTAACTGTATCGATCAGCAGCATAGGAACCGATAGTCTTATTACTATAGGAGTGTTTGAGCTCAATATTATTTAGCTATACTTGATAATTGAATAATTCATACCTCAGGCCTAGAAGCCCATGCAGTTGCTACATCTATATAGATAGCTAGCTAGCTAGCTAAACTGTAGTAATCTGTAGTCTGAAGCTAAATATTGGTAGCTAGCTAGCTAGCTAGTCTGATAGTGCCACTTGCGAACTGGTTCACTATTAACTTTTTATATTGGTAGTCTGAAGCTGGTAGCTAGCTAGTCTGATACTGCCACTTGCAATCTGGTTCACTGAACATCGACTGTAGTTAAAGTAGTTAAAGTTAGCTATAGCTAGATTAGTTGCTCAATTAATGATTGTTCTTTTAACTCAAAAATCATTCTTTTTCTGATATTCTTTTATGTGTTCCTGCAGGGAAAGAATAACTAAAAAGCAATAAAAACACAACATTATGCTAACCTGACTGAAAGAAAAAGGCCGATTAAACGCTTGATATCTTGCATACTATACAAAAAAAAATAGCTAGTTTTACTATTGATATTAATTGAAGTATTCTTACCATGCATGTGAATACACCACAGTCGTAACCATTTGTTTGCTTAGGTATATCCTAATAATAAAAATATAATAATAAATAAAAATTCTTAATAAATAAATTACTTTTGGGCATAGCATCTTCCAACTGGAGAAGTCTACATTGGGATTTGCCTTGCTTAGGTAATTTCTGAATCAGAAAAACAGACAATCAAACTCAATGTTGTAACAATAACGAATAAGTTTAGCTACCTGATTGTTTCCAAGCATCTGATGTATTCACCATACATGGAATCATAGTAACGCAATTCCTGCATAGTAGTGTCTACAATAGCTAGACACCAGTGTGCACCTCTGTTGATTGGTACTATAAATTTTTGGTATGTGAGAACATTGACCTATGTATGTATGCATGGGCATCGTACGAGTGAAAGGCAAGAGCAAAGTTAATGACTATCGTGGAACCTCAATAAAGGAGACTCCTAAAGAGGACAAATCTTTGAAAGGACAAAAAGTTGGGCCCTGAGTGTGTCTATTATTTAGAGGTTCCACTGTATACATACTAACTACCTTGATCCAGTTGGCAATCGAATGGTGCCCACTTTCACATAGCTTTTGATAGAAAAAACATGAAACACAAAAGACAGAGTTAAGCCTTTCAGAGTTTGCTTCCCTCATAAGAAGAAACATGTAATAGTCAATGATCTGTTGATATTAAGAAATCATAAATACACCACCTATTATTAATTCATTAGGTCACCTTATCATCCAACCAATTAGTGTCACCAAGTGTCTTTAAATTGCTGTCGTACACTTGACAGTTGTTTATACTGCAAATTAAAACATCTTTGGGCTTAGAATCAGCAACCTGTGGAAAAAAGAATATGCATGGCCTTTGAACAATAGTAGCTATAATAATAGCTACATACAGTGGAGTCTCCAATAATTATTGTGTACAAAGGACAATAAAAGAAGTCTCTATAGCTGAGGTTCCACTGCATGTATAATCTATTATACATTTTCCTTCTCTTCCATGATTTGGCTGAATTCCTTCTTCTGATCATTTGTTTTCTCTTCTGTAATAATTTCATCAGTTTTATGGTCTCCTGAATGACAATAATAGAATGGAGCAATCAATAGCATGCAATTTTCTCTTGGACATTAAAACCACACTTACAGAAAATGCAAAACCTATACATTCAGAACTTAAATTCCGCTAGTGATTTTTTGCCTTACATATAGCTACATGTAGCATGGCCTGGCCAAGCAAATGTACATTATGTACTATAATGTATAATCACCTTCTGAATCAAGTCTCATCCTTTTACACTTCCTCTTTACACAACATTGTCTAAGTAATCCTCTCCCACCAAATTTTGGCTTATCTTTACAATAGCGACACTCCCCACAATCTGATGTTGTGCAACTGTTACAAGTTCCACACCTCTTTCGTTTTTTACCTGCAAGTTTACATGTCAACAGAGTAGCTAGTAATTCTTAAATTTTTATACCTGAATATCGTTGACTTGGTGGATCAAATTTCTCATAAATTTGAGTCTCTTGCTACAAGTAATAATTATAATGACTATTTAGATTACACATTATTAGCTAGCTAATTGTTTACCTCTTTGATGGAAGTAGAGGTTTGGTTGGCTGGATTACTTGTGTCCTCGTTTTCCTGGTGAACATAATATGGACCTAATTTATTTGTTCTAGATTATGTATTCCATAACATACATTTTTATCTTCAAAGGCCTTGGGGTTGACGGGAAAACTTTGCTCAGCACCATCTTTTGATTGCTGAAATTATTATACAGCAACATGACATCAAGTAGCTGACACAATAAATGTATAGTAATTAACCTTTGTAGAAGCACTTGAGTCAGGAGCAGGCACAATATCATAATCACCAGCTCTAGGTGCTTTTCTTCCACTTTTCTTATCTCCTCTTGATCTTGTGTTACGTCTCAGCTGGGATAAACTAACCTTTTGTTTAGAATCAACATCCTCTAACCCAATGCTCATCCTAACTGCCAAGATGTGATAGCATCGAGAAGTAGATGGACATGTGCATGATTCTTTAGGAAACAGGCGGATAGCATGAGGTTTCCCAGTTGTTCCAACAACTGTGAAGACACCCAATGACTGATTGTGGCTGATTAAATTGTTCTCAATAATTGACCTACATGATTCACATAGTTGTTTGTGCACTGATCATTTATTACTTATCAAGACTAACCTTGCTCGTGAAAATTGGGTAATCAAATGTTCACCATTCTCAGTATCTTTCTCTTCTTGCAATATAATTTGGGATGGACCTGTGATAATAATGCTGTGATTGGAATAAAGAAATTAAATTATCTATTACTCTTTTCCGAAGAATTGTCGCCTGTAATCATTTTTCTCTTTATCCTATCCACTATATCTTGTGGTGAATAGCAGGTGATAATAGAGAGTTCATCCTTTGTCCTAGCTGCAGTACTGAACTTAGATGAAAGTTGGTAGTTTCCTAATCCTATATAAAATGTAAGCAATATTAAATATTGAATGTGAACAGTATTAATGAAAACCAACCTGCAAACCCTCTCTGTATTTCATTGTGTAAGTAGGCTTGGAGATGATATAGAGCGAGCAAAATGCAATCAACTGGAACCTCCCTCCATCTTTGTAGTCGCTTCAGTGTCACATTAAAGCTTTCTGATTGGTTATTGGTAATGCCAGTAAAGGGATGATATAAATTCATTGGCTCCAACACAAATCGACCAAGAGTGACAGGTAACTATTGCCATCATAAGCATTAATAAATCGTGCGGTCATAATAATAATATTTAATCATTACCTCTGGATGTATCTCACTCATGAAATACTGCACAAAAGCTTGGCTCCACTTCATTTTGAACACCTTCAGTCTTTGCTCATAACTAGCATAACTGCTTTCATTTAGCAAGTCACGAACATGGCTCACGTATGCTGGAATTTCTGCATGACTAGCTCCATGCTTCTTGAGCCATAGTTTGACTGCATTGATGGTATGATTCCAACAACGTAGGCGAAGGACATTTGGGAGGTGCTTGTCGATTGCCTGCATGTATTAAAATCAAATTCGCATAATGATAAAACAAATTTATTTTGCTTACTCGGTGTATACCAACTTCATCATCAGTCACTAATGGAACCTTGTGCTTTCCTGTCACTAGACTTGGTACTGATCGAGCTAATTGCTGCATAAATTCCTCATGGCATGCTTGGAACTTCCTTTCATGAATGAGGAATAGGGAAGGAATGACGGGTGATGGAGAAAAAAGGGTATGTCGAAACAGTAGCGGGGACAAGTAGAAATCGCCCAACTGAAAAGTGGTATCATAGGAGAGTAACTGTGTAGACTCAAATTGTGCTTGCAAAACTAATTCAAGCTCTTTCAGGACTGTGTCAAAACCACAAACAATAACCAGGTCTGGAAACGTTTTAATCATCTTCACAAAGTCACCCAAATCATAAGCCAACTCA
Organism: Crambe crambe; assembly: GCA_963924555.1. Classification (NCBI taxonomy): domain Eukaryota; kingdom Metazoa; phylum Porifera; class Demospongiae; order Poecilosclerida; family Crambeidae; genus Crambe; species Crambe crambe. The sequence goes on from CAWUPZ010000001.1 coordinate 156,870, forward strand.
TGCAGGTTATATAGAGCATCATGAGTAAGGCGTGATTTTTGGCGTTCCTTCTGCTGTAAATTGATGACTTGTCTGGAATTGCGTGGCAAATGACTAGACTGGAATTCAGGTGCACACGCACTTGAAGAAATAGAATTCTTATACACATTAGCTGGTAGATCAGGAACAGAAGCAAGTTTGGTCAGAACAGAGGGACATGTACGATGAAATATACGGTTTTCAGACTTGGAATGTCCATGAGGAAAGTTTATAGCAACACTTTCATCTCCTATGTAGTGAATTAAAACTTGGTTATTTCTTGTAGAATCCATAAGGAAATAGGCATGACGCTTGAATCTTAGATCTCTTCCTGAGGGCAAAACGATTGAAAAATATATTTTTCGAAATTTTGGATCACTGTTAGGAATCAATTTGGTCCCATTCTGGTACCAGCGATAACCGTCCACTTTCCAGTCATCTACAGAATAAGTATATATGGTGGTATGAAAAGAAGTTAAGCAAGCTCACTTCCAAAAAACTAGCAACACAACACAACACAACACATATTTACCTTTGCTTATATCATTCTGGATTAAGTAAAGATATACTTCTCCACCTTTTGCATTCCTAGGAGGATAAGTGGGCTTGAGATTTGTATTTTGCTTGAAATACTTCAAAACATCAGTAAACTTAAGTTCTTCATTGCAGTTAAGCCTAGCTACAGGAGTAATCACTTCCATCCTTTAGCTGACAAAAAGAGAACGGTGGGCAAATCAGCCACGTGTACGTGTACGTCTGATCAGCATGACGTCATGGTCCGCCTCGCTCCGCGCACGCAGATCGTACACGGTCCGTTGGTCCGGTCTGGTCCGAAGTTTATACACACCCGCCAATAATGTCTTAATTATCTTTACATGGAGTGTATACGTACAGTCATCCCACCTTCCCATTGATTCATTAAACTTTCCCACTAAATTGTTTTAAAGGCTGGACAATTGCATAATTCATGATTCATTTAATTCACTGGTACAATTGAATGTACTCATTTACTTGGTGCTCACAATTCAACCTCTGATAAAGGGTAGCTACTGAAAGTACAGTCTCAACAACCTAAAACGTGCTAAGAGTGACTGCTAATAGATTTTCACCTCTGAAAGAGGAGAGCCTCTAATATTCTACTATTAGGAGGTTTCAATATTATAGTCAGATGCCAGTAGATGTCAATTAGCTACAATAATTCCATTCATAGGCTTGATGTAGGGATGATAATAAGTCAACCTTTTTCTTTCCACAATTTCTTCCCTTGTTTCTTTATTTTTTTGTACACTGTTTTTTGTCATCCCTACATCATATTTCATTTTTTTTAAATGTTTTTTCCCTTACTTGTTTTCTCTCTTTTTTTAAATTGTATTTTTAGCACTAGTTCCCCTGCTTAAGTCCTTGGTATATGTCAAAGGGTGGACTAGCTACATATATAAGATCATGAAACTTTGAGGAGACATAGCTATTATTATGACAAATTGCTCCTCCCCCACATCCCACTGCATGCGGTGCATGTGGGGTATGAAATATAATTTTGTACTTGGTAACCATGGACAATCGACCACACAGCATGCATCATAAGCATGGTGTGATTGATTGCCCCTCTTTGTTAAAGAGGAAAGTGGCAATTGGACTGTTTCGCTCTAATTGGAGCTCTTCAGCATGGTGCAACCAAGTAGCTACATAGAACACATTCAGGTTTGTAAAACTGTCTCAGTACTCTTCTAATCACTGTCAAAGGAGTCAAGTTCACTGCCCTCTGCTTTAATTCATAATGTACAAGTTAAAATCAAAATATTTGCACAATTAAATTTCGTTTTTGGTAGAACAACTGATCTGACATGATAATGTCTTGCATTTTTTGCATGAATAGCCAGCTGCAAACCTTGATGTGCATGACCCTCCATAGGACTAATAGCTACAAAATGAAGTTGGATTTTCTCAGGAAACAGTAAGTTTTAGCTGCTATGACTGCTTACCCATGCAGGAGAATTTTGTAGCCTGAAAGATTAAACACTGAAGAACAGTAAAAATGCATTAGCTAGCTGCAAACCTGAGTTACTTGATGTGTGTGAGCACAAACCTTAAATGTGAAATAAAATTATTCAATTTTGCACGAACGGTTTGATTTTAACTTGTGCTGTATGTTACCATACAGTGGCACCAAGTTTTTTAGCCTGTGAGTCTGTGTTAAGTACTGTTGCCTATACAGAGAAAGGATCAGTGCTCGTTGGGACTTTTACATATATCCATATCCATATCCATACATATACAGTTAAGCTGGAAGTGAATGACATCTGGCCTAGCTATGTGTTAATGTGCGCCAGTACACTATAATGATGCCATTCTTTATGCAACACCACCTTTTTACTTCCAGCTGTGTCCCAAGGTTTCAAGTGGCACCCCCCTGCACTGTTGTAATCATTATCCTTCTCTACAGTACTTCTTCCTTCAAATAAGCTGGGAAGTGCCATTGTGGTGTTGCTCCTGGTGCTTATACACAGCAGGCTATACATGATGATGCTGCATAACAACTAACATAATTGCCAAGTATACTTTGTGATGTGCAATAAGTAGCACTGACACACAATCATAATAGTGAAGGTATTAAAGTAATTACAAGACTGAGCGTACAACTTCAAAGTGTTCAGAATGAAATCTTATGTACATTGCCTTTTGTGTGACATCATCACATGTGACATCATCATACATGGTTAAATTTATCCGGGAGGGGGGATATTTATGCCAATCATTTAAATTCTTTACAAATGAAGTATTTAGCAAATGTGCAAAAGCAAACATTTTGATATCAGTACCCCAAGTGTTTATTTTGTCCATATTGGTTCTATTCAAGTAGTCATTGACACTTTTATAGCCATAGGTGCCCAAGAACCCAGGAATTCTTTGCAAGTGTTCTATTATGGCCAAACGTACAGCTACATGATGTCTTTGAGTTCCCGTTACTATGTGGGAAAGACACCGAAACAGACAATTACCATCTGCTATAATTTTTTGTATCTTATCTGGACGTGTCAGAATTACATTGGCACCACCCTGACTTAATCTATTTTGCAATGATATGGAATATTTAGTACACCACATGCAACTTTTTGCCACTCTTTGTCCACTGAATGGAATCTACACTCTGGCCACTCTTCCTGTAATATTATGTTTCCATCTATGTGATTGCTTGCGGGAATGCTGTTACTACTGTTACCATTGCTATCTTTTCATCTGGTTCATTGGGTTTGAATTTTTCAAAGGTTCAACAGCAACAACCTCATAATGAGCTTGTGGGTGTCTTAGATACAGGGAATTTGATGCTAAGTCTGTTTTCACTGTCTTGTCTATGCTGCTAGGTTTGAACCTGTCTCTTTGTGTGTCATAAGAGAATATGCATGTTTTTAGTAAGTGGGCAAGGGTTAGTAATTCTATATCAGTGCCCCACACACCAGTTTTGTCCATTCCACTGCCCTGTATGTATTCCCTAACAGTGGTGTATCTATCTTGAGAACGGCCCCTGATATGTCCTAAAATAAGGGGAGCAATATCATTCATGTGCTGAATAATTTTTGCACGTAGCCTCTCATGTTGGGTTTGTGAACCTGTGATAACAGAGATCGAAACATGCAATTTCCGTCTCCAACTATTGTCTTAATTTTATTTTTATCTGGACAAGTGAGAGGCAAATTGCCACTACCTGGACTCGCTCCATTGCTTCTCTAAACTGGAGGCCAAGGGAGGCACAAGCGTTGCGCTGCCATTGCTCATCGACTGAATGAAATTTGAAAGGCCATACCCTTTGTTCCAGCTGAGAGTCAACAGGATTGGCTTTGATAGGGTTGTCAACCCTTCTCTTCTTCGTATTGGGCTCAATTTGTTCAGAAGTACCAGTGAGCTTGCGCTTGGAGCGAGTTCTTGGTGCTGGCACATCATACAGAGGAAGGTCTTTTCTATACATTTCCTTGATTTCCTTTTCCTATTGACCCTGATTGAGTCTTTGTCCAGAGCAATTAGGTGCAACCCAAGAAGCGATTTCACCCTTGAGAGTGCTACGTAAGCCATACCATCAGCAAATACCTTGCTTGATAAGTCTATGATAGCACAATCCAAGGATAAACCTTGGCATTTGTGAATTGTAACTGCATAGGCAAGGATAAGGGGAAATTGCTCACGGTAGACAAAGTAATTCTTCATCACCATGAACTTTGTCTTTACCTTTTCAATATCACATGGATCATTGATGTGGTCAAATTGAACAGAGATACATCTTGCTGAGATTGCTTTGACTGTGCCAATGGCTCCATTGACCAAACCTGCTTCTATGTCAATGTTACGTCTCAGCATGACACATGCACCAACAGCTAGTTTCAGCACTGCTTCTAATCCCGCAGTGTTATTGCAGTCTTTGTTTAGTTTCTTTAGCTTCTCAGCTGCTTTCTTGTTCCACTTGGTTTTGCTCTTTGTTTCATCAACTTCGTCAGTGCACGATATTTTATATGTTTCTGAGTCCAGGCTTCCAAGCATTTCATTGTTGACTTGGTCACACTGCTCTCTGGTGGGGAAAAGACAGACAGGATTCATGTCTGAGTTCTTAAGATCACGAAAGAGTTCAGGTACAGAATGATCACTAACACGTTCTTGGAGTGTGCATAGTGTTTCCTCAGTTGGAGAACCTCGTCTCACACTGTCCAGCATTTGTGAGAACTCCCTGTCTTTCTTTTGTCTCTCATTGATGGTGAGCTCATCGTATTTGATGGAACTTTTCCATATGTTCACAGATGTCGTGCAGCCAAGTTTGTGGCATAGTGATTTTTTGGATATCATTTCGAACACAGGACTACCGTTAACAGGCTGCAACTGAAGCAAATCACCTACAAATATAACATTTTTTCCCACCGAACCAACTGTGTCCACCAAATAGTTCCTCGAGTCTCAGGTGCATGTATGTAAGGTTGAGACTGGAAACCATGGACACTTCGTCTACAATAATCATTTTGAGACCACGAAGCATGGTCTTCATTATTTTCTGTGAGGCTTTTGAAAGAGACCAGTAACCACCTTCATGTTCTATAGGCAATTGAAAGAGCCTATGAATGGTTACTCCACCAACGTTGAAGGCAGCCAAACCAGTAGGTGCAGCAACTGCACACGTCAAATCATCAGACGTCCAAATGCTGTCTATGAGCTGTTTCAGAGCTTCAATGAGAAACGATTTGCCAGTTCCTCCGACACCACTTATGAACATGCAAAGCGGTTCAAATTCACAATGACATTCGTTAGCTTCATGCTGCACTTGATGAAGGAGGTGGTCCTTTACACGTTCAAAGATCCTCCTCTGATCTGAATTCAACATCATGACTCTTTCTTGTAAGGTGAGTTTATCAGGCTTTTTGGCATTCATGTGCAATGCATCCAGCATTGCTGACTTTGCCTGACCTAGCAACTCTGGTTCATCATGATCTTCCTTGTTGGTTCCCTCATTATCATTATTTGCCTCTCTTGCATCATTGATCTTCTTCAGAGCCTCCCGTGCTTTCAGTATCTTCTGCAATCTAGAGTGATACTCTGAGCAGCTCTCATTGGCAGGTAAGAGGCGGTTGAATGCTTCCTCTGGTTTTTCATTCTCCTGGAGCAAGGAAGCCTCGTTTCTAAAGGGAACGAAAAGAAGTATGAGGGAATAATAGAAGTCTTCCCTCTCCTCTTCTTTGTTTGGATCATAGAGCTTGTGATTCACAAGTCTAGGTTTTGTCAGCCTCCTGTAAATCCTATCGCCATTTTGATCCTTGCAGTACCAATCATAATTGGCTACAAAGTCATGCAGGCAGACATCCTCCAGATCAGCTGGTCTTTTGGGATAGTGGGTATTGAAGAGGTCATCCTCAAAGATGTCCTCGCTCTCTGGATTGTTGTCAGCAATTTCCTGCAACACGCTATGGTTTTTCAACCTGTGACTCCTCTTGTGAGGCATCTTGACACAGATCCACTTCACAGTGGTCGATTTTTCACATAGGTGATCACCTATTAATAAATCGCTGGCTTCATACAAGCCACATTCTCGAGAGCGGAGGGCCCTCACACCAAAGCTCCACAAACGACTGTAAACACTCTTGTTACCACTTACCTCATTCCATATTTCCTGCAAGGTGCTTCTTTCGACTTTGGTAACATAGGCAGTGACATAATAGCTGAGAGCCAAGGAGGACTCGGCCACAAACTGTATGTCAATGTTAGCCTTCCACAGCAATAAAAGAAGGGGATTGTAATCATTCACCCTTGTCTCGGACTCTGTGGGAGCTGATAAATTTTTTGACGCTTTTTGAGCTTCTCTTCCACGCAATGTAGCACTGCATTTTCACAGGGTTCACGAGGAAAATTGAATTTGTAAGTGGTTGTATAGATGGAACCACGCTTGACTCGTCGTCTGCAGTAAGCACTGCACTTGTGCATTTGGTATCTCATGACCAGTGAATTCAGTTCAGGATTACTTTCCTTTTCTGGGATGTGGCAAGTAATTCTTTCCTGAATCCAAGCCAGGATTTTGTCTGGATCACAGGTGCATCACGTATCCACAAAAGCACGTGGAAATGAGGAGCACCACGTGCTTGGTACTCTTTTTTCCAAAAGTAATGGTCTACACAGCCCAAAACCTCACCTTTGATCAACACCTTTTGGAAGAAAGCATGAAATTTGTGCGAAAACTGCCTAGAGACAGAAATGGGGTCCTCTGTGCATAGCTTTCCTATATTGTAGCTGTCAGGCACATCATTTAAAGACCTGAGATAGCTTACAATGTCATAAGATTCATACTCGGCACAGCTGAATGTGAGGAAGAGAGTTGGTGAACCATAATATTCGTGTACCATACACCTCAGATCACTCTGCCGCACATACCAATACTGCTTTGTGCCATGGACTGACTGAAGCATAGTGGATAAATTGGATTCCAGGTGTTCGTCATTTGCTCCCACCTTGTCCAATAAGTTGCCAACTGTCATTGACTGTGATTTTGAAGATTTCAGTAGGTTGTAAACACACCTGCTGAAATTTCCCTCATTTCTTTCTGCCAAAGCAAGTAAAATATGTAGCGAGGCTCCTTTCTGAATCGAGAGTCTTTATTAAAGAGGCAGGACTTTATATATTTGCTGTGGGAAATTTTCACACTGTGAGGGTGATACTTTCCAAATTTTCCATCTGGGAAAAATGTTGGAAAACACATAACGTCAAGGAACTTTTGAGGATTGTCTAAAGGTTCCTCCTCAACGTGTAAAGCTTATACTGTTCTATGTCAGAATCAGTATTCAGCTTGTTGTTCAAATTTCTTATCGTGTAACACTGCAATCCAGATATGTCATTATCTGAAGCTTTCTCAAGCATAGTGCTAGAAGCGTTACTTACTACTTCTACGACTTCCTTGAGTGTTGTGTCTAGAGAACTGTCATCTACCTCTTTGTAAAGCCAGTTGATTTGTCTGAGCTTCTCTACAGCTCCCTTGATGTCTTTGATGTTCACAAGGCTGCGCCACACCATTTTGTTGGTGGTAGGCTTACCATTGACTATGATATAGAGTTCAGGACTAGCTAGAGATGTAACTGGCTGGTTAACCTGATTTAAAGTCTCTAGGGTCTTTCCCAGAGGCAAAGGGAGGAAGAACATTGTACCCTTGCATGCCTGTAATGAGTTGTATGTGGGTACTTTATTTGTGTAAGTGCCTAACCTAACAACAGTTTGGTAACTTTTGGCACGTTGAATGAACTGCTTACTCAAGCTATCCAAATTTTTCAGCTGTTCTGGCATGGGAATTACCTCTAAACCATTCAGCACACAACATGGTGGCATTTTATCACGTTTCATGCTAGATTTACAGTAGTTGCACATGAAATGTGTCTCATCTGCAGCTTGTTTGTTATCTCTTAGCATACGTAAACTGTTTCAGCGCAGGCCACACAGTGTTTCCCAATTTATTTGAGAAATTAACTTTGGTTACGTTTTTGCATTGATGTAACTGCTGACAGCTACAGCATGGATTCTGAGGATAGTCCTCAACTGCCTTTTGATACTCAGCTATTAGCTCAGCATGAGTGACCTGAAGATGCAATTCTAGATCTCTCCTTCTGAGGACTGAGTGTGCTATTTCAGTAAGCTCATGAGTTTTTTCCACGTCATTACTCAAAAGAGATTCAGAATCACAATCTAAATTGTTCATTAGAAGGGCAAAGTCACCAGACTTGAGTGCTTCATCAAGCTTAGATATGCTGCGCAGGCTATTAATAGTAACATACACAGCACGTAATAAAGAACGCAAAATAGGATAATGAGTGGCAGCTGATCTCAAAATCCTAAGTCTGCTTTTGCATTCTGTACCAGTGTAACAGAGCAAGCTGTGCCCTTTGAGTTCTCTAGATTGACCACTTAAAGCCTTACTGTAATGGTAGTTTGGACAACCGCCATCAATATTGTCCAAAACCTGTGACAGTTCATGAATTGGGTTCTCGAACTGTGACTTAAAATCAAGTATACTACTCACTTCTGACTCGGTGAGAGGTTTGCACTTTGTACTACATTTCCATGTATGTGGGATATTACTACTAATGGTACTCTCAGGAACATTCTCTTCTTGCCTACATATCCCACTTTGGTCTATAGTCAAAATATCAGATCTTTTTACAAAGAGGTATGCAGAATCATAAAAGTATGGCTCGCTATGAGCTGAGTGCAAACCCTCACCAAAGTCTGCCATTTCTTTGATTTTAAGTGCATTTGTATATATCTGACAGCTTTGAGCAAGGCCCCAACATATTGCTGTATAGCTTTGCATACTACTCTCTGTGCTGCCAGATTAGAAATTGCACTCTTGCGATTGCCTTTTGATATCTTATTGGATGCACTGGTATGCTCCTTTTCAAAAGTGTCTATTAGACAACAATCTAGTATTGCACATCAGATTTTTCTTTATTTTGTGTACATAAAACATTTTGGTCAGTGGCTTTGGTTCTGCTAATTCATACTTTCGCCTTTGATTAGCACAAATGTAGGCTCTGTTCTTGGCATAGTACCGTCTAGCTTTTTTTTCAACTTGTATTTGTTTACCCAGCTTGCTCGCTAGGTATTTAGCTAGTTAGTTAGCTAGCTAGCTATGACAATAGCTAATAAAAGAATAACTTATCTTTAAAACTTTGACAAAAATAGCATGTAGCTCACACAATATCCGACGTCCGACGGCAGTCATGGAAACTACTGTACGTACGCATGCGCAAACTGATAAAAAAAGATGGCTTCCTAGTATACTGTACTGTACTAAGAGAGCGGTTTTTTTTCCTGAGTAAACTAGAGGCTAAACCGATGGGACGTGGACCTGGTCCGAGTAAAATAGTACAGATTGATATATAGAACATGGCCCAAACGCGCTCCAATTTTTCTCCAGATCGTGCCATTATGAAGATTATGATTATGATTAAGAACAAGAAAACAAGTAAAGAAAAAACATTTATTCGAATAAATGAAGGTGATGTAGGAATGACTATAGTTAACTGGTCAAAAAAGAGATGAAACAAGATCTGAATAGATGAGATTATGCAAGGATGAAGTCAAATGTGGGCACGTCACACCTAGTGACTGCACCCGGATTCGACTTCATCCTTGCATAATCTCATCTATTCAGATCTTGTTTCATCTCTTTTTTGACCAGTTAACTATAGTCATCCCTACATCACCTTCATTTATTCGAATAAATGTTTTTTCTTTACTTGTTTCTTTCATTTTTTATTTATTAATTTTTTGCAGGTCATTATATCCATCTCATAGCTAGCTAGCTACTTGTTATGCCAGGCCCATTATTTTTGTGATCTTTTTCAGGAGGTGATCAGTGCTGTACATTTATAGCTTCTTTTTTCTACACATACCAGTTATAAGTAAAGTCAGGCCTGGGATGAGGTTAATATGAGTGGTAGTGGGAGAGCTGCAGTTCATAAAGTCTTGTGTTGCAATGCACAATCAAGCCTGGTGAACAATTGAGTGAGACTAAAGCCTTCAGTTCTAAATAGATACAGCTGAGCAGCCTGCCAGGTTTCGTTTCTAAATAATGCACACCTCACGGGAACTCGAGCGTTACTTACCATTCAAAGTTTAAACCTGTCCTTAGTACAGATAGCCTTATCTTAGAACTAGTTTTTTTGTTATGACCTCAGAAGAAATGGCTTTTAAGTTTTGTTTGAGAAGAGTCATGGCAACTTTGTTGTTTACGCATGCGCGTTATGTTTAATGGCTTCTTCGTATAGTCTACTGTAGTAAGATAGCGGCTTTTTTCTGAGTGAACTAGAGGCTAAACCGATGGGACGTGGACCTGGTCCGAGTAAAATGGAGCAGATTCATATATAGAACATGGCCCAAGCGTGGCCCATTTTTTCTCCAGATCGTGCCATTATGATTATGAACAAGAAAATAAGAAATCATGCAAAAAGTGCGCTTTTATTATTCTTCCGTGTTGAGTCTTTCAGCTTCCAAAATTCTCCTGCATGATAAGAATGTGCATAAAAGACAGGATAAGCAGTCATAGCAGCTACAACTTACTGTTTTCTGAGAAAATCCAACTTCATTTTGTATTAGTCCTATGGAGGGTCATAGGTCATCCCTACATAGAGAGCGCTACCGCGCTCTCTGATAAGAAATCATGAAAAAGTGCGCTTTTATTATTCTTCCGTGTCGAGTCTTTCAGCCTCCAAAATTCTCCTGCATGATAAGAATGTGCATAAAAGACAGGGTAAGTAGTCATAGTAGCTACAACTTACTGTTTTCTAAGAAAATCCAACTTCATTTTGTATTAGTCCTATGGAGGGTCATAGGTCATCCCTACATATACGTCTGGTAACAATCGCCAGGTTTCCGTTCTTTCAAAGAATGTGCATCACGTGACTCGTGGGATAATAATTTACCACATGTGCGTGCGCATACAATTAAAAATCAATCTATAGCTAATAAAGCTAGCTGAGATCATAGATATATGAGCCGTACTCAGGCGTAGCATGGCCGACTCAAGCGCCAAGAAAGGTCTTGCAGTCCAACTAGTATATAGCTAACTATTCTGACCTACCTGTTGGAAGATACACAATGCTTCCCGAAACAAAGCTCTGAATCTTGCTTGCTTGATAGCCCAACTTGTTGGCAGCAGCAGAGGTTGCTGTACTGACAGAACTCTCCGAGTAGAGACACACAGCTAGCCATGGCAGGCCAGCCACGCGCACGCGCGCGTTATTGAATTTTTGTGGTGGCGACAACATTCTATCGTATGTCAAGAAAATCTGGCAATTGTTACCAGACGTACTTTTTTTTTCCCCCTCCCCCGCAAAAAAAAAAAAAAAAGTGCGGCTGGCTAGCGAGACTACCGCGCTTTCTGATGAAGAAGCAATTTACCTGCTTGCCGTATTTCTGAAACGGTAAGCTCCCTGGTCCTGAAACTTGGTCTGCACATTGTAGTAGGCTCTAGTAGGCTGGATAATCATTCACAGTAGCTTTTGTTAGGTCTAAGTGGGGGAACTAGAATTTCACTTTTGTATTAGTCTATAGGCGGCGCGCGCGGCCGTCCGAATCATCCCTACATAGAGAGTGCTACCGCACTCTCTGATTAACACAAGTAGGTTAGGTGCTGTATTGCCTCTAATGTCTCAAGTAAGCTGTCTATAATTCTCAAATATGGCTTATTGCTTCTAGATACCTATACATTATAATGCTCAAAAAAATGCCAGCATTATTTTTATTAATCTGGGCCTAATTAAATTTTGTGGCCACTTGGCCAAGGCCAAACAATTAAGTATAATTAACCTCTTTTGAGAAAAGAATAACAGAGACTTCAAGGATTGAATCGAGAAGCATTGGAAGAACACTGTCGATATTGGAGTGGAGATCTTCAACTCCTTGTGACCGATTGACAATTTCTTTTGACTTATCCAGAAAATATTGCCCGTACACCTTCTAAATACTCATGGTAGATGATATAAGGTATTGAATCTGGGCACGAAAGATTATTCGCAACAGCCAAAAAATAATAGCACCTTCGTCATCAGCAAGGATGATGTTGAAATGCATAATGCATCGACGACCTTGAGGAAGACAGAGAAGTTGCTGGCAGGTTAGTGAGCTTCCTGAAACTACTGTAGCGACGGTAATTCGTTCTAGTCAAAGATAGTGAGGAAACAAGGGTAGGGATGAAGGGATCAATCTTTGTTCTGTAACCAGCCAACAATCCCTACATATATGTATGTTACTGCACTAATGCCACTATAATCTGAAGCTACCTGACGTATATGTAGGGACTATTGGCTGGATATACAGAACAAAGATTGATCCCATTTCCATCTTCATCCCAACCCTTATTTCCTTACCTATTCAAGCAAAGGTCATTCCTATATTTTTCATTACATGGAAATGTTTTTTCCCTTATTATTTATAAAAGCAGCAAAATCTTATTTCAATAGTTCTGTCGGATTGGCTAAGTTGAAAGACAATGGGAAGTATGAAGAGAAACGGGTTCAGCAAAGAAAGAAAAACAAGGACAAGTTGCCAAATTATTCGAATGGGTAGAAATTATAAGTTTTTGCAGAAACTCACCTATTGTCAAATGGCTTTGAAAAAAAACTACATCTGTAACAGAAGAGTATAAGAAGAAATTTGAACCTTGCTTAGTGCAAGAAATGATCTCAAGTGAAGAGAGTTCAGGTGAAGCTGAAGGAGAATTTATGGTATTACCTCCCCCATGGCGCAGTGGTCAACTAACAGAATTATTCCTTGGATTAGATCGGAAGCATAATAAGTGTGCAAGTAAATGAATGTCCTTTTCCTGTAAACAGGGTATGCTGTCTGATTGACCAAAGCCTCCAGACTGGTTCTTTGTTTTTTTTCAAACTAAGCTTCGTTAGAAATTCCTGTGCTAATTATTCTGGTATGTGATTCATGATTTATTATTGATTTGTTATGAAAGATACATTAATAAACTTTAAACTTTCATTGAGTGAAATCTCATGAGAAACATTAAGAATACAATGGTATTTCATCCCATGGAAACTTTAGATTTCATGATTATGCAACACGCCGTGTCATTTAGCATAAGAAACATAAGTTTCCTTAAATAGATTTTTTTTTGTGAATCCCGAGGTAGAAACCCCTAGCTCCTGCAAGGGACCGAATGCAGCGAGCGTTAGGTGTACGGGACATACTATTCAAGCACAATTGTGCACCCTACCCTATAACTTATAAATAGCTATAATAAGCACAAATAACATGTGCTGCATGCTGCTCTACTTGGTATGTCGGTTACACTTGAAATAATTTTTTGCGTGGTGTGGTTGCATTCAGACTGTGCGAAGCTGGGTTATCGAGGTTGAAGGAAGAGGTTCTGACAGCATTCCTGTCTGTTTTTGTCGTCTTTCCAACTGGATATCATTATGGACGCTATGATATTTCATTCCCCATAGCTACAGTATATACCCTTTACTTGTTAAACTATAGAATTTTTACACAAATTAATGTAAATTAATAAGCAAATAGAACAAACAAACAAAAAAATAACACTAATTAGCTAAAAGTCTTATAGTTCAATATACTGAAAAGGTAGCTATAATTATACATTTAACTGAGAAGTTGGGAATTTCTTAGCAACTTAATTAAACGTTTTCAAAATTGATGAACGCTCCATTTGAAGGAAGCCAGGTACTTTTATCACTTTTCTTTCATCATTGGGATCTATAGCTTTTAAGATATTCCTTTTCTGCTGAAGAAGAGTTTCACACTGGTTATCCCCCCATTCCTTGTCACAATCCCTAGCATGCTGCATTATCAAGCATATCAATCCAGCAATGGCTGGTGCTGCAAATGAAGATCCACTAACATCTTGTACTAGTTTGTGTGGAGTATGTGAGCGTTGAGTTGTTGTCTTCTTACAATAACAAGGAGCTCGTACTTCTCCATAACAGTATAGATTCACATCTTTTTTAGTCCTAGTATGCTTTGAAAAATCTCCACGTTGATCCAGGCTCCCAATGCTTATGACTTCATCAAGTTGAGCTGGAAATTCCATTTCACGTGTTGTATTTGCACTATTACTAGCAGTAGCCAATACATGTGTGCCTTTCCGTCGAATTTCCTGTATCCTATCAATGATTTTTCCCCGCAAAGTGCGAATATTGTCAGAAATTTCTTGACCACACTCAAAACGACTTTGGTCACCTGCTCGCAGAGACATTGACACAACATCAACTTTTTCTTCTCTATTAATCATATCCAGTGCATATTCCAAGTATTGGTAAGTACCTTCTGGATCATATGTTGGAATTGTAAATATCTTCAATTGAGCATCTGGAGCCACTCCACCAGGATATTCCACAGTATCAAGGTTTCTGTCATGAAAGACGATTCCATTAAATCCCTTTCCAGCAGCTATTCCAGCCACTGCAGTTGCATGGCAATGGCCAGATTGACCACTATCAGAGGGCCGTGTTAACAATCCACTCGCATCTTTTTCCAGTAACTTATCCATTAGGCATTTATCTTTCTTATATATGCAGCAACAACTGACTTTCACATCTTTCATTGCCTGGTTGGGATAATACCCATCATCAATTAATGCCATACTTGATTCTTCTCCCCTCTTCTCTTTAGGAATGTCCTTCAACCCCAAAAGATTGTATGTGAATGGGAAAGGACCAGCTTTACATGCTGTCAGATGATTAATATTGAGACATTCAAATGTGCATTCATGTGTGGGTTGTTGTTGTTGTTGGTGGCCTGTAAATAGATTAATCTCACATGAATTTCCACTGTCAGTACTTCCTGAGCTAGTTATGCCCCTTTTTTGCTTACTGAGATTTGATAACAGCATTGCAAACCAAGTTCACATTCAAGGTGTGAAGATGCTAGTACGTAGCTAGCTAATGACTTCATGGTGTTTTCTATTGAACTGATAAAATAATCTGCTGACAGTTATATTGATCAAGCTATAGCTTCAAGATATGCTATAACAGCTACGTTAACAAATAGCTATTCATAATCCAGCATATGTCAATATGCTTAATTGCTTAGAAATAGCTACCTCTTTAATTATTCTCTCTATGCTGACAAGTAAAGTAAAGCCTTTATAGCTACGTACTAGCTATAGCTGCTTTATAGCTGGCAGAGTGTAAATGTGGGTGGAAAACTTTTATAGCTATTATTTTTGCACTGTATGTCACATGACCTATGCTAGTCTAGTAGTTTCAACCTTTGTGGGCGAGAAAGGAAAAAGGTATCTAAACCAATACATGTTCATTGCAAGGAAAAAGATGTTGTTAGCGAAGAAAATTAGAGAAATTGCCTTATCCATTTGATGTATACTGAAGGCTACACAGATTGTTACAGCTAGCTATATCCAAGCAAGCTAATACAAAAAAAAAAGAGGAAGGAATAAGAAAATACATAAGTTGCTTGCAAAGACTGGCTGAAGTAAAAATGAGTGTTACAGTAAAAAGGTGTCCAGCTGTCCAGTCATGCATAATTATAGCTACATGTAATAATATATTATGCTAACCTCCAATGGGATTATCAATAATCAATGCTAAGAAATCACGTGGTGGGTTTGCTCCAATAAGCTTCAGTTTAAAATATAGATCTTTAGGAGAACTTTGATCGCATTCAAGACGTAGCTTGCACAAAGGTGGATGTTGTGATGTAGCATCAAATTGGTCCACTTCACTCTTCTTTATCTAATAGTATTAATAGTGTATTAGTTATTATTAGATACTGGAATCCTATACTTACCATTGGATGCTTCAGTGGTGCTATAATCCATCCCAATTGTATTTCTTTTCTATCAGTTATATCAAGTTCAATACTTTCATCAGAAAATTCCACAATCTCATCATTAAGTGATGTAATATTATGTGGCATAAATTTTTTTTTCAGTAGCTATAAAGGATGAATTGACATCTTTAATAATCAACTTTTTAACTAATTATTTTTACATACCATTTCAGAAACTCCATGATCCTTCAAAATTGCAAAATAAATTTCCCAGTTGTAATGACCACTACTGCAGTAGTAGAGATAAGCACAATACCTGTTTGCAGGGCTAGGAGGATATCTACTGCCGAGAATAGCATGATCTATGTTTGAAGGGCTATGGGGTTCCACAGATGACCCACTTGTAAATAATGATGCCACACACATGTATATACGACGTTGAATTGGCGTTATTATTTTCCCATAATATAGATTAAATATTCCACCATCCAGTTTTTGGAACTTGAATGGAGGTTCATGATCATAACTACCAGCAAAAATGAGATTATCTGAGACATGAGAGAAATGCTCGAACTCCACCTTGACAGATTTCAAGGAGCAGGAAGAAGAGTTCTCTATGCTGAAGATTCCACTCATAAGCTCCATGCCATCAGGAAATTCAACTTTACCAGAAATAGCAGCTTTTATATTCAAAACACATTCTTTCTGTCCAGGGGGTAAGGCACTTCTTGGAATGTACATCCTGAAACCATAGCCTCTCCAGATTTCATAGATGGGTTCTTGTTTGTAAGGAACAGATATTTCTCCGATGACATCAAATCCTATTGCCAAAATGAATAATAAAATCAAATAGTAGCTATAGCTACCCAACCCCACCAACTATTTCTCTTATCACAGTATGCTTCTTCAACTTGAACTTGAAAACCATAGTCCCCTCCATTAAAATTATGCTTAAATCTATGAAATTTGATCACCTGAAATTATAACAAGTGAAATGAAAAAAGATGTAGGGATGACCACTGCTCAAAAAAGTAAGGAAACAAGAAAGATGGAAATGGGATCAATCTTTGTTCTGTATATCCAGCCAACAATCCCTAAATATACGTCGGGTAGCTTCAGATTATAGTGTAGTAATGTACGTATATGTAGGGATTGTTGGCTGGATATACAGAACAAACCATTTCCATCCTTCTTGTTTCCTTACTTTTTTGAGCAGTGGTCATCCCTACATCTTTTTTCATTTCACAAAATGCTTTTTCCCTTACTTGTTCCTGGTCTTTTTTCCTCTCTTTTATGGTTTTAGCTATGTATAGAGTTCATTCTTCTATGTGTATGCAGGGACAGATGAAAGAAGAATAGTTCTCCAATAGTTCTCCAGCATACCAGCCCAATCATTATCAACGAGTCAAGGTGTTGTGTTATTGTTGAGCTATACTTGGAGGTCAAAGGAAGATGCTGAAATAGAGTCTACCGTCGTGAATCTAAATCCCTGAGTCGATACAGTAGTCTATCATCATTATCTAGAGCTAGCTAGCTAGAGACAGCTGAGTAATATTATAATTTCGAATAATTGGATATCAAATACATGCGCATGCGTATTATAGAAAAGATGGCTGAATTAGTCGAGTGCTGTGCTCCATAGTGTCTCCTTTTTCATCGACTCTTTCAAGGATCAACGAGTAGAAGAGATCGTAGTTGGTAGAATTTGGAGTGGATTTATCCAGAAATCATAGCTGTAGCTTGAGTGGTTCGAGAGATATGGTTGTCTAAGAATAATAATAATAATAATAATAAAATAAGGGAAAAAGCATTTCGTGAAATGAAAAAAAGATGTAGGGATGACCACTGCTCAAAAAAGTAAGGAAACAAGAAGGATGGAAATGGGATCAATCTTTGTTCTGTATATCCAGCCAACAATCCCTACATATACACACATTACTACACTATAATCTGAAGTTACCTGACGTATATGTAGGGATTGTTGGCTGGATATACAGAACAAAGATTGATCCCATTTCCATCCTTCTTGTTTCCTTACTTTTTTGAGCAGTGGTCATCCCTACATCTTTTTTTCATTTCACGAAATGCTTTTTCCCTTACTTGTTCCTGGTCTTTTTTCCTCTCTTTTATGGTTTTAGCTATGATTAGAGTTCATTCTTCTATGTGTATGCAGGGACAGATGAAAGAAGTTCTCCAATAGCATACCAGCCCAATCATTTATCGAGTCAAGGTGTTGTGTTGTTGAGCCATACTTGGAGGTCGAAGATGCTGAAATATAGTCTACCTTGGTGAATCTAAATCCCCGAATCGATACAGTAGTCTATCATCAGCTAGAGCTAGCTAGCTAGAGACAGCTGAGTAACATTATGATTTCGAATAATTGGATATTCAAATACATGCGCATGCGTATTATAGAAAAGATGGCTTCCTAATTGAATTAGTCGAGTGCTGTGCTCCATAGTGTCTCCTTTTTCATCGACTCTTTCGAGGATCAACGAGTAGAAAAGATCGTAGTTCGTAGAATTTGGAGTGGATTTGTCCAGAAATCATAGCTGTAGCTTGAGTGGTTCGAGAGATATGGTTGTCTAAGAAGAATAATAAGAAGAATAATAATAATAATAGAGAAGAAGAAGAATATAGCGATTTACCTGCTTGCCGTATTTCTGAAACGGTAAGCTCCCTGGTCCTGAAACTTGGTCTGCACATTGTAGTAGGCTCTAGTAGGCTGGATAATCATTCACAGTAGCTTTTGTTGGGTCTAAGTGGGGGAACTGGAATTTCACTTTTGTATTAGTCTATAGGCGGCGCGCGCGGCCGTCCGAGTCATCCCTACATAGAGAGTGCTACCGCACTCTCTGATAATAATAATAATAAAGAAGAAGAAGAATCCAGCGATTTACTTGCTTGCCGTATTTCTGAAACGGTAAGCTCCCTGGTCCTGAAACTTGGTCTGCACATTGTAGTAGGCTCTAGTAGGCTGGATAATCATTCACAGTAGCTTTTGTTAGGTCTAAGTGGGGGAACTAGAATTTCACTTTTGTATTAGTCTATAGGCGGTGCGCACGGCTGTCAGAGTCATCCTACCGCACTCTCTGATTCTTACAGTTGCTGTAAACTAATAGCAGGTGATTGTAGTGTGCCAAATTCAAGACTTCTGTAAATCCTATCATTTGAAAGTTTCCAGCCATAATAGTACATGAGTAGCTAAAGAAAAAAATTTACTGTACAGTGGGATAATTTTGGTGGGGAAAAAAGTTTGGTAATTTTGGTAATTAGTCTCTCTATCGAAATTTTTCTCTATCAATTTTTTTTCTAAATAAAGCCACTACACATAGAGTTGTTCTTTTCATTCGTACATCATTCAGCATTAACTATGGCACTTAATCCAGTTGGCTGATAACTTACCTAACCTTCTGGTCCACTTTCTTCTTAAATTCCATCAATTGAAAAGTTGCTATGATCGTGAAGAGGGCTATATACCTGAAGAAATGAAGGCCAAAATAGGCAAGTATGCAAGCCAAGTGAAAATGGAGATTCAGCAGCTGTGAAGTCTGTAGATATTATTGCACATGCGCTAAAATAATCGTACCATGCCGAATAAAAGACTACCGTCCTTTGGTGATTAACGAAATATTTTATCTCCGAAAAAAAACAACAACAAAAAACCCTCTGTACAGTATTCTAAACAAAACAGGCAAGTAGCCAAAAAAGTTCTTCAACAAGAGAGCCTACCCGCTAATTTCAATGACTGCACCCATATCACCCAACTACTCTATCCCTACTTCATTCACATGCATGAGTGCTCATAGGGAGACCTACCTCAAAAGAGAAAGCTCACTTGTAAGTAGTTCAATCAATCATTACAACACCCTGGGTGACAGCAAATAATGGTATGAGAGTAAAAACATTTCTTCTAAATGAAAGAGTGATGTAGGCTACTTCGCCGGATCGATGCCCCCACAATTTGTCAGGAGTTGCTCACTATCTTCTCGCATTATGGATTACCCAAGCAGATCTTATCAGACAGAGGATTGAATTTTCTGGCAAGAGTGACACAGGAGCTATTGAGGAAGTTAGACATTGCACCAGCCCGTACCATCCCCAGTCAAATGGAATGCTTGAAAGATTCCACTCTACCCTAAAACAGATGCTCAGAAAGACATGTCCAGAGATCAGAGAATGGGACACCTGGATCCCATATCTACTGTTTGCTTACAGAGAAACCCCCCACAGCACAACAGGGTTTAGCCCATTTGAGCTTATGTTCGGTCGTGATATTCGAGGACTGTTGACAGTGCTAAAGGAACAGTGGCAGCTACAGGAGAGTCTCCCATAGCCAGTGGTGGAATTTGTGATGAAGACCCAGGAGAGATTGATGGAAACATGGAGACAGAGAAAAGAAAGAAGACCAAGATGAAACAGTGGTATGACAAGAGTGCACGTGATGACCCTCCAGTATTAGTACTGCTCCCAGAGGATTCAACTGGGATGAAGGCTCAATGGCATGGACCTTAAGCCAACACCTTTGTCATACAGATGTCTACACCCAGTCGAGGAAGGAAAATCAGATAGTTTCACAGAAACTTATTGAAAAGATATGTTCAACCATCTGAGGTTCTACAAGTTATAATCACTGATGAGGAAAAAGGAGAAATTGACCAGCTGGAGTTGATAAACCCACTTCAGAGAGACCCCAACAAGGACCAACCCAAATCGGAGAGACCATATCTAAATCAGCAACAACAGAAGCAGCTAGGAGAGTTACTAGGACAGTATGAAGATGTTTTCTCAGAGGAGCCAGGGAGTTCAAGCATTGCAACACATCACATCAGGACCGGAGAAGTGAACCCCATTCATCAACACCCATACCGTATACCAGCGAAATGGCAGAAGGCGCTTGAGGAGGAAGTGAACCAGCTTCTGTCAAAGGGACTCATCTCTAAATCAGAGAACCCATCCGGAAGAAAGATAATAGCCTCTGAATGCGTGTGGACTTCAGAAAACTCAACACTGTAACAGCAGATGATGTTTACCCAATCCGCAGGATCGAAGAAATAATTGATACACTGGCAGAAGCACAGTACATCTCAACGATAGACCTAACTAGGGGTTATTATCAGATTCCCATCACAAAAGAAGACAGATGCAAAACAGCTTTCATAACCCCAGCAGGCAAATTTGAGTTCAACAGGATGCCATTTAGCCTCAAAGGGGCACCTGCGACATTCCAGAGGGCCATGGACAATCTTTTGATGGATTGCCGGTTGTTCGCAGCATCTTACATAGACGACATTATTATCTTTAGCAAGTCTTGGGAGCAGCACCTGGACCATCTCAAAGAGGTCTTACAGACAAGCAGGATTAACAGCAAAGATGAGAAAATGTATATTGGCAGCCCATTCCTAGGACATGTGGTTGGAAGAAGTAGAGTTCATCCGGAAAGAGCCAAAATTGCAGCAGTTCAAGAGTTTGCACGACCCAGGACAAAGAAAGATATCCGGAGTTTCCTTGATTTAGCAGGATATTACAGGCGTTTCCTGCCAGAGTTCTCATCAACGTCAGCAGTGCTATCAGACCTGACAAGAAAAGACTCCACTGTGTTTGATTGTGCTGAGATGTTTGAGGGCTCCATGGTCTGTTACCACCGTGAATTTATTTCCTAGGAGGTACACTTCAAAAATTTTGATAGCATTCGCCACTGCCAAGCATTCCTGTTCCGTTGCCATATAGCGCTGTTCTCTGGGCAAAAACTTTCTGGAGTAAAATGCTATCGGTTTCAGGGCACCTCGTTTGTCTTCTTGGCTGAGGGCTGCACCTACACCTCTGTTAAGTGCATCAGTATGTAAGGTGAAGGGCTTGTTTGGGTCTGTGGTTTCATAGTATCGGTTCCTCTGCTAACTGAGCCTTGATGTTGTCAAATGCTTTCTGGTGAGAATGTGTCCATGTAATTTTGTCCGGCTGGCCAGAGTAACAAGATGGGCACTAGCTCTACAGCCCTGTGAATATACAGTACAACACCGACCTGGAATAATGGAAATGCTGATGGATTATCCAGACAAGCATGGGAACAAGAGGATACCACCCAAGGCTCTGCCCCCAAGAAGGAGGGAGGGGTGTCAGGGACCTCCTTCCATGGACCCAGAGGCCCCTAACTACATTCAATCATCACACCTTAGTTTATAATTTTTGTGTCACGTCATCACACCTGAGTTCATAATTTTTTTTGTGCCATGTCATGCTAGTGATTAATTAGTTTTTTGATTCATGCCAGTTTTTTCCAGTTGAGTTGTGTGGTAGCTAGTTGAAGCTAGAAAAAATTGTTAGTTTTCCTTGCATTTATACTGCGTCGTTGATGGAACTTCCAACAGATGGCCCCTAACACAATTGGAGAACTCATGGTGAATCGATGATAGCTATAATGGTTAGCTAGTACACAGCTCGCATGAACGACGCACACACATTATTTATTTTGCACGATTTCAGATTCCGTCAAATTAAATACCGTCATTGGTATTTTTATGAGGAAATTGTATAATATAATTCCCGTCAATATTTCTGGTTATACGGTACTATGAGTTTCAGTTTCACCAAAATTAATGTATCCTCATTGATATCCAATTTTCCTCTGAGACCATGCATGCATAATTATGATGTTGGTGGCCACATCTTTGTTCTCATCACTTTGCCACTTTGTGGGGAGAGCCACAACTTTATCTAAACCATCTGAAGTGATCAATGCAGAAAGTTAGGGTTTGCATGGTAGCTAATAAATCTGGATAAATTGAACACTGGTTAGGTGTACGGTAGGCCGCAAAAAAAAAGTTCCCGTTCCGTCCACGTAGGACTGGCGTTGAACGCCTTGACCGTTGCAGTTTCTACACAGTCCCTCGTGCGTTTAATTTTCTACACCGTTATAACATCAAGCGTTGCACGCCTGTTCAACATTCATGAAGAAACGGTAAGAAGCATAGCCATGTACGTACGTAGGTGAAAAAACGTTATTACAAAACGTAGCCTTAAGCCTAAAAGCTTATAGAACTATGCGTAGCTATCTCTCTAGGCTGACTAGCTATCTCTCTAAGCTGACTAGCTTATGTTGGCACTAGAGCTAGCTAGCTACGTAGCTAGTTCTGCACTTACAGCTAGCTATAGCATACACCACCCTGATGTTCTAGTGTCAGATTTCCAGTGTGATGAAACTTTACAGACACGATGAAGGCAGAAGAAATTTACCACCACTAGCATGCACAAGTCGATATCTAGCTACGTAGAGCTCAAGGCCTTCCTCGGAGACTGCCTGCAGGTCATCTCGCTGTCGATCTGCTGCTGATGAACGTTTTTGCTGGAATTGCTGCGTGCTTTCATACCATAAAAACGTTTAGTAATTTCGAACTCAACTACGTACGTTTAATTTGGCCGTTCAATGCAAACGCCTGCTTTGCGTTCATAAAGCGTTCGCACACGGTTTTTTTTACAACGCTTGAGCGTTCTACGGACGTTGTACGGCAACGCAACAGGAACCTTTTTATGATGAAGACCGTATGAATGCCATTCCTCATGTTGTGCACATTAGGGGATTTGACTTGATTGTCAAATAATTGTATGACTGAAAGCATGCTAGCTAGCTATATGGGTGTAAGGTCAGCCAAGCCCAGCATTCTGGTCCACTTTTAGTGATTCCCCACTATCATGATTACTGGCTTTGTCATGCATGGTCTCGGATATGATTGAGGGAGTCATGGGACAAAAAGATCTGTCCTGATTGTCAATTTTCATCATAAGGAGTCCACATAACCCTGTCAGTACTTATGCCATGGAGAGCAAAGCATGCACCCACCAAAGACTCGATTTATAATACATGATCATGGACAAAGATTGAGTGTCCTGATTGTTTCAAAGATCAATATTGAGGAGGTTAAACTAATAAATCTAATAACCAAGACCAATGTAAGGTTTAAACATACATAGACCTATCTGAGTAGAGTTGCAGCACCTAGCATATTCAACCCCTGGCATTTACACTATTCTTTCAGCTCCTTGATGCTCAAACTTCTAAGAGAAGAGAGAGAGACCAAGATCAGTTGGTACATAAAGAGC
Source organism: Crambe crambe (assembly GCA_963924555.1). Classification (NCBI taxonomy): domain Eukaryota; kingdom Metazoa; phylum Porifera; class Demospongiae; order Poecilosclerida; family Crambeidae; genus Crambe; species Crambe crambe. Next base: position 180,753 of record CAWUPZ010000001.1, read on the forward strand.
AACATGTAAGGCACCAGAAACTGCAGTAAGTCTAACTAGGCTGACAAAGCAAAATGCTCAAGGTGGCGAGCAACAAGCGAGGTGCCAAAGACTAGTCCCACTGAAATTGCTAGAGGAAGATAGGCACAGCTTATAGGCTAGCTTAGCTACCCTAAATTGGGAAGTTGTTCATTAGATAATAATTCAGGTTTACAATTTTTATTTTCATTGTTACAGCTTACTTGTAATTACTACAAGTAAATGCAAAAAATTTCTTCGAAATAAAAATGTGAAGTAGGGATGCTATTATAACTGCAGCTTCATTATGAAAATCAAGTACTGCAGCATCGAAGCAGTATGGCCCAAAAATCTAGCTGGAATATGTATTATAACTGCATGCAAGAGAGTGAACTTAGTGAAGTGACCCTTACCCATCATCAAGTACGAGATACTATTCCTACTTATGATCCTTGTGCATGTTGCCTTGTGAACTAGTTATTATAGATTATTTTTTGTTGGTTTTGTTTTTAACCCTTGCGAAGACCATTGTCAGTCCCTAAGGCGAAGCCAAGATAACTCTGTATAGACTTGACCACTTTAAGACTTCAAGTGGTTAGTACAGGATCAAGTATCGGTTTTCAATGAGCTGTTGTAGCCAGCGAGATTGTGTCTGTTATCCCATTATCTGTTAACCTTTTCCTCACAGTTCCTCTTCCGAAGACGAGGCCGAGGATATTCATCGGTCACATAATCCAAATACTCCAATTTTTGATGTACCATCCAAGCAGTATTCTATTGAAAAAATAATAAACATGCTTTTGGATCCTGGAGATAAAACATTAATATGCCAGGAGCGCCCAGTTGACATCCATAGCAGTGCAACATTCCGCATTGATTTGGATAAACTGGAACATCCAGATGATGCTAAAAGGGATAACTTTGGGAGGTGGAACCATTGTGGTTCTCACACGGTGCCCTTTCAAGCATTGTTCACTGAAGAAGGTGATGTGAAGATCAAACGTGTATCAGGTGATAATATTCCAGATGATGTACAGTATCTTCGCCGTGTGCATTATAATCATCCGTCAGATTCCCGGTGTAAACGAATGTTGGCTTTCATCACAGGTATGTATCACTATGGTTATCCTTCAGTTGTCTGATCCCGGGTAAAAGGTAGTTAAATATGTAGTACTGCCTTAAAGACCCGAGACCACCTTGGTGATGTTGCCTTGATTTTGACCTTGTGGTCGCTGTAAACAGGGGTTCAATTTTCCTATTTATGTAATTAATTTTTTGTTGACCATGAACATGATTATTAACTTGCACAAAAAAGGGATGGCCTAAATATTATATACATTATGGTATGACAGAATAGAGCAGTTTTCAAGGTGTCTCACATTACTATTATATTGATTTCTAGATGCTAATGGAGATCTGCATCATCTTTGTGTAGCATCATATCGTTTTCCAAAAGGAAAAGTTCCAAAAGCCATTCCACATGGCAACTCAAAGTCTAGTGCTCCTTTTCACCCTACATGGCCTAGCACAATGGAACGGATAAAAACAGAAGCAAAGAAACATGGGCCTAAAGAAACAGTTGGTTGTGTTTGTAGTAGCACTGGTGGAATGATGTATGTATCAAGTGCAGGAAAGTTGCCTCGTGATGAACATCAAATTGCTAATGTTCGGCATTCAAGAAAAAAAAGTTCTTCCAGTTATGCTGATGATGAGTTATTTATTGCAATGACTGAGTGCAAGTCAAAAGATATAACTGCCCGTTTTGTCAGAGATGTTAAGGCAGCACCAGATCCTGCATTAGTTTTAGCTACTGATCAGCAGCTTGATGATCTTGTGCGTTTTGGGATCAATCCAGAGTATTTTAGTATTGTAATGGTTGATCCAACATTCAACCTTGGGGATTTTGACGTCACTCCATTGACCTATCGCCACTTATTGTTAGAAACTCAGCGTTCAGGAAATCAACCAGTTTTTTTGGGTCCTATGTTAATTCATTTTCGCAAAACTTTTTCGACATATTTATACTTTGCCTCAACACTCATTGGTTTATGTCGTGATCTAGAGCTGTTAAAAGCCTTTGGGACGGATGGTGAGACTGATTCTTTTTCTCACGAATTTGGATATGCTGTTCATTTATCATGTGCAATTCATTTGAGACGCAATATCAAGCAACAGTTACAAGATCGAAAGTTTCCAGAGCAACACCGAAAGGCCACTATGGATGAAATATTTGGAGCCAGAAAAGGGACAGTATATTTGGAAGGGCTGATTGATGCAGAATCTTGTATGGATTTTGATGACAAATTGGCTTCATTAAAGTCTCTCTGGGAGGAAAGGGAGTCAAGTGATAATGCCTGTACTCCTGGCTTTTTTGAATGGTTTCAAAAGAACAAAGTGGACGTGTTGAAAAGTTCTGTTATTCGTCCAGTTCGTATAAAAGCAGGACTGGGAAATCCCCCTGAACAGTTCACCACAAATGCAAGTGAATCACTCAATGCTGTTATCAAGTCAAAAGTGGATTATGAACGAAGTAGCCTTAATAAATTCATTGACAAAATGAAATGCTTGGTTGATGATCAACAAAAAGAAATTGAACGTACTATATGTTGCCGAGGAAAGTACAGATTTCGACCGCAGTATAGATTCTTTGAAATTAATGAGCAGAAATGGTTCAACATGACACCTGAGGCCCGGCAGAAACACATGGCAAAGATAAATCATTTCGTTTTGAGCCCTGTATACTATAGGAATGTACAGCATTTGAGTGAGCAAGAAAGTAGCTGATAGGCTCTAGTACTTGTGGTGGCTCCAACCAGAAAGCTTCACACATAAAAAGCTGTAAATACTTACCACCACAAGCGCTTAGATAAGCCAAGCACTTACAATTCACCTTGATAAGCCTAGCACCTCTATGACAAAAGGCTGTAGAAAACAATCTAGCTTGATTATAATTATTGGAGCATGCGCATTATGCATGTGCAGGCGCTATTATACACGACACGTACCGTACTACCATATGTGACTGAATTCAGGAAAAGGGGTCACTTCGCGCAGAAATTAAAAATTGAGTTATTAGTACCACGCTATAGCTCATTACCTTAGAATTCCATCGATTCTACGCTTGAGGCTAAATCTTAAACCACCGCGGAGCTATAAGCGTTTGAAGTGCATCACCTCAGAGAAAGCGTTTTGCAATAAACGGCGTCTAAACATTGAACTTCCGGTCAATACCCAATACTCCGTAAATCTTTACGCGAGTCCGTATAACACGATGACATCATTCAATTTTTCTTACCTCGTGTAGCAGCTGTGTGGAGAAGAAGTAGACTTAGCTTTGCTACGTAGTTATCTTTGAGCGTTTTGGTTATCTAAGGTATGCCAGACGTGGGACAAGTTCTGAAAAATGATCAGGTAAAGTTAGGGATCTAGATAGATGTTCTTAGTAGTTTTAAAATACTTAGAAGTTTTATGATCCCATCACTATTATGTTAAGCCTATTAGTTGATTTCTGTGGAAGCGGTGTTAGCCTCAGTTGGAATCTAGACACTGGTAGGATCAGGGCTGTGTTGGTCAACTGTCCTGGGACAAATGGAATTCATCCAACACCTCCAAATCCGGATCTTCTGACTTGTGAAGTTGGATGGCCCCTACCACAACCTCTTCCTATCTGTAGCTAGCTAAATTACCTGTGTAGCTAACTTGTATTCAACAGAAATCATCTTTAGTATTATGTGGGGAATTTCCCTTATTTCCGCGCACTATGCCCATACGTCTTCCGTAATTGAACATTGAAATTAGGGCACGTAGGATGTGAAATAAATTCCGGGTGAGGTAGCTCACTTCAACTCGAGCGCTTGCCCACTTCAAAGCCTTCCCACTTCCTGAAATTTGGCAGGAAGTTAGACAAAGGACTGAAGATACTGTGGAGGCAATAAAAAGAAGTGGATTAAAAAAATATTTTTTTCTTAGGCTAATTTAAACACGCATTATCTCAAAAATTTATCTTGCGCGAAGTGACCCCTTTTCCTAAATTAAGTCACATATGTATTCCTGGGGCATTTTGGAGTGTAGACCTAGATATACTGGGGCAATGTGCAACATTTGACAGCAAGCAAGCAAGTACTCTTTAGTTCAACTCTTTAGAAGATATTGCTTATAATATGTAACAAAGCACTTAGACTATAGCAATGTGCAGCATTTGACAATGAGTAAGTGAGCAATCAAAGTAGCTGATAGGCTCCAGTGCTTGATATTGCTGTCAGAGACAAGAGTCATGTTTATAAGGGGAAAAAACATTTCTGTGAAATGATATAGGGATGACCATTGCTCAAAAAAGTAAGGAACAAGGGTGGGTATGAAGAATGGAAGGATGGAAATGGGATCAATCTTTGTTCTGTATATCCAGCCAACAATCCCTATGTTGGGTAGCTTCAGATAATAGTGGGTGTATGTAGGGATTGTTGGCTGAATATACAGAATAAAGATTGATCCCATTTCTTCTTCATACCTACCCTTGTTTCCTTACTTTTTTGAGCAATGGTCATCGGAACAAGTAGGGGAAAAAATATTTCTGTGAAATGAAAAAAAGATGTAGCTAGGTGGTCTTTTTTCTCTCTCTCTCTTTATGGTTTTATGTATGTACACATAAATGCAAGAGTTCATTCTTCTATGTGTATGCAGGCTATACTTAGAGTCTACCGGTAGATGGAATGGTGAATATATATAGTCTATGATTGATCTAGCACAGAGCTAGAGCTTTAGCTAGCTGAGTAATACTATAATTTCGAATACTTGGGTATCAAATACATGGGCATGCGTATTATCGAGAAAGAAAATGGCTTCCAATAATTAAGTTAGTTGAGTACTGTGCTCCATAGTGTCTCCTTTTACATCGACTCTTTCGAGGATTGACGAGTACAAAAGATCGTAGTTGGTAGAATTTGGAGTGGATTTATCCAGAAATCATAGCTGTAGCTTGAGTGGTTCGAGAGATATGGTTGTCTAAGAAGAATAATAATAACAACAACAAGAATCCAGCGATTTACCTGCTGAAATGGTAAGCTCCCTGGTCCTGAAACTTGGTCTGCACTTTGTAGTAGGCTGGATAATCATTCACTGAAGCTTTTGTTAAGTCTAAGTGGGAGAACTAGATTTATACTAGTCTATAGGCGGCACATGCAGTTGTCAGGGTCATCCCTACATAGAGAGAGCTACTGCTCTCTCTGATTGTGGTGCTTCCAACCAGGAAGCTCCATGCATACATAGAAAGCTGTAAATGTGTACCACAAGCATTTATAAGCCAAGCGCCTACAAACCACTTAGATAAGCCTACGTATGTCTCTATAACAAAAGGCTGTAGAAAATACAATGAGTTTTTGTTGATTTATATTTTACTTTTCTACATATCCACACAAGACCGTGCATTCTGGAAATTCTAGAATAGATATGAACTAAAACAAATTGTAACTTTTTAGACCTTACCTCATAGTTATTATATGCGAAATATTGGCTCATTCCCATGCTTGGTTCCTGAGTTGCTGTGATTTGTTTTTTTATCATGCTCGCATGAATTTTAGATGTGCCAGAGCAGCTGCTACTGTTGTGGTTTACTATCTGTTATTTTAGCATGGTAGTATTTGTGGTTAATTAGTGCCTGTAGTAGCACATGCCTCAGTTACTACCGTATACGAGTTAAATTTGGTGGTGTATTAAATTTGACGGTTTGGCGGTCTGTCTTGGAATCGCCAATAATAATGTCCGCCAATATCATATCTATACCTATGGGGGGGGGGGGGGGGGGGGGGCGGGCCTGGGGGTGGGGCTCAAGTGTATCTTGCGCACGCAGCAAACAATGAGCTGCACGCTCAAGATCAAGACTACTTGATTAGCTAGCTAGCTTCATTTCCAGCTGTTTTGCGATCGTGATGGCTCTTCGAAAGTTCTTGAAGGAGGAAAGGGAGTGTTTCCTTGACGGAAGCTTAGTTAAAAGAGATAGATCGTGAAGTGAAGAGGACTGAGCAAACTAGCCAAAGAGAAGCAGTGTGTGCAATAATGCGCCGCCACCAATAATAATGTCCGCCAAAAGCCTTCTTTGGTACAAACACCAACTAAAACTCCCGCCAAAATTAACTTGTATATACGGTATATATTGGCACCCTATATTTGAAGCCTTTTTACTTTAGTCTAAGCTCTAAAAATTTTCAGAGTTGATTATAGTTTCTATTTGTAAACTGCTAAATTATTAATATCAATCCGGCTGACTGCCAGGTTTTCCCAGAGTGGGTCACAATTAAAGAAGGGGGGGGGGGGGGTAACTACTCAATCCCCCACTCCCACCAAAGACCAAAATTGACTCATTAGCATAAAATGCAGTTCCTTTATTTATATACATGCCACTGAATTAATTGAGATACAGTCCACCTGCATTCAGAGATCGCCTCTCTTAAGAGACCACTAGGCCATGTACCCCATCATTAGAGACTACTTTTCTTAACTCATACAGATTTCACTACATAGCCACCTTATCATCTCAAGAGTAAAACCTGAGTACAGTAATCACTGTTCTATTTGACTTTTTTTAATGATTTTTTTCCCCACTTGCTATAGCCACAATCAGCAGATTATTGAACAACTGATCTTGGTAGTAGTACATATCTCAAGTGCATGCATACACTGTACAGAGCTAGAAATAAGACTCAGTTTGATTGGTCTTTATAAAGATTTGGTCAGACATTCAGTATCCTGTAATACTTAAAACCATTTCCTTTGGAAAATGACCAATGATACACTTTAAGGTGGTAGGAATGTGCACACATCTTGCAATATTTAAAATACTTACCAACAGCAGGTTCTTTTGGATGTTTGTCATAAACTCCAAGGTTCCCAAAGGTCTTCTTTCCTGCGTGCACTGTGCATAGTTTCACAGAAAAATTAACTAGCAGCTGTGTTGCATTCTGATTGCAATATACTAGTTTATGAAGCTTTGATGACAGTGAAATTTAACAGGTCGTATGAGTCAACCTTTACTGAGGAATTGCTCACAGACAGTGGTATAGCCTCCAGTATAATACCTTCTGGCCATCACTGATAACTCAGCCATGAAATGGACAAATAGACTTAATCCCTGGACACCTAGACATTACTGAACAACCGATGGTTGGCAGCTATGCCAAGCCCACTTAAATCATCTCATGGTGCTTCAAACGGATAGCATAGACTAAACTTGTAGGCAATGACTTCATTTCAGCTAAGGACACATGTCAATTGATGTTTTAAGCTTTAGTGGGCATGGCCTGTCAACCGGATCACTCAAAATTTAAGGCTACACATCTGATAGAAAGCTACCTAAAGCTGTCAAAATATCATAGATTGGGAAATTTTCAATGTTGATTTATTTTCGTGGTCATGTTCAATAATGAAAATTAATACATGAAATTTAACAAAATAGTGTAAAAGCTAATTACAAATAAGAAGCAAATCAACATGAAAATTGTAAACATGAATTATCTAACCCAATAATTTATGGTATACTAATTTTTTGTTGTATAATAATATGATGGGAGTGGTCAGTGGGTGTAGTTAGTGGGATATGGTGACCCCAAACTCAATTTCAAAAAGTTGGCACCATGTGCTTGGCCAGAACCACATCCTTAAAATGAAAGAGTTTACAATCGACCCCCCCCCCCCCCCCCCCCAAAAAAAAAAAAAATCATCTACAGACTGGATCACCACCTTTTGACTTTCTGGGGATACCTTGTTATAGTAAGCAGATTAAGAGCCAACTTTTTCTTTTATTTATGAATTTAATGATTACACTACTTTACTTACAACCACTAATTTTTTTTGCTTCCGAATCCCGACCAATTTTTTCAAGAGCTTTTATCAGATGATCCCAAGTACAGGCGTCCTTGATTATGCTTTCTAGTAATACTTTGATATCAAGTGGGTAATCCTTCATTTTTTCCAATGTACGACTCTGTAACTGCAGTATTTCACCCAATTTTTTCACATCAGAACCAGGCAGGTGCTTTAGGAACTGACAGATTGCATCTTGATCACTTTCTGTTAACTTTGAAGTGGTAGCTGCATGGATTTAAAATAATAATAGGAGGAGGAAAATAGAATAACAATAGCTATTATAGACAACATGATAATCACGTGTGATTTAAAAATAGATGGGAGTAAATATATGTTTAATGTTGGTTAATCGACAGAGCTCCCATGCGCATGCGACAATTTATGAGAGTGCATATGCTCTACACATAATGCTGCATCATTTTGTATACATGTGCATGGTGTGCATTTTATCATATCAGAATCAGGAAGGTTCTTTAGGAGCTCACAGATTGCATCACGATCATTTATTGCTAACTTTTGATTGGTAGCTGCATGGATTTAAAATAATAACAACATCTCTTCCAATCAATAACACTAACCAAGAGAAGGAGAGGAAAATAGAAATAACAAATTAGCTATCATTCTTGTGAGCCATTCTGGCATGCAGTTATTATTATAGATTCTATATAGCAAGCCATTCTGGCACACATATGTAGGGTTTCAGCAGAATGGGCATGGCTTCTCTCATTAGAATGATACAAACTCAACTGGACTCTCTGTATCTCTTCTATTCTTGCTACAGGCTCAACTAAACTTCTTACATCCAGAAAACAATGCAGAAGATGATATGTCTGCTCAAACTCCTCCAGAACAGTGTCAACAATCAACACCAGCCACCGTCTAAATCTAAAATTTTTATGATTCGTTCATCATCAACATCATCATCATCAGATTTTCTTTGACGGCTGTAACTCCATGATCCTTTCACATACAACAATCAAATGCATATCAACTTGAGTAGTTATAATCACACAATGTGCTTTTACCATCGTTATCCACATAGTTTTGCTCCAAAATAATCAGTCACATCGAACGACTTTTCATTACAAACGATACTACGTATGTCAGCCATTTTGAAATTAATGACGTCATTTGTCACACACGAGCGTCTGTCACTATCACACGTACATGCACATGTACATACACGCGTGCCAACCAGTACCTAGCTAGCTAGCCAGCCTCTCTAAATGAAAAAAATGAGGTCATATAAAAAGTAAACAAACAAGTGAAAGGAAAAACAATTATGCTAAATAAAAAGGCCATGTTGTGTTAGTCTGTACTTCATGTAGGGTTAGTCTGTACTTTCACCTATAGCAGTAAAAGTCCAGACTAGCCCTACATGGCCTTTTTATTTAGCATAATTTTTTCCCCTTTCATAGACTCTATTTAGTGAGGGGGTGCCTCCAAACTATTTTTGGAAAACATAACATCATTGTGACATTATGTTCTGACCCCTCCCCCCAACCCCATAACATCACATAGCCATTGACATACCGTAGACTAAAACCATGTATTAGAAAAGATGTGCAAGAAAAATGAAATCTACTACTATCTATTAAAGTTGGATGGATAGCTATAAATAAAACCAGACTTCTTTGATAGTGCCTTGCAGCCGTGGGGGATCGAAAATGCTCGCTAAACCAACTCAGGTTCTTATTTGCTTTGTCAGCATATTATTATTATTGTCAGCATTATTATTAATATTATTGTCTAAAAATAGTTTGGAGATGCCCCCTGAGCCATTCTGGCATGCAGTTATTAGAGCCATTCTGGTATAGTGATATGGCATGCATAAAGTTGAGTGAGCCATTTGAATTCTCCATGCTGTGCACTTAGATAAGCCAAGCGCCTACAATCCACCTACCCTCTCTCTAGGCTTGGAAGGCTTGTATCAAGCAATAGGACATGTTTTGCTCATTCAGTATGTCTATATTTTTTATATCATATATTTCAAAAACAGCAAAAATAATATGCCGCTTAAAAATACCTTTGGGGTGATTTCTAGCAATTTTACGAGCAAGAGCCTCATTTATAGGTTGCTCATTTATAGGTTGCACAGCATTTGCCAAAGTCCTCCAATTTGGTTTGCCAAATTTACGCATATTCCAATAATAATAACATAATAATAATGGATCATGGATTATTGGATTGTTGTTGTTGTGGTCGTTTATCTCATCAAGCATCTAATTACAGAAATGTTTGCTTATACCACACTACTCAAAATTGACTGCGCTATAATCCTTTACTTTCAACTCGACATGTTCAAAAATAGCATGTCATATTAGCTTTCAACCTACAACATGGCGGACAATTTTATGCCCTGCCCCATACACATGATTCTTGAACCTTGACCTCACAACTGACTAGCGAATCTGGTGTCATTGGCTTCTCTCTTGATGTTGATGCTCAAAGCATAAACCCATGGGCGTAGCCAGGGGTGGTTCGGGTGGTTCAGTCGAACCACCTTTTCAAAATGAATAAAAATATTTTAAGCGCGAGCGTGCGCTATGCGTGTACTCGTGTTCATTTGTGAACGATTGAGTAATCGATCGATCCTGCAGGCCTGAGCTCTAAGCAAGAGAAAAACGAGTGAGACTTATTATTTTCGTCCAGAAAAGGTCATTTTTACTTATAACTCAGCCCTACTGAGCAGTTAGTGGCTTAGTGCCTGAGACTATGACTATAAAGTATAAAAACTGTACAGGTAGCTAGCAGATTGTGAAGAAGTCGTACCATCTTCATCATCTACTCATCTTCATACTTTCCCTGCCTTCATATGCTGCATTGCAGCTGCTAGCTAAGTCATTGTTTTTATCAAAAGAGGGTGTGATTATACGAAAGTGGGCATGGTCAGGCCAAAAATTTTTTCTGCGCTGACGCACGGATATTTCAGAACCCCCCTTGCAAAACTCTGGTTACGGGCCTGTAAACCCTAGGCACTAGTCTGGTTATGAATCAAGCTTTGATGCAACAGTGATACATATCAGTAAAGGCCTTAAAAAATTAGGTCAATGGCAATCTTTATTATAAACTGTATAAATCAGATTCATTTCAGCTCATATAATATGTTATAGACAAACTTCAGTTTAATGCTTCTACAGGATATACACGAGGCGGTTATTATATAGACCCCGAGGCAGTTATCAGAGAGTGTGGTAGCACTCATAGGCGTAGGAAGCAATTTCACTTTGGGGGGGCTAGATTTTGAACATGGACTGCATGGCTGTTAGGCCACGGTGAGGGGGAGGGTCCGGGAGGGGGATGTACCCCTCCTATGTGGAGCATGAAGCAAAATTTTAACTACTTCTCTGAGGCTAGATTTTTGATTTGCACCATCATAAAAATTAATATTTCCAAAATATTGTACTGATTAGCTAGAAATATGGGGGGGGGCTATAGCCCCCTCAGCCCCCCTGGTTCCTACGCCTATGTCTCTATATGTAGGGTTAGCACGGAATGGGCATGGCTTCTCTCATTAGAACAATACGAACTAGACTCTCTGTATTTCTTCTATTTTTGCTACAGGCTTAACAAAACTTCTTACATCTGGAAAACAATGCAGAAGATGAAGATATGACCGCTCAAACTCCTCCAGAACAGCGTCAACAATCGGCACCAGCCGCCGTCTAAATCTAAAATTTTTATGATTCGTTCATCATCATCATCATCAGATTCATCTTCTTGCCAGGCTGTAACTCCATGATCCTTTCACATACGACAATCAAATTCATATCAACTTGTGCAGTTATAATCACTTTTACCATCGTTATTCACACAGTTTTACTCAAAAATAATCAGTCATATCGAACGACTTTTCATTACAAATGATATTGTCAGCCATTTTGAAATTAATGACGTCGTTTGTCACGCGCGAACGTCACGATCACATGCATGTACGCGCGTGTCAACCGGTAGCCTCTCTCTATATGAGGTCATATAAAAAGTAAACAAACAAGTGAAAGGAAAAAACTAAATAAAAAGGCCATGTTGTGTTAGTCTGTACTTTCACCTATAGCAGTTACTGTCTGCCTACATCACTGCCTAAACCAAGCAGAACTTTAACACTGACATGAACAATTAAAGCAGCTTGGTGGGAGGCAGCGATGTAGGGATTATTATTGAAGGCAGCATAATTTTGATGTTTCTTCACAAAAGTACAGACTAACACTACATGGCCTTTTATTTAGCTTTTTTTTTCCTTTCATTACATAGACCCCCCCCCCCCGAGGCAGAAGTATCCTGTAGAAGTGCTAACATGTGGTTTATCTGGCTTGTACCATGCTTGCACTAGGGGGTGGGATCTCTCTTAGTAGTATCCATGGATATAAGCTCAACTGATGTCTCACTGCTAGATCTGGAAGTTAGACGATGGCTTCTAACTATTTGCTGTGTGATTACAGTGTTTATACTACAGGTGGTGTCTTTGATGTCACCCACGCACTGTAGTACAATACGATGAAACCTCCAACGAACTACTTAGCTACAATACGTCAACTTTAACTTGGATGAAGTTCACTCTCTTGTTGCTGAACTTTTTTGAACCACACACAGCCATCCCTACTTTTTTTTAGAATAAATTTTTTTCCTTGTTAACCAAGCTGTAAGAATGTTATAGTGGGTATATTTCGAGGGGCGAAAGTCTCGCGATTAGACCTTTTTGTCTTATTTTGCGGGGAAATTATTTGCAGTTTAGATTTTTGAAAAAAACAACAACAAAAAAAACATGTGCGTGCATGCACACACACAGAGCTATGAGGTAGCTAGCTAAAGCTTCAATGGCAGGCCATCTTTCATTTGAGACTACGTTCTAGACAGGTTAAGTTTAAAATGACATCTGGAGTGCCGTAGTTAGCGAAGCGTTATATTGTGCAGCGATCCTTTTGATGTGGCATAGGGATAATATGCCTCAAAGCCATCAGACCATCTGACCATGTGGCTGTATTTTTATTTTTATTTTTTTTCAGTGAGGTGAGTCTATTCATTGTAGAGTCACAGACACATGAACTGATGCAACTCTAGTGATTAGTCTGAGAGTCTGGCCATTTGCCAAAGTGATTTGCATGGTTAAATATTCGTGGACAGAAGAGAAATCACGAAATCCGTGAAACTTTTGCCCCTCAAAATATACCTGCTGTACGGTAGAACATGCAATAGGAATTTACATCAATAGAGCCCGGTCCTTCCCTTTTTCATCTGGTCCTCCCCTTTTTCATCTGGTCCTCTGTGATGATTCCGTCACAGGGTGTCAACTCTAATTACATGCAGTATAGAGACTCTCAAGAGTGTCTTAGTCATGGCTGAACGTGACTGTAACGAGTTGTATCATAGTGTCAACGTTACTATTATTATTATGTCATTGTACACACCCCTTCATCTTTATATCATGCCCACCACCACATGATCTTTGATTGTTAGCTGGTTACCAGCTCTGCCTCGCACATTCTTGTTACAGTGACGTTGTTGAAAAAAAGTGTTGAAGACCTTACTTGTAGTATTTGTCACAATCACTATGCAGAACCCAAGGTTCTCCCTTGCCTCCATTATTACATTATTACATTATTACTATTATTATTATTATTATTATTATTATTATTATCTAATTTTTTATGTTCATAAGGCTATACTTATTGAAAGAAATGTAATCCCCTCCCTAATAGAGTATTGGAATTTGTGGAGAATTAGCCAACAATGAGTACTCCAAATAAGTAAAAATTTCTTTCGTGCTTTGCACGGGAGGGGGCACATTCCCCTCCCACACCCTCCCCCTCGCTATGGCCTATGGCCACGTGATCGGTGAGCTTCCCATCCAGTGTGAAATTCCTAGATGAAACCCTGCTAGTGTATTGCATGCATAGTACAATGAATGGAGGTAACTTAACCAGCCCAACCAATAAAAAGTTATACAAGTTTTATTAGCACTACTTTTCCAACTTTCTCCAAACTGGTCAACTTTAGTACACTGCTACATTGCTGCAAGGTGTAGCCAAAAAGGATAATATGGCAGCAGCGATGTAGGGTTTATGTAAATTCTATGAAGTTAGCGGAGCACAAATGTAGAACCACACCAATAACTACATACCCATGACTGGCCAGGATGAGATATAAAGAGAGTGAAGTATGCTTGTAGTTTGGTAATATTGGTGTGGTTCTTGAGTTTGGTGATGGGCACAGGTATTTGATTCTCTTGTTGAAGAGCTTTTTTGAATTAGAATAAATGTGACCAGATTTGCGAAAATCCACATCGTTAATTATTTATATATAGTGAGTCCTACCATTTTAACTATGATCCCTAAATAAATATCTGACAAAGTTTTAGATGTGGAATACGCTACGTTACCTTTGGTACCTTGTTGATCTTCGCTGGGCTTTAGTTGGCACTCTGTAGTGTCAGGAGGCCAGAAACTAGCTTCGCTCTAACTCTAGTTTGAAATCCCACCCACTCAATTTTTAGTAGTATGCAGGAACAGATTTAATGTTTATGTTGCTTATTCACTTTTCAAAATGCTAATGGACGCTACCTTGAGTCTAGGAGCTGTTTCTCAGGCATCATAGGAGCTAGAGCTTTGAACTTTGCACAGTAGAGAGCCAGAGGGCCATATATAAAAAAATTTTTTTCGCTGCAATGTGGGTTTTTGCAAAATATTTTTTACCACCTTTATAATTATTCAAGTGGAACCACATACCAAGTAGAAAATGATAATTGATAAATCATGCCACGCAAGGGGTGGAATTTCCAACTAGAGTCAGAGCCAGAGAGAAGCTAATTCATGCTATGAAGCACCAACTAAAGCCTAGGGAAGAGCAATAAAGTACCGAAGGTAGCATTAGATAGCTTAGTTAGTTCATATCTGCAAGCGTATAAGTTACCTTAGTTTTTTGTGATTTCCCACCATTCTTTGCTCTTGGATTTTTCATGCACAAATTTTTCATGGCTGACTCTTTAGTGCTATATTTGAAGCCTGTGAAAGCTCTAAACTCATCTCTGCACAGCAATGGCCCATTGATCACTTGTATTGGGTAAGGGTTGCCAATATTAAGTAATTATGTAGTACGTGAAGTCTAATTACATATCTAAGAAAAAAATATGAATTACCAGTGCTTGCTGGGCAATGGCTAAGAAAGAGAAGATGGCATGTGATTTCCAGCTTTTCTACAAACCAGTACATATTATGTGAAATTCTCACTACGAAAGCTAGCTAATTTGTAGGGGGACAAGGCATCATTCAGGGGGAGGGGGGCAGAAGCCCCTCCCCCTTGAAATAAACCCAGGCAATAGATTTCCCATAAAGATTTCCCATTTTATTATTGGTATAGTATCCAGACCACCTAAAGTAGTCTAATTAATTTTATCATGGTGTATCTGTATTTACCAGTGTCATCAGGTCCAACTTGAGTAGTTGGAAGTTCAGTACCTGGAAAAAAACAACAACAGAAAATAGCAACAGCAAATGAAAATAGCAGATGAATTTTATGATTAACTACATGTCAGAGTTCTAGCTAGGATGAGTGAGGGGTTTAGGCAATAAGGGGGTCCAAAGATGTGAAATGCTAGGGAGTGTATATTATTCACTATACTAATTCAGTAACAGTAGGGTGGAGGTCTGGAGGTCTGGAGGAAGGGAGAAATAGTCTTCCATTTTTGGCTAGAACATTGCACGTTATATAGAGATATAGAATTGTAGCTAAATTTCCAGTAACAAGGAAAATAATAGTGACCTTAATTAAAACATACTGCTAACAGAATGAATGCAGAAACAAATAGCATTATTGTTGATGGCCTGAGTCCAAGGGTGCAGCCTGAGGACAGGGCCATTAACAACAATAATTTCCAAGACAACCGTGCTATAACTATTATAGATCCTATTCGATTGGCTGACACATGTGCATGTTCACTAGCTCCGACAACCAAATGGCAAAGAGGTAGCTACATAGCTATGGATTCTTTTCCCATTATTTCGTGAATATAGAACCTGAAGAAAATGTGCCTGCAAACTTCTGCATTGGAATTAAGAAGTTTGCATTTGTGACCCAATTTGAGAAAAGGGACCACTTCACGAAGAATTTCAAAATGGAGTTATTAGTACCACGTTATAGCCCATTGCCTTAGAAGTTCATTGATACTACGCTTGAAGCTAGATCTTAAACCACCGCGGAGCTATAAGCGCTAGAAGTGCATCGCTTCAGAGAAAGATTCAGTAAGCGTTTTGTTAACCTAATTTAAACTCTGATTTAAATATCATTTTGGGCCATCCCTACTTAACATTTTTATTTCAAAGAAATTTTTGGCACTCACTTGTTTCCATTCTTTTTCTTTATAATTAGTTATGACACTATTGATCAAAATTTCAGGATATTTGCAATGATTCATTTCTTTGTAGCCTATAGCTGAAGAATGTTTTGTTGTCTTGAACAACGTAAGCTGTGCTGCACAACTGATCTTATTGCAAGCAGAAGAGAAAGATTAAGCAAACCATGCTCAGCAGACAGAAACTATGCGTATTTAAAATATATGTAATAGCGTGCACAGTCGATTTGTGTGTGCTGATTTTGACATGATAGGTAAAGGTCATTAATGAATACTGCTATGTAATGAAATAAAATGGCATCCCACTAGCCTCACTGAACTATTCAGATTTTCTATGTAATGGTTAAGGAATAGGAGATTATGCTATGATGGTAGTAAGTACTAAGATGACCAGACCTGGTGTCCCAACTGACATTAATTTTGTGTGCCGGGTCAACCTTTACCGAGCAATGATATTTAGTTTGATTGTTCATTATAATTGGTCAGACATTCAGTAATCTCCTGTAATACTTAAAACTCTGAAATTTGGTTGGCCATTTTCCCAAGAAATGGTTGGAAAATGACCAATGACCAGCAGTTATTTCTAGTTCTAATATCCCTTTTAAGGTGGTAGGGTATGTGCACACATCTTGCAACATTTAAAATACTCACCAAAAGCAGACGTAAATTCTTCTGGGAAAGGTCCAAGGTGCCCAAACTCCTTCTTTCCTGTGTACACTGTGCATAGTTTCACAGTAAAATTAACTAGCAGCTGTGTTGCACTCTGATTGCAATATACTAGTTTATGAAGCTTTGATGACAGTGAAATTTAACTACTTAGAGAGGTTGTATGAGTCAATATTTACTGAGGAATTGCTCACACACAGTGGTGTAGCCTCAAGTAGCTATAATAATTAATGGTTGATATTGTTTCAACCATACCACTTTTCATGAATACACGTTTAGTTATGTGCCGTACCTGCCAACACCTAGAAGTAAAAATCCCAGACAATTCCTGGAATTTATAATGCTGTAGATCCTATAAAATACCTTCTGGCTACCACTGATAACTCAGCCATGAAATGAGCAAAATCCCGGGATAAATACGTAGACTTAATCCCTGGATACCTAGACATTATGGCCAAATCCCTGGACAACCCTGGACCATTGGCAGCTATGCCAAGCCCGATCACCTTATGATGCTTCAAACTGATAGCATAGAATTAAAACTTGTAGGCAATGACTTCATTTCAGCTAAGGACACATGTTGATCTTTTAAGCTTTAGTGGGCATGGCCTGGCATTTCAACCAAATCACTCAAAATTTTAAGGCTACACATCTGACAGAAAGCTACGGAAATTTTCAATATTGATTTATTTTTGTGGTCATGTTCAATAATGAAAATAAATACATGATATTAATTTTAATTGCCTTGGTGTAAAAGTTAATTACAGGTAAGATCGAAAGAAATAAATCAACATGAAAATTGTAAACATGAATTATTATCTAACCCAATAATTTATGTTGTACACTATGATGGGAGTGGTTAGTGGGTGTGGTCAGTAGGATATGGTGACCCCAAAATCAGTTTCAAAAAGTTGGCACCATGTGCTTGGCCAGAACCACATCCTTAAAATGAAAGAGTTTACATTATATCAAAAAAAAACTGGATCACCACCTTTTGATTTTTTGGGGTTACTTTGAGCCAACTTTTTCCTTTTATTTATGAAATGATTACACTACTTTACTTACAAAAATTAATTCTTTCTGCTTCCGAATCCCGACCAATTTTTTTGAGAGCTTCTATCAGATGATCCCAAGTACAGTTATCCTTGATTATGCTTTCTAGTAATACATTAATATCAAGTGGGATATCCGCCAATGTAAGACTCTGTAACTGTATTTCCAATGCATGACCCTGTAACTGCAGTGCTTTGCCCAATTTTTTCACATCAGAATCAGACAGGTGCTTTAGTTCTTTGCGGATTGTAAATTGATCCTTTTCTGTTAACTTTAAAGTGGTAACTGCATGGATATAAAATAATAATAGGACAATCACATGTAAAAATGGATGGGAATAAATAAATGGATATGGGGAATATGTTTAATGTTAGTTAAATAAGGTTAATAGACAGAGCTCCCACACACACGCGACAATTTATGAGAGTGCATGCGCTCTACACATAATGCTGCATCATTTTGTATACATGTGCATGGTGTGCATTATATCACATCAGAATCAGGCAGGTACGTTCTTTAGGAGCTCACAGATTGCATCATGATCATTTATTGTTAACTTTTGAGTGGTAGCTGCATGGATTTTAATGACATCTCTTCCAATCAATAACACTAACCAAGAGAAGGAGAGGAAAATAGAATAACAAATTAGCATATAGTGAGCCATTCTGGCATGCAGTTATGAGCCATTCTGGCATGCAGTTATTATTACAGACACTGTAATAGTGAGCCATTCTGGCATGCAGTTATTACCGTATAGCCCGAAATATTGACGGGAATTGCCATCAGTTTTCCGCTCAACTGGTAGTTAGACCAAAGTAGTATGAAGGTTGGTGCATGTATGAGTTTTTTGTAATCAGATATCCAAGACGATTGATAGCCAAGTGGTTTATACATGTAGCTAATGAACTAGTTTAGTGGCTATGTGTACTCACCAGTAGATTCTTTTGGAGGTTGAGATAATGAGCCTGAATCTGCATCATACAGTTAATAATAAGATATATAATCAATGTAAACATTTACTTAACAGCAAGTGGGCTTGTATAGGCGCTTGGCTTATTTAAGTGCATTACAGCTCCTTATATATGCAGCTGCCTGGAAACAATATCTTAGCAGCACAAATGAGTTGAGTGTAGACCCATATAATTTCAATGAGTCATGACCTCACTCACTGAATGATACATGCATAACACATTCCCCCTGACCATTAATGCTATTATACTAACCCAATAATTTCTTTGCTTTCAGCTCTTTGAGAATATTTTTCACATTGTAGAACTGCTTCAACTCAAGAAGAGCTTTGATAAATACCTCATATGTTGCTTTGAATGCCAATTTGTTTCTCCATGTACATATGAATGCTGCTCTTTGAGCCATAAGCTTTTTATTACCTCCTTCAATATCATCAATAATATTTTCTACAGTG
This sequence comes from Crambe crambe, assembly GCA_963924555.1. Lineage (NCBI taxonomy): Eukaryota > Metazoa > Porifera > Demospongiae > Poecilosclerida > Crambeidae > Crambe > Crambe crambe. The sequence goes on from CAWUPZ010000001.1 coordinate 200,093, forward strand.
TCTGCTGATGGGAATAACTTCCTTGCAACACTTTTCCAAGGGCCACAATATCCAGTAAGAATATCTTGGCCTTCATCTGTACACTCTTGATCAAGTGCCTTGAGTGAAACTTTAACATGTTTACAGATCTCTTCAAGTGTTCGAGCAGACACGATGACTTGATGACCACTGACTGCAATTCAAGGACATATTGTAAAGAGCTATAGCTACACACACAACCACAAGGTTGTACACAAATTTTTGCTGATTAGCTGCAAATAAAAAACTACAGTTACAATAGCTAAAGTTAATGGCGAGGAATAGCTTAGCAACTAATACCATTATAAATAATCCATGGCATATAACAATCAGACACACCCATTTTACGGTAGGCCTCAAAAAAAAAAGTTCCCGTTCTGTCCGCATAAGACTGGTGCTGAATGCTTCAACCATTGTAGTTTCTACGTAGTTATCCATGCTTTCTACATTGCTAACAGCATGTGTGTGCCCACCGTTCAAAGTTTCAGCTGCTGATAAAGTTGCTACATAGCTTAAGCATAGTGTTATCGTTTGGTCGCATCCACCATTCACACCAATATGTGAACACTGCTCCCAATCTTCCATTTTGTGCTCAGACTCATATTCCTTTAATCTTGATGGATTGCATGGGCAAGATATTGATTGCTACTGGGAGTGGTGATTCAGATATTCAGACTCATGATGGTAAGATTAGTTCACAGTATGCCAAGCCCGCTTAAATCATCTCATGGTGCTTCAAACTGATAGCATAGATTAAAGCTAAGGACACATGTCAATTGATGTTTTAAGCTTTAGTGGGCATGGCCTGGCATTTCAACCGGATCACTCAAAATTTTAAGGCTATACATCTGATAGAAAGCTACCTAGCTAAAGCTGTCAAAATATCATAG
>OZ004582.1:0-20225 GCA_963924555.1 Crambe crambe
CTAGCCCTAGCCCTAGCCCTAGCCCTAGCCCTAGCCCTAGCCCTAGCCCTAGCCCTAGCCCTAGCCCTAGCCCTAGCCCTAGCCCTAGCCCTAGCCCTAGCCCTAGCCCTAGCCCTAGCCCTAGCCCTAGCCCTAGCCCTAGCCCTAGCCCTAGCCCTAGCCCTAGCCCTAGCCCTAGCCCTAGCCCTAGCCCTAGCCCTAGCCCTAGCCCTAGCCCTAGCCCTAGCCCTAGCCCTAGCCCTAGCCCTAGCCCTAGCCCTAGCCCTAGCCCTAGCCCTAGCCCTAGCCCTAGCCCTAGCCCTAGCCCTAGCCCTAGCCCTAGCCCTAGCCCTAGCCCTAGCCCTAGCCCTAGCCCTAGCCCTAGCCCTAGCCCTAGCCCTAGCCCTAGCCCTAGCCCTAGCCCTAGCCCTAGCCCTAGCCCTAGCCCTAGCCCTAGCCCTAGCCCTAGCCCTAGCCCTAGCCCTAGCCCTAGCCCTAGCCCTAGCCCTAGCCCTAGCCCTAGCCCTAGCCCTAGCCCTAGCCCTAGCCCTAGCCCTAGCCCTAGCCCTAGCCCTAGCCCTAGCCCTAGCCCTAGCCCTAGCCCTAGCCCTAGCCCTAGCCCTAGCCCTAGCCCTAGCCCTAGCCCTAGCCCTAGCCCTAGCCCTAGCCCTAGCCCTAGCCCTAGCCCTAGCCCTAGCCCTAGCCCTAGCCCTAGCCCTAGCCCTAGCCCTAGCCCTAGCCCTAGCCCTAGCCCTAGCCCTAGCCCTAGCCCTAGCCCTAGCCCTAGCCCTAGCCCTAGCCCTAGCCCTAGCCCTAGCCCTAGCCCTAGCCCTAGCCCTAGCCCTAGCCCTAGCCCTAGCCCTAGCCCTAGCCCTAGCCCTAGCCCTAGCCCTAGCCCTAGCCCTAGCCCTAGCCCTAGCCCTAGCCCTAGCCCTAGCCCTAGCCCTAGCCCTAGCCCTAGCCCTAGCCCTAGCCCTAGCCCTAGCCCTAGCCCTAGCCCTAGCCCTAGCCCTAGCCCTAGCCCTAGCCCTAGCCCTAGCCCTAGCCCTAGCCCTAGCCCTAGCCCTAGCCCTAGCCCTAGCCCTAGCCCTAGCCCTAGCCCTAGCCCTAGCCCTAGCCCTAGCCCTAGCCCTAGCCCTAGCCCTAGCCCTAGCCCTAGCCCTAGCCCTAGCCCTAGCCCTAGCCCTAGCCCTAGCCCTAGCCCTAGCCCTAGCCCTAGCCCTAGCCCTAGCCCTAGCCCTAGCCCTAGCCCTAGCCCTAGCCCTAGCCCTAGCCCTAGCCCTAGCCCTAGCCCTAGCCCTAGCCCTAGCCCTAGCCCTAGCCCTAGCCCTAGCCCTAGCCCTAGCCCTAGCCCTAGCCCTAGCCCTAGCCCTAGCCCTAGCCCTAGCCCTAGCCCTAGCCCTAGCCCTAGCCCTAGCCCTAGCCCTAGCCCTAGCCCTAGCCCTAGCCCTAGCCCTAGCCCTAGCCCTAGCCCTAGCCCTAGCCCTAGCCCTAGCCCTAGCCCTAGCCCTAGCCCTAGCCCTAGCCCTAGCCCTAGCCCTAGCCCTAGCCCTAGCCCTAGCCCTAGCCCTAGCCCTAGCCCTAGCCCTAGCCCTAGCCCTAGCCCTAGCCCTAGCCCTAGCCCTAGCCCTAGCCCTAGCCCTAGCCCTAGCCCTAGCCCTAGCCCTAGCCCTAGCCCTAGCCCTAGCCCTAGCCCTAGCCCTAGCCCTAGCCCTAGCCCTAGCCCTAGCCCTAGCCCTAGCCCTAGCCCTAGCCCTAGCCCTAGCCCTAGCCCTAGCCCTAGCCCTAGCCCTAGCCCTAGCCCTAGCCCTAGCCCTAGCCCTAGCCCTAGCCCTAGCCCTAGCCCTAGCCCTAGCCCTAGCCCTAGCCCTAGCCCTAGCCCTAGCCCTAGCCCTAGCCCTAGCCCTAGCCCTAGCCCTAGCCCTAGCCCTAGCCCTAGCCCTAGCCCTAGCCCTAGCCCTAGCCCTAGCCCTAGCCCTAGCCCTAGCCCTAGCCCTAGCCCTAGCCCTAGCCCTAGCCCTAGCCCTAGCCCTAGCCCTAGCCCTAGCCCTAGCCCTAGCCCTAGCCCTAGCCCTAGCCCTAGCCCTAGCCCTAGCCCTAGCCCTAGCCCTAGCCCTAGCCCTAGCCCTAGCCCTAGCCCTAGCCCTAGCCCTAGCCCTAGCCCTAGCCCTAGCCCTAGCCCTAGCCCTAGCCCTAGCCCTAGCCCTAGCCCTAGCCCTAGCCCTAGCCCTAGCCCTAGCCCTAGCCCTAGCCCTAGCCCTAGCCCTAGCCCTAGCCCTAGCCCTAGCCCTAGCCCTAGCCCTAGCCCTAGCCCTAGCCCTAGCCCTAGCCCTAGCCCTAGCCCTAGCCCTAGCCCTAGCCCTAGCCCTAGCCCTAGCCCTAGCCCTAGCCCTAGCCCTAGCCCTAGCCCTAGCCCTAGCCCTAGCCCTAGCCCTAGCCCTAGCCCTAGCCCTAGCCCTAGCCCTAGCCCTAGCCCTAGCCCTAGCCCTAGCCCTAGCCCTAGCCCTAGCCCTAGCCCTAGCCCTAGCCCTAGCCCTAGCCCTAGCCCTAGCCCTAGCCCTAGCCCTAGCCCTAGCCCTAGCCCTAGCCCTAGCCCTAGCCCTAGCCCTAGCCCTAGCCCTAGCCCTAGCCCTAGCCCTAGCCCTAGCCCTAGCCCTAGCCCTAGCCCTAGCCCTAGCCCTAGCCCTAGCCCTAGCCCTAGCCCTAGCCCTAGCCCTAGCCCTAGCCCTAGCCCTAGCCCTAGCCCTAGCCCTAGCCCTATCCCTAGCCCTAGCCCTAGCCCTAGCCCTAGCCCTAGCCCTAGCCCTAGCCCTAGCCCTAGCCCTAGCCCTAGCCCTAGCCCTAGCCCTAGCCCTAGCCCTAGCCCTAGCCCTAGCCCTAGCCCTAGCCCTAGCCCTAGCCCTAGCCCTAGCCCTAGCCCTAGCCCTAGCCCTAGCCCTAGCCCTAGCCCTAGCCCTAGCCCTAGCCCTAGCCCTAGCCCTAGCCCTAGCCCTAGCCCTAGCCCTAGCCCTAGCCCTAGCCCTAGCCCTAGCCCTAGCCCTAGCCCTAGCCCTAGCCCTAGCCCTAGCCCTAGCCCTAGCCCTAGCCCTAGCCCTAGCCCTAGCCCTAGCCCTAGCCCTAGCCCTAGCCCTAGCCCTAGCCCTAGCCCTAGCCCTAGCCCTAGCCCTAGCCCTAGCCCTAGCCCTAGCCCTAGCCCTAGCCCTAGCCCTAGCCCTAGCCCTAGCCCTAGCCCTAGCCCTAGCCCTAGCCCTAGCCCTAGCCCTAGCCCTAGCCCTAGCCCTAGCCCTAGCCCTAGCCCTAGCCCTAGCCCTAGCCCTAGCCCTAGCCCTAGCCCTAGCCCTAGCCCTAGCCCTAGCCCTAGCCCTAGCCCTAGCCCTAGCCCTAGCCCTAGCCCTAGCCCTAGCCCTAGCCCTAGCCCTAGCCCTAGCCCTAGCCCTAGCCCTAGCCCTAGCCCTAGCCCTAGCCCTAGCCCTAGCCCTAGCCCTAGCCCTAGCCCTAGCCCTAGCCCTAGCCCTAGCCCTAGCCCTAGCCCTAGCCCTAGCCCTAGCCCTAGCCCTAGCCCTAGCCCTAGCCCTAGCCCTAGCCCTAGCCCTAGCCCTAGCCCTAGCCCTAGCCCTAGCCCTAGCCCTAGCCCTAGCCCTAGCCCTAGCCCTAGCCCTAGCCCTAGCCCTAGCCCTAGCCCTAGCCCTAGCCCTAGCCCTAGCCCTAGCCCTAGCCCTAGCCCTAGCCCTAGCCCTAGCCCTAGCCCTAGCCCTAGCCCTAGCCCTAGCCCTAGCCCTAGCCCTAGCCCTAGCCCTAGCCCTAGCCCTAGCCCTAGCCCTAGCCCTAGCCCTAGCCCTAGCCCTAGCCCTAGCCCTAGCCCTAGCCCTAGCCCTAGCCCTAGCCCTAGCCCTAGCCCTAGCCCTAGCCCTAGCCCTAGCCCTAGCCCTAGCCCTAGCCCTAGCCCTAGCCCTAGCCCTAGCCCTAGCCCTAGCCCTAGCCCTAGCCCTAGCCCTAGCCCTAGCCCTAGCCCTAGCCCTAGCCCTAGCCCTAGCCCTAGCCCTAGCCCTAGCCCTAGCCCTAGCCCTAGCCCTAGCCCTAGCCCTAGCCCTAGCCCTAGCCCTAGCCCTAGCCCTAGCCCTAGCCCTAGCCCTAGCCCTAGCCCTAGCCCTAGCCCTAGCCCTAGCCCTAGCCCTAGCCCTAGCCCTAGCCCTAGCCCTAGCCCTAGCCCTAGCCCTAGCCCTAGCCCTAGCCCTAGCCCTAGCCCTAGCCCTAGCCCTAGCCCTAGCCCTAGCCCTAGCCCTAGCCCTAGCCCTAGCCCTAGCCCTAGCCCTAGCCCTAGCCCTAGCCCTAGCCCTAGCCCTAGCCCTAGCCCTAGCCCTAGCCCTAGCCCTAGCCCTAGCCCTAGCCCTAGCCCTAGCCCTAGCCCTAGCCCTAGCCCTAGCCCTAGCCCTAGCCCTAGCCCTAGCCCTAGCCCTAGCCCTAGCCCTAGCCCTAGCCCTAGCCCTAGCCCTAGCCCTAGCCCTAGCCCTAGCCCTAGCCCTAGCCCTAGCCCTAGCCCTAGCCCTAGCCCTAGCCCTAGCCCTAGCCCTAGCCCTAGCCCTAGCCCTAGCCCTAGCCCTAGCCCTAGCCCTAGCCCTAGCCCTAGCCCTAGCCCTAGCCCTAGCCCTAGCCCTAGCCCTAGCCCTAGCCCTAGCCCTAGCCCTAGCCCTAGCCCTAGCCCTAGCCCTAGCCCTAGCCCTAGCCCTAGCCCTAGCCCTAGCCCTAGCCCTAGCCCTAGCCCTAGCCCTAGCCCTAGCCCTAGCCCTAGCCCTAGCCCTAGCCCTAGCCCTAGCCCTAGCCCTAGCCCTAGCCCTAGCCCTAGCCCTAGCCCTAGCCCTAGCCCTAGCCCTAGCCCTAGCCCTAGCCCTAGCCCTAGCCCTAGCCCTAGCCCTAGCCCTAGCCCTAGCCCTAGCCCTAGCCCTAGCCCTAGCCCTAGCCCTAGCCCTAGCCCTAGCCCTAGCCCTAGCCCTAGCCCTAGCCCTAGCCCTAGCCCTAGCCCTAGCCCTAGCCCTAGCCCTAGCCCTAGCCCTAGCCCTAGCCCTAGCCCTAGCCCTAGCCCTAGCCCTAGCCCTAGCCCTAGCCCTAGCCCTAGCCCTAGCCCTAGCCCTAGCCCTAGCCCTAGCCCTAGCCCTAGCCCTAGCCCTAGCCCTAGCCCTAGCCCTAGCCCTAGCCCTAGCCCTAGCCCTAGCCCTAGCCCTAGCCCTAGCCCTAGCCCTAGCCCTAGCCCTAGCCCTAGCCCTAGCCCTAGCCCTAGCCCTAGCCCTAGCCCTAGCCCTAGCCCTAGCCCTAGCCCTAGCCCTAGCCCTAGCCCTAGCCCTAGCCCTAGCCCTAGCCCTAGCCCTAGCCCTAGCCCTAGCCCTAGCCCTAGCCCTAGCCCTAGCCCTAGCCCTAGCACCTAGAAGCGGTCACAAGACCACACCCCCTCTAGTTCTTCCCCTGGCCCTAGCCAAGCCCTTTGGCCATACAAACCTAGCCTTGGAGTCAAGAAACCGACACAAACACATCCAGATGTTGTCATAACACTGTGAGAAAACCATCCCTATACACCTAGAAGTGGTCACAAGACCACACCCACTCTAACTCTTCCCGTACAAACCTAGCCCTTGCTACCAACAAAGCCAAGATAACTGTCCAGCCCCAAACACTGGACACTATCACGGCTGTGTTCGGGTCTGGCCCCAACACCAGACCAGAACCAAGCACCACACCCAATGAGACATCTCCGACATGGAGAACCACACCCACTGACTAAACACTACAGACCCAACTGGCCCAATAAAAACCCCCATTCGTCTCCCTGCTACAAACAAAGCCGAGATAACTGTCCAGCCCCAAACACTGGACACTATCAAGGCTGTGTTCGGGTCTGGCCCCAAACACAGACCAGAACCAAGCACCACACCCAATGAGACACCTCCGACACGGAGAATTACCAAACAGACACCCTCTGACAATCCCTAACTACCACTTGCAGGATCCCACCTCAACAACAGAGAAAAAGACCCAACAGAGACAGAAAAGAAGCAAGTTCTCCTCCCAACACAAGACCGAGAAAAAGATCGTGAAGGCCACACCCACCAGACGGAGCCGAAGCAAAATGCCAATACGTCATTGCCAATACGTCATAGCCGACCAATCAGACTCACCAAACGTTGACCAATCAGAACACTCATATAGCTAGGTATATAAGACACACACGCCACGTGCTTTATTCATTTCACCCTGACGAAGACTAGATCCACTAGTTGAAACGTTGGTGTTTCTTTTTTCCAAAAAAAAGATTTTTACCTGCTATATCTCTCTACTCTATTTACTACCGGCTATCGAACTGTGGCAGAGACCACTCTGCTTTGTTTTATCAGACGCAGAACTTCATTCACCAGAACTTTCCTACCACCAGACGTACCAAGAACAATGGCAACAAGAACAGCCAAAAAGAACTACCCAAAGAAGAACACAGGCGTGGGTTCGCTCAACACAAAACTTGATGCACTAGCCCTAGCCCTAGCCCCTAGCCCTAGCCCTAGCCCTAGCCCTAGCCCTAGCCCTAGCCTAGCCCTAGCCCTAGCCCTAGCCCTAGCCCCTAGCCCTAGCCCCTAGCCCTAGCCCTAGCCCTAGCCCTAGCCCTAGCCCTAGACCCCCTTAGCATAACCCTAGCCCTAGGACCCACAGGATGCTGAGACCCCCAATTTGTTAGAGGTGATAACCTGACCAGTTTGTGGGTTGGGTGAGCATTAGTCCAGTCCCCTTATAGCCGATAAGAGAGGCACTCAGTTTTAAGGTTCCAGCTAGTTATCAAGCTCTAGAAAGCCATCCCCCTGTCTATATTGCATAACCAAATGCTACATGATCAATTTTCATATGCCTATTTTTCTAGTTTTGATGTCCGAGTATTAATTTATTAAGAACACCAGGAAAGTTATCTGCACTTTTATTATTGCACACCGCATGTGGTGCACAATGGATCAGTGCATTCACTTGGATGAAGGTTTACATGGAGAAACATCAGGCAACACTAGCTCTGAATGTGAATTGCCGAAATTCTGGGATCCTATCCAGGTAGGGAATTGAGCAGTGTGCAAGCAAAACTTTGTCTGGGAGGAGGTTGACACCGTCTTTCTACATGATGGCACTCAATGTCAGTGGAGCATACAACAGCATGACAGCTTCAAAACTAGTTTTTCACCTCCTATAATTTCATTTGGTGGTATACAACTACCCATGAAACCTGCATCTATTCCAAACTTTGCCAATAAAGCATGAGAAATTGTCAGGCTGATGTCATCTGTCTGCTCCCAGTAAGGCAAATTATGTCCAGTTAAGTCAGACTGCTCTTGAAGAGCAGTCAGATTCTGATGATGAACTGATAGCCGATCCAGACATTACACCTCCATTCTCAACAGCAGAGTGGGCACGAATTCACAACAGCGTTCAAAGAGTTGCACTGCCTGTACCAGGCAGCAGTTAAGTACAGTTTCCATAATGCACATGGCAAGTACTTCATGGAACAATTTATGAGGGTATGCTCAATGCTGGATGACAACACATACTTGTACATCAGGACATGGTACTTCTCCTAGTGGTGACAACCAGCCTGGTAGCAGCAAATGGACTCAGGAAATATCAAGAGCCAATCCATCCAGGAGTAGAAGTGTGAGCGCAGAGCTTATCCCCCCCCCCCTAAAAAACCCCGCACATTCCAACCTTCAAAGCTTAGATGTACAGCTAGGGGAAAGGGAAAGGATAAGTTCAAACCTCACAAGGACAAATCTTCACCCAGTCCATCAGTTGACCATAACAGCCCTGGTCCATCCACATCTACTGAACCTTTGGTCATTTCCAAGGTACTCAGCTCTTACACTGATGTTGCCTACTGGGATCAGGTGAAAAAGTTTTATCCAATCAGTTCAGATATCAAATCCATAGAAAAGCACGCAGTGAGCAGCAGAGCATGTCTCAGATGTTTGGAATGTTTCGCTCTTGCCAAATTGTCAGTCTGGACTAATACAGACAGTCCAAGTGCAAGTCATTGTCCGAAGTAATGATGATTTAACTCTGCATATATTAGATCAATCATTGTGTGGCACAAGCCCACATCACAAAAAGTTAGCACAATTGATCATTCTGTTTTTTTTTTGTGTAGAGTACTGAGCACTATTCACTATTACAGTTGTTTCTCCAGCATCCCACCAAGCCTAGGTCAAGACAAACTAGCTTATTCCTTAGTATTTCTCAGTATTTTTTAGTATTTCTCAGTAGACCTTACTGACCTGGATTTTTTGAATTTAGGTGTTGGTCAATAGTCTACTTATGCAGCCAGGAGCAACCCCCCCCCCCCCCCAAAAAAAAAAAAAAAATGAAAAAACTGTCAGTCAATCAAAAGTCCTATGGAACAAGATTTGACATAAGAAATGTTCTCAGAAGATGTTATAACTTACTAAAAACTCAGTTGGCAGAGTTTTCTTTTCTTCAGTACATTGATGTCGGCAATACCCTTGTGGGCTTGTCAGGTGCCGACCACAGGTTGGGCATGATAATATTTTGGTAAATCCCTAAAAATGGGGAGAAAATTACAAACAAAGTATGATTGGCCCTACATACCAAATCCAGGGCTTTTCTACAGGCACTCTGGAGACCCTGAAACAAAGTAACAGAAACATGTGGATAAGTGACAGAGAAATCAAAACCTTAGACATACAAAGTCAAAATTGACCAACATCTGTTGCAAATTCGAATTCGAACGCTCCTAAAATTAATTAACATGTTAACAAGGTTAGGGCTAGAACTTTTATACCTACCTTTGCATCTGACACTTGAGCTGCAAACTATACCCCCCCCCCCCCCCCAAAAAAAAAAAAACAAAAAAGAGAGAAAATAGTAACAAGATTATATATAAGTTACAGAAGTTACCTGAGCAGCTTTGGGTTGGGGTGGCCCATTAGGGGGATGCTTGGCTTCTTCTGAAACAAGAGTAAACAGTAATAGGCTATGTCATGTTATAAAAAGGAACCTACTTCCTCCTCATCACCTTCACTGTTTGGCTTCTCCTGAAACAACAGTAAACAGTAATAGGCTATGTCACTATGTCATGTTACAAAAAGGAACCTACTTCTGTTTTCAGCATGCAAAGGGTTCCTTATGAATTTCTAAACCATGAATACTCACTAAGTTCTAATTAGGTTAGGACTAGCCCTTAGTATAATTATGGCTAGAGCTTTTATGCTTACATTGGCTCTATTGGCACACACACTTTGAACCAGTAGATATTTATGTAGAAGGTACATAAATCACCAATAAACTCACTCTCAATTCTTTAATCTCTCTCTGATAAGATAAAGATGGAAGGTGTCATATTAAAAGGAGTAGGGAAGAGAAGAAGCAAAGCTTAATTGCAACCCAGGATAGGAGGTAGTGTGAACTCACCTTCAGTTTAGCATTTTCTGCCTGAGGAAGGTTTAATTACAACTTCAATTGCAACTTACTACCAACAAAATTAACTCACTTTGATTTTTTTGTTTTGGTTCTGTCAAGAAAGAGGGGAGGGTTATAAGCTCAGTCAGGAAAGAGGAAAGAGTTAAGAAGCTATTTACCTGGCATTCCTGGACTTGATTCTGATGACAGAAAATGGGAGGGTTTAGAAGCTCAAAAAACTCAGTTTGAAACACATACTCACCTCCAATTCCCTTATTCTCTTCTATAATGAATGCGTACATTACATTACATGTTACCCACTACTAAAAAAAAATTAATTTACCCTGTATTGCTGGACATCAACAGGAATGTTGGCTTGCAATGGTTCCTGTAAATAGCAAAGTAAACATGCATCCTAGCTAATAATTAGACAACTTGCATTACTTGGTGAATCATGAAAATATTCTTCTATAATTTACTTACATTTTCAATATCTGTGTCTGTGTCCTACAACAATAAACACTATATTTCAAATCCTAATGGACATAATTAGTGTGGGGCTTGTTTTTGAGAGCAAGAGTAAAATTAGTTCATGAAGGGCATGCCTTCTCTACCTTACCTTAGAATGCATGTTACCAAAATTAATGCTATGAAATGGTATCATACTGACTGTATCATTCTGTGACAGTGTGATACAGAATGGTAGGAGTTGGAAACAAAACTCACCCCTGTTACTTGATCCTCTGGGGGGTGGAGGGGGGGTGGAAGAACCCTCTCTGCCATTTGCCTCTTTGCCCTCTTTGTCTATGAAGAAGTGTAACTTAGAATATTACATATGCAAGCAACACCTCCAACTGGTCCTGGAGATGACATCACCCTCTGTCATTACACAAAGTTTGAACTTTGGATCAATGTGGGTTCTCTAGATATCAGCTAATAAATTTTTAGGTTCATCCACTCAAAATGCCTCAATTTTTGAAGTGAAACTACAATTGGTATCAGCACCTTTTTCATGTAAAATGGCATTTGAAGACATTTGAAGAAATAATGAAACCACTAGGAAGGTGCATGGTGTTGTTTAGCAAAATGACAGTTATTGGCACTCAATTAAAACCACTGCACATGCTCATATCAGCTTAGAACCAACTCACATCCTGGGATCTGGATTTCCCCTTATTTCCTGCTGGTTCCTGTAAATAGCAAAGTAACTATGCATCCTAGCTAATAATAATTAGACAACTCACATAGGGATCATGAAAAAAGTGTGGCCATTCTTGCTCAATTTTTTTGTGATCAAGAGATCCTCTGCAAAAAAAACCCATTAATTAGACTTCATTAAAGGTAATTGTACTGAACTCACCCCTTCCCCCAGGGGACTGAACCTTCCGGACAAAAGTCCAGAGTTGGTCTAGGGCTTGGGCAGAATTTTTGCCCAGGACCTTCACCACCCCCTTCCTAGACACACACTTGACATCTCTCAAGTGGTCTAACAGCCTGCGCTGTAGACAAAATAGCTACAGAAACATGAACATGAAACAAAGCTAAGAATCTTGTTACATAATTATAGAATGCATACTTGTTGAGATGTGGTGGCTGGCCCATCCCGACAATGGAGGCATTGGTGATTACCCTCTTTTGCATGGAGAAGGCCCCTACAAGATAGGTGTTCTTGTCCCTCACAATAGTCACAAATGACCAATGTACCATCATCCTAACAAATGGGAGAGCACATAGACAAAAAATGTATCAAACCATATTACAGTGTATCAAAAACTGTATCAAATGTAGAAACTGTATCAAAATGTATCAAAAAATGTATCAGTGCTAACATTACATTGCATAATTAAACAAACCTCTTCACAACCACATCCACAACCATTTCCATTCATCATAAACACCTGTAATACAAGTTGTACAATGTTCAAAAGTTATACTAAACAAACTTTTATTTGTAAGCTACACACAGCTGGCTCCAACCCGAAATCCTATATACTTAGGAATACTAAGAAAAACTAAAATACTATGGTGTACTAGGGAATACTAAGGATTACTTAGGAATACTAAGAAATACTTAGGAATACTAAGCTATACTAAGAAATACTCAGTGTACTTCTTAGTATAGCTTAGTATTCCTAAGTATTCCTTAGTATTCCAAAGTATTTCTTAGTATTCCTAAGTATTCCTTAGAATTCCTAAGTATTCCTTAGTAGACCATAATACTTAGTATTTCTTAGTATTCCTAAGTATTCCTTAGTATTCCTAAGTATTCCTTAGTATTCATAGCGAATACTAAGAAATACTTAGGAATACTAAGCTATACTAAGAAATACCAAGTATTATGGTCTACTAAGGAATATTTAGGAATACTAAGAAATACGTAGGAATACTAAGAAATACTAAGGAATACTAAGCTATACTAAGCTATACTAAGAAATACTAAGTATTATGGTCTACTAAGGAATACTTAGGATTACTAAGGAATACTTAGAAATACTAAGGAATACTAAGCCATACTAAGAAATACTAAGTATTATGGTCTACTAAGGAATATTTAGGAATACTAAGAAATACTTAGGAATACTAAGAAATACTAAGGAATACTAAGCTATACTAAGCTATACTAAGAAATACTAAGTATTAAGGTCTACTAAGGAATACTTTGGAATACTAAGGAATTTAGGAATACTTGTTCCTAAATATTCCTTAGTATTCCTAAGTATTCCTTAGTAGACCGTATTCCTAAGTATTGCTAAGTATTCCTAAGTATTCCTTGGTATTCCTAAGTATTCCTTAGTATTCCTAAGTATTCCTTAGTAGACCATAATACTTAGTATAGCTTAGTATTCCTAAGTATTCCTTAGTAGACCATAATACTTAGTGTAGCTTAGTATTCCTAAGTATTCCTTAGTATTCTAAGTATTCCTTAGTTGACCATAATACTTAGTATTTCTTAGTATTCCTAAGTAGACCATAATTCTTAGTATTTCTTAGTATTCCTATGTATTTCTTAGTATTCCTAAGTAGTCCTTAGTATTCCTTAGTATTCCTAAGTATTTCTTAGTAGACCATAATACTTAGTATAGCTTAGTATTCCTAAGTATTCCTTAGTGATCCTAAATATTCCTTAGTATTCCTAAGTATTCCTTAGTATTCATAGGGAATACTAAGAAATACTTAGGAATACTAAGCTATACTAAGAAATACCAAGTATTATGGTCTACTAAGGAATATTTAGGAATACTAAGAAATACGTAGGAATACTAAGAAATACTAAGGAATACTAAGCTATACTAAGCTATACTAAGAAATACTAAGTATTATGGTCTACTAAGGAATACTTAGGATTACTAAGGAATACTTAGAAATACTAAGGAATACTAAGCCATACTAAGAAATACCAAGTATTATGGTCTACTAAGGAATATTTAGGAATACTAAGAAATACTTAGGAATACTAAGAAATACTAAGGAATACTAAGCTATACTAAGAATTACTAAGTATTATGGTCTACTAAGGAATACTTTGGAATACTAAGGAATACTTAGGAATACTTGTTCCTAAGTATTCCTTAGTAGACCGTATTCCTAAGTATTTCTAAGTATTCCTAAGTATTCCTTGGTATTCCTAAGTATTCCTTAGTATTCCTTAGTATTCCTAAGTATTCCTAAGTAGACCATATACTTAGTATTTCTTAGCATTCCTAAGTATTTCTTAGTATTCCTAAGTATTCCTTAGTATGCCTAAGTATTCCTTAGTAGACCATAATACTTAGTATATTTCTTAGTATTCCTTAGTATTCCTAAGTATTCCTTAGTATTCATAGCGAATACTAAGAAATACTTAGGAATACTAAGCTATACTAAGAAATACCAAGTATTATGGTCTACTAAGGAATATTTAGGAATACTAAGAAATACGTAGGAATACTAAGAAATACTAAGGAATACTAAGCTATACTAAGCTATACTAAGAAATACTAAGTATTATGGTCTACTAAGGAATACTTAGGATTACTAAGGAATACTTAGAAATACTAAGGAATACTAAGCCATACTAAGAAATACTAAGTATTATGGTCTACTAAGGAATATTTAGGAATACTAAGAAATACTAAGGAATACTAAGCTATACTAAGCTATACTAAGAAATACTAAGTATTATGGTCTACTAAGGAATACTTTGGAATACTAAGGAATACTTAGGAATACTTGTTCCTAAGTATTCCTTAGTATTCCTAAGTATTCCTTAGTAGACCGTATTCCTAAGTATTGCTAAGTATTCCTAAGTATTCCTTGGTATTCCTAAGTATTCCTTAGTATTCCTTAGTATTCCTAAGTATTCCTTAGTAGACCATAATACTTAGTATAGCTTAGTATTCCTAAGTATTCCTTAGTAGACCATAATACTTAGTGTAGCTTAGTATTCCTAAGTATTCCTTAGTATTCTAAGTATTCCTTAGTTGAGCATAATACTTAGTATTTCTTAGTATTCCTAAGTAGACCATAATTCTTAGTATTTCTTAGTATTCCTATGTATTTCTTAGTATTCCTAAGTAGTCCTTAGTATTCCTTAGTATTCCTAAGTATTTCTTAGTAGACCATAATACTTAGTATAGCTTAGTATTCCTAAGTATTCCTTAGTGATCCTAAATATTCCTTAGTATTCCTAAGTATTCCTTAGTATTCATAGGGAATACTAAGAAATACTTAGGAATACTAAGCTATACTAAGAAATACCAAGTATTATGGTCTACTAAGGAATATTTAGGAATACTAAGAAATACGTAGGAATACTAAGAAATACTAAGGAATACTAAGCTATACTAAGCTATACTAAGAAATACTAAGTATTATGGTCTACTAAGGAATACTTAGGATTACTAAGGAATACTTAGAAATACTAAGGAATACTAAGCAATACTAAGAAATACCAGGTATTATGGTCTACTAAGGAAAATTTAGGAATACTAAGAAATACTTAGGAATACTAAGAAATACTAAGGAATACTAAGCTAATTCATGCTTTGGAATACTAAGGAATACTTAGGAATACTTGTTCCTAAGTATTCCTTAGTAGACCGTATTCCTAAGTATTTCTAAGTATTCCTAAGTATTCCTTGGTATTCCTAAGTATTCCTTAGTATTCCTTAGTATTCCTAAGTATTCCTAAGTAGACCATAATACTTAGTATTTCTTAGTATTCCTAAGTATTTCTTAGTATTCCTAAGTATTCCTTAATATGCCTAAGTATTCCTTAGTAGACCATAATACTTAGTATTTAATAGTATTCCTAAGTATTTCTTAGTATTCCTTAGTAGACCATAATACTTAGTATTTCTTAGTATTCCTAAGCAGACCATAATACTTAGTATTTCTTAGTATTCCTTAGTATTCCTTAGTATTCCTAAGTATTCCTTAGTTGACCATAATACTTAGTATAGCTTAGTATTCCTAAGTATTCCTTAGTAGACAAGTACAAAATACAATACAAGTACAGCAGCCCATTCCATAGTATAGACCTTTTAGTTGGAGATTAAGCAGGCAGCTGTATGTAAAACTTAACAGAGCAGAGGGGCAGAGATGGCGCACAGTCACGGGCAGAAGACGGCGAATGGCACCACCTGGAACTAGACCTTAGGCAGCAGGAGAGCGAGGCTGGCAGCAGGAGAGCGAGACTGGAGAAGACGATGGGCTGGAGGAGAAGAGAACATATGCAGCCAACACTGAACTTTCAAATTTGAAGCCACACCTATGACTTGTGGGTGTGGCTTCAAATTTGAAAGTTCAGTGTTCAATGTTGCTGCATAGACTGGCTCATCGCTGACCAAGTTCGCTTCTCAAGCCCATCGTCTCCTCCAGTCTCGCTCTCCTGCTGCCAAAGCCGAAAGGTGCAGTTCCTGGTACCGTCTTCTGCCCGTGACTGTGCGCCATCTCTGCCTGCCACCTGTTCGTCTCTGCCACTCTGCATCTGGTAAGTTTTGGATCCTTCATTACTGTACATACAGCTGCCTGCTTTTTCTCCAACTAAAAGGTTTATACTATGGAATGGGCTGCTGTACTTGTTTTTACTCTGCACTCCATTTAATGCCCACCCAAAAGTATCTATGCTTGAAGAAGGTGTGGTGTGCATATGTCTATCCTTGAAGACAGAGGGTGTGGTGTGTATGTCTCTATGCTTGAAGACAGAGGGTGTGGTATGTATGTCTATGCTTGAAGACAGAGGGTGTGGTGTGTATGTCTATGTCTGGTGGTGGTGCTCTCTCTGCCTGGTTGCCTCACATTGTCTCCTGGTTGCCTCTAAGGTTGCTTCTTCTCCTCACAATGCCATTTTGAGGAGAATAGACATGTAAGGGATCATCAGGGGTGTTGAAAAAACCTGCTCTCATAGTGAGCTGGTTCATGATCACATTCCAGGTTTTTGGTTCTGCTCTGAGTGCCCCTTTTCAATCCAGTCATAGTTTCAATTATTAAAGTTTAGTTCCAATACTTGTGCGCACAGTGCACATTTGGTGTGTGTTACAGCAGATTGCAGTGACCTTGCAAAATGAGTGAAAAGTGGTCTAGCCACAAGTTGTTCTAGTTCTATTATTGTGTTCTGCCACAGGTGAGTGCCTTCACCATTGTACCTGTGCATAAACTACTTTACTACTTCTCACTGTATTTTGCAAGGTCACTGCAATCTGCTGTACATAGGGTTTACCACATCAGTCTAGTGTGCATTACATAGGGTTTACCACACCAGTCTAAAGCAATGGAGGAGCAGGTGAAAGCGATGGAGGAGCAGGTGAAAGCGATGGAGGAGCAGATGAAAGCACGGGAGGAGCAGATGAAGCAGATGAAAGCACGGGAGGAGCAGATGATGAAGCAGATGAAAGCACGGGAGGAGCAGATGAAGGAGGAGAAGGAGCAGATGAAGGAGGAGATGAAAGCACTGCAAGACGAGCTTACAAACACTCTTGAGGTTTGCACACACATCAAGGTCATAGGTGTATGCAATGTTGTTGATGTTTGATTCCCAGTCTGCATCTGAGATGTCGCAATCCAAGAAGAAAAGGTTCATAGGATGGTGTGATATCGTGCCGCACTTTGGTTTTGAATGTGACTCTTCCGAGTTTAACATGTTGGTACGACCTGAGGACTTTGTTGAACTTGACATTGATAAGCAGACCAAAGCCCTGTCTTTAATCAACCTGCAGCAACATAGGGACGCAATATATGCAACAGTCACCGAGGTACAGTGGCAGATGTGTGCAGGTGGATGTTGGGAGTGAAGTAGGAACATGTTGTTTCCATGTGGATGGTGATACAATTTGTCAGATCAGACAATGTACGAAAAAAATTGCCTGATGAAACAA
This sequence comes from Crambe crambe, assembly GCA_963924555.1. Classification (NCBI taxonomy): domain Eukaryota; kingdom Metazoa; phylum Porifera; class Demospongiae; order Poecilosclerida; family Crambeidae; genus Crambe; species Crambe crambe. Next base: position 16,767 of record OZ004582.1, read on the forward strand.
TGTAACAACTTTCCAGTGCATAATAAAGCGCAGTAAATCGCAGGTCCTTCCTCCATCCACAAAGGAATGACTAGCCCTGTGACTTGCATGGTTGTAAAGTGGTTGTAGTGTGCGGGTACATGTATGTTGATAGATGTGTGACCTGTTTCAAAGTTGGTAAGGGAAGCCGCCCTTTGGTTTGAGCTAACAATGGTTGTAAGGTTTGTCATCAGCATAGTACAGTAAATGTTTACATCATGTTGGTTTGTTTTTTGTAACATGGCATGTGTGTGTCATCCACAGGCTCTGGGTATGTCCACATTGCCAAGCCCCAGCAACATGGCTTGGAGCGATGTCGATAGGATATTGGTCGGGAGTATACCCCAAAGTGACAACAGCACAGTCAACATTGCAAGTTGCCAGAAGAATGCCACTGCAGTTGCAATGCTGAAACAAGTATGCAAGTTGGTGTACAACCACAGTGAAATGGATGCAACAGCTCGTGTGCTGATGTTGGTTATGGAAGCTGCATGGGACATGGACAACGTTACCATAAAGTTACAACCAAGTTTCGAGGGCCACTCTACGTTCACAGACTTCCTTATTCATATTAACCAATTCAGCTTCATTGAGGTCAAGAGGGTGGAAATTACCACAGACTTGGAAATGCCTACAAAGCAAACTGCACAGGCCCTCAGAGAAGCTCACATCATACTGCTGGAGAAGAATGCTGAACATGTCACATTTGCACTTACCAACTTTCGTTCATGGAGCTTTGGCAGAGCCAAGAAAGTGGGAGTCCAAATTCAGATGGACAAGACCTGTGCATTGCTGTACAATGAATTGAACCATGGGAAGATTGTGTGTATGATCAAACACCTGTTCAAAGGAACCTGGCCAAATTGACAGTGCCAAAATGTTTGTGACAAAGAAATGTTAGATTGTTAGTAGATTTCGAATTTACTGCATAGTATTTGTGGGTGGGGCTGCATGTTGGAGAGTTTTGTTTATGTGTGCCTTGTTTGTGCGGTATGGCTTTGCTCTCATAGCCATCACCGACCTACAATTCACTTCAAATCTGGTATACTAACAAATACTAAGTAACTAAGGAATACTTAGGAATACTAGGGAATACTTAGAAATACTAAGGAATACTAAGCTACTAAGAAATACTAAGTATTATGGTCTACTAAGGAATACTTAGGAATACTAAGGAATACTTAGCCCCAAGCCCCAGCCAACACTGAACTTTCAAATTTGAAGCCACACCTATGACTTGTGGGTGTGGCTTCAAATTTGAAAGTTCAGTGTTCAATGTTGCTGCATAGACTGGCTCATCGCTGACCAAGTTCGCTTCTCAAGCCCATCGTCTCCTCCAGTCTCGCTCTCCTGCTGCCAAAGCCGAAAGGTGCAGTTCCTGGTACCGTCTTCTGCCCGTGACTGTGCGCCATCTCTGCCTGCCACCTGTTCGTCTCTGCCACTCTGCATCTGGTAAGTTTTGGATCCTTCATTACTGTACATACAGCTGCCTGCTTTTTCTCCAACTAAAAGGTTTATACTATGGAATGGGCTGCTGTACTTGTTTTTACTCTGCACTCCATTTAATGCCCACCCAAAAGTATCTATGCTTGAAGAAGGTGTGGTGTGCATATGTCTATCCTTGAAGACAGAGGGTGTGGTGTGTATGTCTCTATGCTTGAAGACAGAGGGTGTGGTATGTATGTCTATGCTTGAAGACAGAGGGTGTGGTGTGTATGTCTATGTCTGGTGGTGGTGCTCTCTCTGCCTGGTTGCCTCACATTGTCTCCTGGTTGCCTCTAAGGTTGCTTCTTCTCCTCACAATGCCATTTTGAGGAGAATAGACATGTAAGGGATCATCAGGGGTGTTGAAAAAACCTGCTCTCATAGTGAGCTGGTTCATGATCACATTCCAGGTTTTTGGTTCTGCTCTGAGTGCCCCTTTTCAATCCAGTCATAGTTTCAATTATTAAAGTTTAGTTCCAATACTTGTGCGCACAGTGCACATTTGGTGTGTGTTACAGCAGATTGCAGTGACCTTGCAAAATGAGTGAAAAGTGGTCTAGCCACAAGTTGTTCTAGTTCTATTATTGTGTTCTGCCACAGGTGAGTGCCTTCACCATTGTACCTGTGCATAAACTACTTTACTACTTCTCACTGTATTTTGCAAGGTCACTGCAATCTGCTGTACATAGGGTTTACCACATCAGTCTAGTGTGCATTACATAGGGTTTACCACACCAGTCTAAAGCAATGGAGGAGCAGGTGAAAGCGATGGAGGAGCAGGTGAAAGCGATGGAGGAGCAGATGAAAGCACGGGAGGAGCAGATGAAGCAGATGAAAGCACGGGAGGAGCAGATGATGAAGCAGATGAAAGCACGGGAGGAGCAGATGATGAAGCAGATGAAAGCACGGGAGGAGCAGATGAAGGAGGAGAAGGAGCAGATGAAGGAGGAGAAGGAGCAGATGAAGGAGGAGAAGGAGCAGATGAAGGAGGAGATGAAAGCACTGCAAGACGAGCTTACAAACACTCTTGAGGTTTGCACACACATCAAGGTCATAGGTGTATGCAATGTTGTTGATGTTTGATTCCCAGTCTGCATCTGAGATGTCGCAATCCAAGAAGAAAAGGTTCATAGGATGGTGTGATATCGTGCCGCACTTTGGTTTTGAATGTGACTCTTCCGAGTTTAACATGTTGGTACGACCTGAGGACTTTGTTGAACTTGACATTGATAAGCAGACCAAAGCCCTGTCTTTAATCAACCTGCAGCAACATAGGGACGCAATATATGCAACAGTCACCGAGGTACAGTGGCAGATGTGTGCAGGTGGATGTTGGGAGTGAAGTAGGAACATGTTGTTTCCATGTGGATGGTGATACAATTTGTCAGATCAGACAATGTACGAAAAAAATTGCCTGATGAAACAATGTAACAACTTTCCAGTGCATAATAAAGCGCAGTAAATCGCAGGTCCTTCCTCCATCCACAAAGGAATGACTAGCCCTGTGACTTGCATGGTTGTAAAGTGGTTGTAGTGTGCGGGTACATGTATGTTGATAGATGTGTGACCTGTTTCAAAGTTGGTAAGGGAAGCCGCCCTTTGGTTTGAGCTAACAATGGTTGTAAGGTTTGTCATCAGCATAGTACAGTAAATGTTTACATCATGTTGGTTTGTTTTTTGTAACATGGCATGTGTGTGTCATCCACAGGCTCTGGGTATGTCCACATTGCCAAGCCCCAGCAACATGGCTTGGAGCGATGTCGATAGGATATTGGTCGGGAGTATACCCCAAAGTGACAACAGCACAGTCAACATTGCAAGTTGCCAGAAGAATGCCACTGCAGTTGCAATGCTGAAACAAGTATGCAAGTTGGTGTACAACCACAGTGAAATGGATGCAACAGCTCGTGTGCTGATGTTGGTTATGGAAGCTGCATGGGACATGGACAACGTTAC
>OZ004582.1:20425-43318 GCA_963924555.1 Crambe crambe
GAAAAGGTTCATAGGATGGTGTGATATCGTGCCGCACTTTGGTTTTGAATGTGACTCTTCCGAGTTTAACATGTTGGTACGACCTGAGGACTTTGTTGAACTTGACATTGATAAGCAGACCAAAGCCCTGTCTTTAATCAACCTGCAGCAACATAGGGACGCAATATATGCAACAGTCACCGAGGTACAGTGGCAGATGTGTGCAGGTGGATGTTGGGAGTGAAGTAGGAACATGTTGTTTCCATGTGGATGGTGATACAATTTGTCAGATCAGACAATGTACGAAAAAAATTGCCTGATGAAACAATGTAACAACTTTCCAGTGCATAATAAAGCGCAGTAAATCGCAGGTCCTTCCTCCATCCACAAAGGAATGACTAGCCCTGTGACTTGCATGGTTGTAAAGTGGTTGTAGTGTGCGGGTACATGTATGTTGATAGATGTGTGACCTGTTTCAAAGTTGGTAAGGGAAGCCGCCCTTTGGTTTGAGCTAACAATGGTTGTAAGGTTTGTCATCAGCATAGTACAGTAAATGTTTACATCATGTTGGTTTGTTTTTTGTAACATGGCATGTGTGTGTCATCCACAGGCTCTGGGTATGTCCACATTGCCAAGCCCCAGCAACATGGCTTGGAGCGATGTCGATAGGATATTGGTCGGGAGTATACCCCAAAGTGACAACAGCACAGTCAACATTGCAAGTTGCCAGAAGAATGCCACTGCAGTTGCAATGCTGAAACAAGTATGCAAGTTGGTGTACAACCACAGTGAAATGGATGCAACAGCTCGTGTGCTGATGTTGGTTATGGAAGCTGCATGGGACATGGACAACGTTACCATAAAGTTACAACCAAGTTTCGAGGGCCACTCTACGTTCACAGACTTCCTTATTCATATTAACCAATTCAGCTTCATTGAGGTCAAGAGGGTGGAAATTACCACAGACTTGGAAATGCCTACAAAGCAAACTGCACAGGCCCTCAGAGAAGCTCACATCATACTGCTGGAGAAGAATGCTGAACATGTCACATTTGCACTTACCAACTTTCGTTCATGGAGCTTTGGCAGAGCCAAGAAAGTGGGAGTCCAAATTCAGATGGACAAGACCTGTGCATTGCTGTACAATGAATTGAACCATGGGAAGATTGTGTGTATGATCAAACACCTGTTCAAAGGAACCTGGCCAAATTGACAGTGCCAAAATGTTTGTGACAAAGAAATGTTAGATTGTTAGTAGATTTCGAATTTACTGCATAGTATTTGTGGGTGGGGCTGCATGTTGGAGAGTTTTGTTTATGTGTGCCTTGTTTGTGCGGTATGGCTTTGCTCTCATAGCCATCACCGACCTACAATTCACTTCAAATCTGGTATACTAACAAATACTAAGTAACTAAGGAATACTTAGGAATACTAGGGAATACTTAGAAATACTAAGGAATACTAAGCTACTAAGAAATACTAAGTATTATGGTCTACTAAGGAATACTTAGGAATACTAAGGAATACTTAGCCCCAAGCCCCAGCCAACACTGAACTTTCAAATTTGAAGCCACACCTATGACTTGTGGGTGTGGCTTCAAATTTGAAAGTTCAGTGTTCAATGTTGCTGCATAGACTGGCTCATCGCTGACCAAGTTCGCTTCTCAAGCCCATCGTCTCCTCCAGTCTCGCTCTCCTGCTGCCAAAGCCGAAAGGTGCAGTTCCTGGTACCGTCTTCTGCCCGTGACTGTGCGAGTGTGGCTTTCTCACCGATGACCTTTCTGTTCATGACAGTGATGCTAACGGGTCAGGGAAGTACCTTGGAGTGTGTAAGCTAGAAGGAGAAGGCAGGAAGGTGAGATAAGGTGGATAGTTGGTAGGGTTTTATTGTTCTTAAGTTCTATGTAAATTATGTATTAAAATTTTTAGTATCGTCGTATTGATATCATGGTGGTACCTTACTGTGAGTTTCCACTGGCTCTCCTCCATTTCACTGGTTCTGGACACATGAATAGGTCCATGAGAAGCAAGGCAGACAAAATGGTAAGGGAGAATACATGCATGCAGCACAGCATAACATTATTTTTTTTACTGGGGTTGAAAGTTCCTAGGGTCCCCACCCTCCCTATAAAACCCAGTCACAGTACCCTCTATTATAGAGTAGCCCCTTGTCACGAGAGTGCAGAAATATAACTCTGACAATGATCAGTAAAATTAATGTATATGTAATGTCAAAGCAACTTTGCTTCACTGTTATTCTGCATGTTGTTCTGTTCAGGGTATGTCACTGTCAGAACACGCACTGTGTACTGGAGTCATCAGAAAAGTAAGACTACTTTGCTGTCACAATCACTAACATCACATAGAACGGTGTCAAGATATTTGATGGCACACCTTTGCCAGTGACATGCGAAGAAGATGTCTTCAGATATCTTGAACTAGAGTACAAGGAACCGAAGGAGAGGGATTGGGACTAACACACATCTCACATTACAGCACAAGAATGTCAAAGTCATTGTATTGTATTATAATTATGCTATATCAATTCTATTTTTGAAAGGCCATCTAGTGACATATGTAACTGTTGTCTTAAAGCAAATGACCCAATAAAAAATGTTCGTACTGAAGTAGGTCAAACATAGTCCCCTCTATAGCGGCCACCAGAGGAGGTGTGGTCTCACCACTCAGCATGCGGGTTCACACTAACCATACCTACTAGATCACCTGTTATCCAGAACTCACACACGATATCCAGTGTTTAAGGGGTAGCCCGACTAGGGTCATTAAACTTATTAATTGTCGTACTGAAGTAGGTCAAACATAGTCCCCTCTATAGCGGCCACCAGAGGAGGTGTGGTCTCAACTAGTCATCCCTACATCACCATTTTTGTTTCAGCCATTAATCTTAATTTGCATTGCAAGCTTAATTATTATGCTGCATCAGCAAAGTAATATTGAAATGAACACATGGTAGCTGAAGCTGTCTTCTAGGATGGATTACAAAATTGTAGTTATTGGATCCAGCCTAGTGGGGAAGAGCTCTATTGTAAACGTGTTTATAAGAAATGCTTTTATTTCTGATTCTGCCTATATGCCTACAATAATAGACTCCTTCAGAACACAAATCATGGTAGAAGGTGAGAGCTGTCTTCTTGAAATTATAGACACTGCTGGAGATGCACTTTACTCTTCATTGACAGAAGATCAGCTGAAGAAGGGTGATGGATTCCTGTGTGTGTTCGGAGTGAATGATGGTGATTCATTTGAACAAACCAACACTTTAATCAAGAAAGTTCACCTGGTTAAGCGGAATAACCCTGCTATATTATTGGTGGGCAACAAATGTGATGAAGCAACTGAGAGAAAGGTGGACTCTATCCGTGGTGAAGCAAGGGCAAGCCATTATGGGATACCATATGTAGAAACGTCTGCTTTAAATGGTATAAACATTAAAGAAGCCTTTTCCTTGGTGGTTAGGCTAATCAGACTATCGAAACATATCCAAGCATCTTCTACAGAAGACAGGCAATGTTGTACAATTTGCTGAACAATGATTCTTCAGTTCATTATACCTACTATATAATTGTTTAGTTGATGATCAATTTGAGTACAGCAGATTGCAGAAGTCTTGCAACAAGCACAACTCTACTCAAAACCACAGTTTATTTAAGCACAAAGGCGAAGACTACCTACCTATTGAGTTTAATTAAGTTATGGTTTTGAGTCTGAGCTCTGGCTGCTGAGCTGTTTCACTAGAGTGTTTATTCGTACTTCAGGGGGTGATGAAAAATCTGATGGTTTCTCCTGGCTAAGTACACTATGGTTATTACAGTGTAGTAATCAGTAGGCACTCCTCTCTCAATCAAAAGTTGTACAGCAGATTGTAGAAATCTTGCTCAGCTGTATTACACGAGACCAAGAAGGTGAGAATGAATATAGATGTTCATCAGTTCTACATTTAGCAATGCAACAGTTTTTCTTCACCTATGAAGATTGTGAAAAGGCTGCATGTTTGTCGCAATTTCCTGTTAAAGACACCAGAAGACCTGATTTTTCTATACACACTCTGCAAGATTATTTTCCATTTGCAGATATTTTATATAGTGATTATAAGCCTGCAGAACTTGATAAGGCCACTTCTGAAACGGTGTGCTATTTTGTGAATGCTAATGAAGATAAGTTTACGTGGGCTTATGGCTTACCATGTACCTCTACACATATGCTCTTTCAGTTGTATATGTCTTCCAATCGGAGTGTGCTTGTTATTAATCTGGCTAAGGTTGAAATAGGCAATACTGCAGAGTTTAAACATTTTTTAAAGATACTGTATGGAGCAGTTCACTGGCGCATTAAGAATCCAGGTCATCCTTCCATACTCCCTTTAGCTTGTGAACCTATACGTGGCGTAAAGCTTAGGGATAACTTTCAATCACACCCATCTAAAAGGGTATTTTTTTGTTCTGAGACGAATACAGTATACAAGATTTATAAGTTGGAGACCACAAAAAACCCAATTATGAGTTGATGCAAAGCCTGGGCTACTTTAAGGGGGGTACTGGTTGCTGGAGACAGCCCCTCCCATCCCTCCCTCCTCCCCTCACCCTATGTGCCTGATCTGGCGTAAGATGTACTGGTTGCTGGAGACAGCCCCTCCCATCCCTCCCTCCTCCCCTCACCCAAAGTGAGTTGCTGTCCTGTTAAGGAGGGTTATATAGGGTCCCCCCCTTTGGTGACACTTTGGGGCTAACGCTATGTCTTCCTTGTTTTACAGGGGTTTGATCTCAAACTTGGTATACAAGCGTAATTCAACATGCTGAAGAAGATGGTGCAGCTAGTTAGTCAGTACAGTGCACAGTTTTCATTTTACCAATTTGTCACATTTGATTTTGTAGCACATCTTTGTTAAGATTAGTGAGCGCCAAAATTTTATTGAATCATTGGTTACATTTAGTCATTATGTACATGTTGGTAAAAGAATCGTGAAAATCCACTGAAGTCGAGTAAAGTTAGGTCCCCTGGTACATCAGACCATAATACAATACTCATAAATTACAACTACAGTGGAACCTGTGCTAGTGGTCACCTGATTTGGAGGGTCACCTCTACATGCAAAGTTCCGATATTCATCCACTAATACATTCTCAATGCGCTAACAACCTCTATAAGCAGGCCACCTCTCTATAACAGCCACCTGATAGTGGCCCAAGGGTGACCGTTATACACAGGTTCCACTGTACAACTGCTTAAACAATAGTAACCAGCATATTTAACCATCATAGTAACCACACCAACATCTAAACTACAGTAGTATAAACAACCATAGACCATAGTAACCACACCACACCAGTACAATAAGGATGCATGGTGATCACACCATAGACATAGTAACCACACCACACCAGTACAATAAGGATGCATGGTGATCACACCATAGACCATAGTAACCACACCACACCAGTAAGACACCATCTGAGTAGCCCAGTCACTGTGTGAGTAGCACAGTCATTCATTTAGCCAAGTTTCCAAGTCAGCCCCTTTGTGCAAACTTGGTGAGTGTGAGGGGGTCTTTACAAGTAGTCAGGGGCTGAAGTTTCAAACCTGGGGGTCAACTACTCTTTCCAGCCCTCCCAATCTTTTCTGTGAGGCTCGTCTTCAAACTTGGTGAGTGTGAGGGGCTCCTTGCAAGAAGTCACGGGCTGAAGTTTCAAACCTTGGGGTCAAGTACTCTTTCAAATCCTCCCAATCTTGAGTTCTTTGGGGCTCATCTTCAATCTTTGAGGCTCGTCTTCAAACTTGGTAAGTGTTTACAAGTAGTCAGGGGCTGAAGTTTCAAACGTGGGGTTCAAGTACTCTTTCCAGCACTCCTAATCTGAGTTCTGTGGGGCTCGTCTGCAATCTTTGAGGCTCGTCTTCAAACTTGGTGAGTGTGAGGGGCTCCTTACAAGAAGTCAGGGGCTGAAGTTTCAAACCTGGGGGTCAAGTACTCTTTCCAGCCCTCCCAATCTTTTAGTTCGATCTCTGAGGCTCGTCTTCAAACTTGGTGAGTGTGAGGGGCTCCTTACAACAAGTCAGGGGCTGAAGTTTCAAACCTGTGGGTCAAGTACTCTTTCCAGCCCTCCCAATCTTTTAGTTCTGTGAGGCTCGTCTTCAAACTTGGTGAGTGTGAGGGGCTCCTTGCAAGAAGTCAGGGGCTGAAGTTTCAAACCTTGGGGTCAAGTACTCTTTCAAGTCCTCCCAATCTTGAGTTCTTTGGGGCTCGTCTTCATCTTTGAGGCTCGTCTTCAAACTTGGTGAGTGTGAGGGGCTCCTTGGAAGAAGTCAGGGGGCTGAAGTTTCAAACGTGGGGGTCGAGTACTTTTTCCAGCCCTCCCAATCTGAGTTCTGTGGGGCTCGTTTTCAATCTTTAAGGCTCGTCTTCAAACTTGGTGAGTGTGAGGGGCTCCTTACAACAAGTCAGGGGCTGAAGTTTCAAACCTGGGGGTCAAGTACTCTTTCCAGCCCTCCCAATCTTTTAGTTCTCTGAGGCTCGTCTTCAAACTTGGTGAGTGTGAGGGGCTCCTTACAAGAAGTCAGTGGCTGAAGTATCAAACCTGGGGGTCAAGTACTCTTTCCAGCCCTCCCAATCTTTGGGCTCGTCTTCAAACTTGGTGAGTGTGAGGGGCTCCTTACAACAAGTCAGGGGCTGAAGTTTCAAACCTGTGGGTCAAGTGCTCTTTCCAGCCCTCCCAATCTTGAGTTCTTTGGGGCTCGTCTTCAATCTTTGAGGCTCGTCTTCAAACTTGGTGAGTGTGAGGGGCTCCTTACAACAAGTCAGGGGCTGAAGTTTCAAACCTTGGGGTCAAGTACTCTTTCCAGACCTCCCAATCTTGAGTTCATTGGGGCTCGTCTTCAGGCTCGTCTTCAAACTTGGTGAGCGTGAGGGGCTTTTTACAAGAAGTCAGGGGCTGAAGTTTCAAACCTGGAGCTAGGGCTAGGGCTAGGGCTAGGGCTAGGGCTAGGGCTAGGGCTAGGGCTAGGCTAGGGTTATATAGGGTACAGCCCATTTACGACAAAATATTCAAACCTTCAAAATACTTATATACTTTGATGTATTCTGATTCTTTTCGAAACAATGAATGTAGGTCCGGTACTTTTTAAGTTAGTATTGTCAAATTGTGTCTCCGCTAACCACAAAGTGCCATGCCTACATTTAAATGTCGTAGTTTTACTATAGTGCTTTAATATTATGCGCGCGTTGAACTTTTATTCCTTCAATGAATTGATTAGTCCATTTGCTTCGATTTGGCACCAAAATTGTGAAATTTCGCTGTGCGAGAACGAAGTTTAAACATAATATATTCACTTACTAACAAGAAATCAACCCCTGACCACAGGAATACCACTACACTGACCACAGGAATATCACAACACTGACCACAGGAATATCACAACACTGACCACAGGAATATCACAACACTGACCACAGGAATATCACAACACTGACCACAAGACTGAACCCCAAACTTAGAGTATATTCAGTCATTAACAAGATATCAACCCCTGACCACAGGAATACCACTACACTGACCACAGGAATATCACAACACTGACCACAGGAATATCACAACACTGACCACAGGAATATCACAACACTGACCACAGGAATATCACAACACTGACCACAAGACTGAACCTCAAACTTAGAGTATATTCAGTCATTAACAAGAAATCGACCACAACACTGACCACATGAATACTACAACACTGATCACAAGACTCAAACTTAGAATATTAATTAGCCCCACCCCTTTTATTAAACTTACCACAATTAAACTTACCAGTCTCATATAACAGTATTTCAACCCCTGCTACAGTATTTCAAAACAATTACAACACCCCACCCCTTTCATTACCACAACCCCATTTATGAAATTCTAGATTCGCTGTATATTAATAACAAAAGGCCTGATTACTGCTATATTACGTCCTGATAGAGTTGTGTTTACTATGTTCTTAATACTTGTAATTCCTCTTACGTTCATAGCTCTCTGGAATGTTCTAGTGCCCATGGACCTCGGAAGTATATTGTTCTCTTTACCGAAGAAAACAAGAGCCAGCGTGCAGACGGCAAACAACTGTTTGTATGTCGTAAACTTGAACCTTCGCAAGAGATTGGACAGTAGCCGATTCACCAGTGCAGTGTACCTAAATCAGTAATAACACACTATATAAAGTGAGTAAACAACAACAACAACAACAACAACAACTCACTTCACAGCCTTTTTCGACAACTTGGGATCCATTGCAAAGTGTGTTAACAATGTGATCTCCACAGCCCTTAATAGAGGCATGCAGTCGTCTTCAGTAAGGCTGGCACTTCTGGCTCTAGCCACAATATTTAGAAGCGAGCACTTTGTTACAACATTGTATGAAGTAGCACTGAAGGTGACGGAACTCTGATGAAGTACAGCTCGGGGGACAAAAGAAAGTGTGGCCAGCACTTGTGCACTTAGTGCAGAAAGCAGACTACCTCCGCACAAGTCCTGGGCGGTTTTCAAAAAATCGCGAATACGGCTGGTTTGTGGCAATGCATTCACATCAAAGATCTTTCTAGCATATTGGGCAGACGTGATTAGAGAATGGACAGAGCATCCATTCCCTACAAGTTGTTTTGACGACGTTAACACGGACCTACGAACAACCACATTGTTACCGACTAACTCCTCTACAAGACATTTTACCAGTATCTCAGCACATTTCTTGGGCACAGTGCCACTACCATCACTAGCTCTGATGTCTTCAAGCAATGTCAGCATCCGGATTACTTGTCTGCGCCCATCAGCAGGGAAGTGCCTGAGCGGAACAAATACCCGATGAATGGCAGGATTTGAAAGGTGAAGGATACCACCAACAACCCTGGCGAACCTCTCGAGTGACAGGCGCCTCTCCCGCCACATCACTCCGCTTCCAATCGGGGTGATATCATACTCACGCAAGAGGTGGTAGGGCATATCTTTGGTAGACATGATGGGCAGAAGTGAGAGGAGTGTTTCACATAGGAGGACTGTACCCATCATGCCCGACCCGCCTGTCTCTAGTGCAGTCAAAAGTGGCCGATACAGCTCCACGACAAGTCCATGTACGGCACGGTACATGTCATCGCTCGGAACCTGAGTTAAAACACAAATCCGGACCACAATCATTACAGACAACAACAACACAATAGTACGCATACCTGGACCAGCAAAGACCATCTCGTGACAAGCTCTGCAAAGGCCCCAAGGTCTATCTTGCAGAGCGAGGAGAGCCGATGAGAGCTGACAACGATTTCACACCTGGCTCTAGCTCGAAAAAGATGCAAAATGATAGATTCCTTGAGAGAGAGGAAGTCAGCCTCCCTCTCAGTAGAATCACAGAGCTGTCTAAAGAGGGCATTGTTATGGACGTAGTCCTTGCCCAGTAGAAGAGTAAGAAGAAAGGGATGGTCCTGAAAAGGTACCTTTGAGAAGGGTTTAGTAAAGGGGGTATAGTACTGAACGTAAGTCAGTTTGATGTCACTTCTGCACGACAAAGGCCATGCCTTTGCAAACTCCCTGCTGTCAGGGGTTTTGACCGTGACATTGCCGACTTCCGAGAATCCAAAGAAGGGATATTTCTTGACATCCCTTCCGGAATACAGGCAGGTCTGCTTTCTCAAATCCCAGAAGAGGGATAAATGTTGCGACCTGTGCTGAAACGTGGCAGCGACATGCAAGCTGGATGCCACAATCTGTTCAGGCGCAGACACAATGGCAGATAGATCTATCTGGCTGGCAGCAGATATAGTCGTCATCTGCTGACCAAATTTCACATAGGCGAAGTAGAACCTGTAGGGAGTATCGCTAGGCTCATTTCTCAATACCGATTCTATACTGGTGGATAAAACCCCAACATCCTCGGGATAAATTCGGAAATAATCGGGCAAGACCTTTGTTCTCTTAATCTGTAGAGTCAAATTGTGCCTCCTCGTTCGAGTGGAAGGGCTGAGCCTATCGATCGCTGGTTATAATATGTCCAGAAGGAAGTGCTTGCAAATCTGATCCGGACTTGCCCTCACACTCTCAAGTTGCTCAAGGCTCCCCTCTTTATTCACAACCCCCACCACCTTGAGAGGAGCCCCGGCAATTTCAATCAGATTAAATCCTGGCATAAAACCAGCCATCTCCCTGTGTTCTGGATCATATATCGAGCTCTCAAATAGCCCAGCCTTGCCAAAGTAGTGGCTCACATCTGTCACCTTTGGTTTGGTGTAGATTCTCCCCTCCCCAAACGCACAGACCTTAAAGGCACTCAAACGCCTAGGATTAACCAAGATAAGTTTATACTAGAACATGCACTAACGTGTACTAAAATACCCAATGAAATAATGTCATAATTGCTATCCCAAACTTTTTAACTAACTGCCTGCAATAGGAGATGTGAATTATCGGGCAAATGCTTTGAAGTGACCTTAGCGACACCCACCATTATAATTACACACACTTGAGGTTGTCAGATGAGAGGGAATAAGATTACTTATAACTGAAATCGTATTGTTTAACACCTCAGAAAGCCAAGTCCCATTCCCTCTCTGCAAACATTCCAATTTACACACTACAAACAGCATTGCAATAGCTGCTAGAGTGACTGCACAGTATTGCTGACTATAGTGTATCATAGTGTATCTTAACCTAACCTTGCAACCAGGACAGTTCCATCCAAGTCAAACTCAGCTGCATCCACCTGATCTGTCTGTTTGACAAGAGGATCATGGTAAAGTGAAAACCTGCCCCTCTCGAGGAGAGGATGAGCAGCTCTAGCCAAGTGCCCGAGACAGATTCTACTCCTAGCTTGCATAGCTCCACAAGAGGACTGGTAGGGCTGTATTACTGAAAGGGGTGGGGCTGCAACGTATTACTGAAAGGGGTGGGGCTGGCTGCAAGATGATGCTCAGCTACTCGATCGCCCTGCCCCTTTAATACTCGCGCACGCTATATACTCCAGACTGTCTGTGAGTTTTCAACTGTGAGTTCATTTCATGCCTTGCATGTTGGGTCTGTTAGTACTTACTCTCTGCCAGCATGCATTGAGAGATCTACCAGAGCATTAATTGTTGGAGTGAGGTGAGTGTGTAGTGCTTGATGTTCTATATCCTCGTTGGTGCATCTAGTCAGTGGACATGGAGAGGAGGGAAGCCCTGATCTACGGCCTGCTGGAACGAGGAGGCCCCGATCTGCTCCTATCTGCCAGGGAGGTCTTCGCCACTACCGCCATAGAAGCGGGGTCATACGTGACCGAATTTGTCTACAAGACGGCGTATCCGGTGTAAGTGAACAAGTAAAATAGTGGCTACTATTATACACAAGTGCACCACAGAGACGAGTCCCTAGCCCGCCAGGTGGAGTATGGGCTTAATGGAGAGAGGGTGAGCACCCTTGTGACCCTCGACCCCAGAGAGGACACGAGGGTGTGCCTGGATGCCACCAGGGCATTCCACACACCGGGGCGCCTGATAATCGGCCCAGGCGCTCTCGGCGGTGGGAATGTCCTGGCATACGGGGCCATCCTCGAGGGCAGGCTCCGCTTGGGTTTCCTTGCCCTGCGGAGGATCTCCGCAGGCGAGGTAATCCGGTGCTCTGAGGTCTGTCTGACTTGTGTAACTCACGTGCAATCATTATGATTATTTCAATCACTGTCCAGAACTTCGCGCCTAACATTGGCAGCATTGGTAAGTTGTCGTTGTCCGTTTCCTTAGTATGTATTAGTCCTGACTTCCTAACAGTGGACTCAGACGAAGTTCCGGTACGTATAGGTTGCATGGGTTGCAATACCAACACAACCATTGAATTTTTAGAGCTTGCAGAGCAGCAGTGCAGCAGATTCTCTGGCCGATGTACTGGTAAAATGAACAACTCGTAACCTCAGTACTGTAATACAGTTGTTGGTAACCTCACAGATTACTACTACTCCAGATGGATCACGAGCGACACAATCTGTGGGATCAAAGTATCGTATTGACTTAATGTTCATGATATCTGTTGAACCTATAGGGAAGCTCTCGTGGTGGCGCTGATGATCCTCCCAGCCCTCTTCCTCCCTCTATCTATGACATACTGGTAAAATAAACTCCCTTATAGAGTATCTACTGATATATGGTAACCTCACAGACGCAGGAGGACACGGAAAGCGGCGAGGCTACCACACAACACGTGGGAACAAATTATCGATGCTCATGATGATCTGTGTTTACCCATAGAGAGGAGAACAGGAGAGGCCCGGCAGTCCACATCCTCGACAAGTGGTAAAATAGACCCATAACCTTAGTATTATACTGACATAGCTACCTGGTAA
Organism: Crambe crambe; assembly: GCA_963924555.1. NCBI lineage: Eukaryota > Metazoa > Porifera > Demospongiae > Poecilosclerida > Crambeidae > Crambe > Crambe crambe. The sequence goes on from OZ004582.1 coordinate 32,753, forward strand.
CCTCACAGATTTCTGCAGACGAGGACCACAACGTTCTCGTTTTTACACAATCTGTGGGGGCAAAGTATTGTATTGAATTAATGCTCATGATATCTGTCGAACCTATAGATAGTTGGTGGTGTTGCTGGACAGGAGAGCAGCGAGCCAGTGCCGAAATCGAAAGTAAATAGGTACGCACTTGTGGCAGACTTTAATGCTTTTCATTTGTTGCAGTCTGGAGCGAAGAGAGGTTAGTAATTGTACAGTGATGCCTAGTGCTAAAAACTGATGAAAACTGTAGTGAGATTTGATACTCCGCCTGGTTCAAAGGTAAGCACCACTTATTGCACGAGTCTGTGTGTAAACACATGTTCGTTCCTATAGCAACAGCCAGAAAAGCCGCCCAAGGTATGCACGCGAGATTATCATAAGGTTATACCTGCCTTTTATATTAGAAAATCCAAAAACTTACCCCGCCACAGTGCTTGGTCCCTAGACGGGTACAGCCTGGATGGGGTGAAGACGCAGCAGTAAGTCCAACAACATTATAGTCATAATTATTGCATAATCGAGTGTATGGATCATTACAAGTCTGAGGACGAGCATATGGTGTCTATAAGAAGTCAAGTAAGTTATGAATTTACTAATAGTACTCTGCCTACCTCTGAGCTATTGTACCTGTAATGCTTCTGATATGTTTCCTCGCTCACAAAATAATACATTGCATTTATTAACAGAGTGCCCAGAGTAAAAAGACCCCTTTAGTAAGTCTGTTTACTTATTTAGGCTAATTATAGATTGCACCTAATTTCAATAGACCAAGAAAGCACCAATTGTGAAGGTATATTTTATTGCCACGATAAGTGTTTGAATAACAATTCTTCTTCAGTTAACCTTGGCAAAGAGAGCCAAGGTAAGAAGTAGGGATACTTGCTTTAACACATGTAATCTTCATTTGTATTTGCAGCCAAGAATAACCAATAAGCCCCCATTTGTTACACCTGTAAGTGCGTACACGGTTGCTTATTGTGTAAGTCCTTATCTTTATTAATTTTCAGTATGCTCCAAATAAACCTGCCAAGGTATATCTTATTGTAACACCATTTCTGGTTGACCAGCATCATTTCTCATTCAGACTATAGCCCTGCCACCACATATGAGAGCAAGCCCCATCAACCCCTGTTTTGCTATACCAATGGTAAGTGTCGCCAAACAAGTGAAAACAAAGCAGTAATAATTATGTGTTCCAAATAGACGGAGGACGACTATGCCCAGGTAAGTTATAAACACAGATTTGCATAATTAAATATAATCGTTGGCCACCATCAGTTTAGTCAGAGTGATGAAGAGGAAGAAGAGGATGAAGCAGGAGAGGAAGAAGAGCTGGAACAGGTAAAAACAGAATATAAAAATAACAGTTATATATAAACAAACATGGAGGGTGGTGAACTTGATCGATTCGACGAGGTAATAAATTAGTTATGTATAATATTGTGCTTTGTAAATTTTGCAATGTAGTATTTGTCAGTGTCGAGGGCACCCAGGACGGCAAAGAAAGTATGCGTAAATTCTTTTTAACTGTTTTATGTGATATCATTGAAACAGAGTACTACAATGCGACCAGTAAGTGTTCAGTGAAGAAAAAATCTTTAAAATGTTATCACGTCTGTACTCGTGTAGCCTCTTAGACAGGAAGCAGAAGTAAGTTTGAGTAAATTGTTGTCAATATTATTATTATGTCATTATGATGTAGCTTATGATTGACCAGGACCAGGAACAGGTTTAGTCCATTTAGTTTGCAGCAAATTATTATTTATTACTACTACTTTATAAAAAGGGGCCAAGTACATCTAAAGGAAAGGTAAAGATATTATACTATGTTTATACTATGTTTAATTAGGGGTCCATACCAAAAAAGATATTCAGAAAGAAGATGAGGGTAGGCTAAACTACATATATCACAGTTGTTGTCCAACTATAATACCACGCAATTAGATCGAAAGTGATGAATCTGATGATTCTGATGCGAAGGTGAGTAAAAAATAGTGTACTCATCATAATTAAACACCTTGATAACCAGCACGTTCAAGGTATTGGACCGAGTGAACAAGTAAGTGATCAAGGTATTAGGCCGAGTGAACAAGTAAGTGATAAAGGTATTGGGCCGAGTGAACAAGTAAGTGATGATTACGGATAAATGTATGTGTATTAAAACACATTATATCGTTCAGGGAAAGACACCAACTAAAAGAGAAGTTAGTTTAAATATTTAATATAATAATACAATAATACTTTCTATTTCAGTTCTGGACACAGGAACAGACGGTCAGAGTCAAGGAACACTTTAACAAATATATACAAAGTAAAGTAGTTCCATACACAAAATTTTGTGTGTGCCCAGGACTAAATAATAAGACACCACAACAAATTAGGGATAAAATACGAAATCTAATTAAACATTTATCATAATACAATTATATGAAAATAAATTTAATAATATTATAACCTCCACACACACTTACATCAGTTACCAATCATTCCCACACCCCACCTCCTGACACAGACCCCCCAAAACCAGCCCAAGGAAGTTAGCGTTACCACACCCGAACCCTTGCTCCCCACCAGCCCAGCCAACAAAAATCAAACCCACTCAAACAGCTAGGAGTGATCCAAATCAGCTCCCCTTCCAGCAGGGGGTTACCCAACCCGAACCCTGACTCCACACCGAGTTTCGGTTCCGTTCCAAAAAAACCAGCCAAGCCCAGCCTAGCCCAGCCCAGCCCAGCCCAGCCCAGCCCAGCCAACAAAAATCAAACCCACTCAAACAGGAGTGATCCAAATCAGCTCACCTTCCAGCAGGGGGTTACCCGACCCGAACCCTGACTCCACACCGAGTTTCGGTTCCATTCCAAAAACCAGCCCAGCCCAGCCCAGCCCAGCCCAGCCAACAAAAATCAAACCCACTCAAACGGGAATGATCCAAATCAGCTTCCCTTCCAGCAGGGGGTTACCCGACCCGAACCCTGACTCCACACCGAGTTTCGGTTCCGTTCCAAAAACCAGCCCAGCCCAGCCCAGCCCAGCCCAGCCAACAAAAATCAAACCCACTCAAACAGGAGTGATCCAAATCAGCTCCCCTTCCAGCAGGGGGCTACCCAACCCGAACCCTGACTCCACACCGAGTTTCGGTTCCATTCCAAAAACCAGCCCAGCCCAGCCCAGCCCAGCCCAGCCAACAAAAATCAAACCCACTCAAACAGGAGTGATCCAAATCAGCTCCCCTTCCAGCAGGGGGCTACCCAACCCGAACCCTGACTCCACACCGAGTTTCGGTTCCATTCCAAAAACTAGCCCAGCCCAGCCCAGCCCAGCCCAGCCAACAAAAATCAAACCCACTCAAACGGGAATGATCCAAATCAGCTCCCCTTCCAGCAGGGGGTTACCCGACCCGAACCCTGACTCCACACCGAGTTTCGGTTCCATTCCAAAAACCAGCCCAGCCCAGCCCAGCCCAGCCCAGCCAACAAAAATCAAACCCACTCAAACGGGAATGATCCAAATCAGCTCCCCTTCCAGCAGGGGGTTACCCGACCCGAACCCTGGGCTAGGGCTAGGGCTAGGGCTAGGGCTAGGGCTAGGGGCTAGGGCTAGGGCTAGGGCTAGGGCTAGGGCTAGGGCTAGGGCTAGGGCTAGGGCTAGGGCTAGGGCTAGGGCTAGGGCTAGGGCTAGGGCTAGGGCTAGGGCTAGGGCTAGGGCTAGGGCTAGGGCTAGGGCTAGGGCTAGGGCTAGGGCTAGGGCTAGGGCTAGGGCTAGGGCTAGGGCTAGGGCTAGGGCTAGGGCTAGGGCTAGGGCTAGGGCTAGGGCTAGGGCTAGGGCTAGGGCTAGGGCTAGGGCTAGGGCTAGGGCTAGGGCTAGGGCTAGGGCTAGGGCTAGGGCTAGGGCTAGGGCTAGGGCTAGGGCTAGGGCTAGGGCTAGGGCTAGGGCTAGGGCTAGGGCTAGGGCTAGGGCTAGGGCTAGGGCTAGGGCTAGGGCTAGGGCTAGGGCTAGGGCTAGGGCTAGGGCTAGGGCTAGGGCTAGGGCTAGGGCTAGGGCTAGGGCTAGGGCTAGGGCTAGGGCTAGGGCTAGGGCTAGGGCTAGGGCTAGGGCTAGGGCTAGGGCTAGGGCTAGGGCTAGGGCTAGGGCTAGGGCTAGGGCTAGGGCTAGGGCTAGGGCTAGGGCTAGGGCTAGGGCTAGGGCTAGGGCTAGGGCTAGGGCTAGGGCTAGGGCTAGGGCTAGGGCTAGGGCTAGGGCTAGGGCTAGGGCTAGGGCTAGGGCTAGGGCTAGGGCTAGGGCTAGGGCTAGGGCTAGGGCTAGGGCTAGGGCTAGGGCTAGGGCTAGGGCTAGGGCTAGGGCTAGGGCTAGGGCTAGGGCTAGGGCTAGGGCTAGGGCTAGGGCTAGGGCTAGGGCTAGGGCTAGGGCTAGGGCTAGGGCTAGGGCTAGGGCTAGGGCTAGGGCTAGGGCTAGGGCTAGGGCTAGGGCTAGGGCTAGGGCTAGGGCTAGGGCTAGGGCTAGGGCTAGGGCTAGGGCTAGGGCTAGGGCTAGGGCTAGGGCTAGGGCTAGGGCTAGGGCTAGGGCTAGGGCTAGGGCTAGGGCTAGGGCTAGGGCTAGGGCTAGGGCTAGGGCTAGGGCTAGGGCTAGGGCTAGGGCTAGGGCTAGGGCTAGGGCTAGGGCTAGGGCTAGGGCTAGGGCTAGGGCTAGGGCTAGGGCTAGGGCTAGGGCTAGGGCTAGGGCTAGGGCTAGGGCTAGGGCTAGGGCTAGGGCTAGGGCTAGGGCTAGGGCTAGGGCTAGGGCTAGGGCTAGGGCTAGGGCTAGGGCTAGGGCTAGGGCTAGGGCTAGGGCTAGGGCTAGGGCTAGGGCTAGGGCTAGGGCTAGGGCTAGGGCTAGGGCTAGGGCTAGGGCTAGGGCTAGGGCTAGGGCTAGGGCTAGGGCTAGGGCTAGGGCTAGGGCTAGGGCTAGGGCTAGGGCTAGGGCTAGGGCTAGGGCTAGGGCTAGGGCTAGGGCTAGGGCTAGGGCTAGGGCTAGGGCTAGGGCTAGGGCTAGGGCTAGGGCTAGGGCTAGGGCTAGGGCTAGGGCTAGGGCTAGGGCTAGGGCTAGGGCTAGGGCTAGGGCTAGGGCTAGGGCTAGGGCTAGGGCTAGGGCTAGGGCTAGGGCTAGGGCTAGGGCTAGGGCTAGGGCTAGGGCTAGGGCTAGGGCTAGGGCTAGGGCTAGGGCTAGGGCTAGGGCTAGGGCTAGGGCTAGGGCTAGGGCTAGGGCTAGGGCTAGGGCTAGGGCTAGGGCTAGGGCTAGGGCTAGGGCTAGGGCTAGGGCTAGGGCTAGGGCTAGGGCTAGGGCTAGGGCTAGGGCTAGGGCTAGGGCTAGGGCTAGGGCTAGGGCTAGGGCTAGGGCTAGGGCTAGGGCTAGGGCTAGGGCTAGGGCTAGGGCTAGGGCTAGGGCTAGGGCTAGGGCTAGGGCTAGGGCTAGGGCTAGGGCTAGGGCTAGGGCTAGGGCTAGGGCTAGGGCTAGGGCTAGGGCTAGGGCTAGGGCTAGGGCTAGGGCTAGGGCTAGGGCTAGGGCTAGGGCTAGGGCTAGGGCTAGGGCTAGGGCTAGGGCTAGGGCTAGGGCTAGGGCTAGGGCTAGGGCTAGGGCTAGGGCTAGGGCTAGGGCTAGGGCTAGGGCTAGGGCTAGGGCTAGGGCTAGGGCTAGGGCTAGGGCTAGGGCTAGGGCTAGGGCTAGGGCTAGGGCTAGGGCTAGGGCTAGGGCTAGGGCTAGGGCTAGGGCTAGGGCTAGGGCTAGGGCTAGGGCTAGGGCTAGGGCTAGGGCTAGGGCTAGGGCTAGGGCTAGGGCTAGGGCTAGGGCTAGGGCTAGGGCTAGGGCTAGGGCTAGGGCTAGGGCTAGGGCTAGGGCTAGGGCTAGGGCTAGGGCTAGGGCTAGGGCTAGGGCTAGGGCTAGGGCTAGGGCTAGGGCTAGGGCTAGGGCTAGGGCTAGGGCTAGGGCTAGGGCTAGGGCTAGGGCTAGGGCTAGGGCTAGGGCTAGGGCTAGGGCTAGGGCTAGGGCTAGGGCTAGGGCTAGGGCTAGGGCTAGGGCTAGGGCTAGGGCTAGGGCTAGGGCTAGGGCTAGGGCTAGGGCTAGGGCTAGGGCTAGGGCTAGGGCTAGGGCTAGGGCTAGGGCTAGGGCTAGGGCTAGGGCTAGGGCTAGGGCTAGGGCTAGGGCTAGGGCTAGGGCTAGGGCTAGGGCTAGGGCTAGGGCTAGGGCTAGGGCTAGGGCTAGGGCTAGGGCTAGGGCTAGGGCTAGGGCTAGGGCTAGGGCTAGGGCTAGGGCTAGGGCTAGGGCTAGGGCTAGGGCTAGGGCTAGGGCTAGGGCTAGGGCTAGGGCTAGGGCTAGGGCTAGGGCTAGGGCTAGGGCTAGGGCTAGGGCTAGGGCTAGGGCTAGGGCTAGGGCTAGGGCTAGGGCTAGGGCTAGGGCTAGGGCTAGGGCTAGGGCTAGGGCTAGGGCTAGGGCTAGGGCTAGGGCTAGGGCTAGGGCTAGGGCTAGGGCTAGGGCTAGGGCTAGGGCTAGGGCTAGGGCTAGGGCTAGGGCTAGGGCTAGGGCTAGGGCTAGGGCTAGGGCTAGGGCTAGGGCTAGGGCTAGGGCTAGGGCTAGGGCTAGGGCTAGGGCTAGGGCTAGGGCTAGGGCTAGGGCTAGGGCTAGGGCTAGGGCTAGGGCTAGGGCTAGGGCTAGGGCTAGGGCTAGGGCTAGGGCTAGGGCTAGGGCTAGGGCTAGGGCTAGGGCTAGGGCTAGGGCTAGGGCTAGGGCTAGGGCTAGGGCTAGGGCTAGGGCTAGGGCTAGGGCTAGGGCTAGGGCTAGGGCTAGGGCTAGGGCTAGGGCTAGGGCTAGGGCTAGGGCTAGGGCTAGGGCTAGGGCTAGGGCTAGGGCTAGGGCTAGGGCTAGGGCTAGGGCTAGGGCTAGGGCTAGGGCTAGGGCTAGGGCTAGGGCTAGGGCTAGGGCTAGGGCTAGGGCTAGGGCTAGGGCTAGGGCTAGGGCTAGGGCTAGGGCTAGGGCTAGGGCTAGGGCTAGGGCTAGGGCTAGGGCTAGGGCTAGGGCTAGGGCTAGGGCTAGGGCTAGGGCTAGGGCTAGGGCTAGGGCTAGGGCTAGGGCTAGGGCTAGGGCTAGGGCTAGGGCTAGGGCTAGGGCTAGGGCTAGGGCTAGGGCTAGGGCTAGGGCTAGGGCTAGGGCTAGGGCTAGGGCTAGGGCTAGGGCTAGGGCTAGGGCTAGGGCTAGGGCTAGGGCTAGGGCTAGGGCTAGGGCTAGGGCTAGGGCTAGGGCTAGGGCTAGGGCTAGGGCTAGGGCTAGGGCTAGGGCTAGGGCTAGGGCTAGGGCTAGGGCTAGGGCTAGGGCTAGGGCTAGGGCTAGGGCTAGGGCTAGGGCTAGGGCTAGGGCTAGGGCTAGGGCTAGGGCTAGGGCTAGGGCTAGGGCTAGGGCTAGGGCTAGGGCTAGGGCTAGGGCTAGGGCTAGGGCTAGGGCTAGGGCTAGGGCTAGGGCTAGGGCTAGGGCTAGGGCTAGGGCTAGGGCTAGGGCTAGGGCTAGGGCTAGGGCTAGGGCTAGGGCTAGGGCTAGGGCTAGGGCTAGGGCTAGGGCTAGGGCTAGGGCTAGGGCTAGGGCTAGGGCTAGGGCTAGGGCTAGGGCTAGGGCTAGGGCTAGGGCTAGGGCTAGGGCTAGGGCTAGGGCTAGGGCTAGGGCTAGGGCTAGGGCTAGGGCTAGGGCTAGGGCTAGGGCTAGGGCTAGGGCTAGGGCTAGGGCTAGGGCTAGGGCTAGGGCTAGGGCTAGGGCTAGGGCTAGGGCTAGGGCTAGGGCTAGGGCTAGGGCTAGGGCTAGGGCTAGGGCTAGGGCTAGGGCTAGGGCTAGGGCTAGGGCTAGGGCTAGGGCTAGGGCTAGGGCTAGGGCTAGGGCTAGGGCTAGGGCTAGGGCTAGGGCTAGGGCTAGGGCTAGGGCTAGGGCTAGGGCTAGGGCTAGGGCTAGGGCTAGGGCTAGGGCTAGGGCTAGGGCTAGGGCTAGGGCTAGGGCTAGGGCTAGGGCTAGGGCTAGGGCTAGGGCTAGGGCTAGGGCTAGGGCTAGGGCTAGGGCTAGGGCTAGGGCTAGGGCTAGGGCTAGGGCTAGGGCTAGGGCTAGGGCTAGGGCTAGGGCTAGGGCTAGGGCTAGGGCTAGGGCTAGGGCTAGGGCTAGGGCTAGGGCTAGGGCTAGGGCTAGGGCTAGGGCTAGGGCTAGGGCTAGGGCTAGGGCTAGGGCTAGGGCTAGGGCTAGGGCTAGGGCTAGGGCTAGGGCTAGGGCTAGGGCTAGGGCTAGGGCTAGGGCTAGGGCTAGGGCTAGGGCTAGGGCTAGGGCTAGGGCTAGGGCTAGGGCTAGGGCTAGGGCTAGGGCTAGGGCTAGGGCTAGGGCTAGGGCTAGGGCTAGGGCTAGGGCTAGGGCTAGGGCTAGGGCTAGGGCTAGGGCTAGGGCTAGGGCTAGGGCTAGGGCTAGGGCTAGGGCTAGGGCTAGGGCTAGGGCTAGGGCTAGGGCTAGGGCTAGGGCTAGGGCTAGGGCTAGGGCTAGGGCTAGGGCTAGGGCTAGGGCTAGGGCTAGGGCTAGGGCTAGGGCTAGGGCTAGGGCTAGGGTAGGGCTGGGCTAGGGCTAGGGCTAGGGCTAGGGCTAGGGCTAGGGCTAGGGCTAGGGCTAGGGCTAGGGCTAGGGCTAGGGCTAGGGCTAGGGCTAGGGCTAGGGCTAGGGCTAGGGCTAGGGCTAGGGCTAGGGCTAGGGCTAGGGCTAGGGCTAGGGCTAGGGCTAGGGCTAGGGCTAGGGCTAGGGCTAGGGCTAGGGCTAGGGCTAGGGCTAGGGCTAGGGCTAGGGCTAGGGCTAGGGCTAGGGCTAGGGCTAGGGCTAGGGCTAGGGCTAGGGCTAGGGCTAGGGCTAGGGCTAGGGCTAGGGCTAGGGCTAGGGCTAGGGCTAGGGCTAGGGCTAGGGCTAGGGCTAGGGCTAGGGCTAGGGCTAGGGCTAGGGCTAGGGCTAGGGCTAGGGCTAGGGCTAGGGCTAGGGCTAGGGCTAGGGCTAGGGCTAGGGCTAGGGCTAGGGCTAGGGCTAGGGCTAGGGCTAGGGCTAGGGCTAGGGCTAGGGCTAGGGCTAGGGCTAGGGCTAGGGCTAGGGCTAGGGCTAGGGCTAGGGCTAGGGCTAGGGCTAGGGCTAGGGCTAGGGCTAGGGCTAGGGCTAGGGCTAGGGCTAGGGCTAGGGCTAGGGCTAGGGCTAGGGCTAGGGCTAGGGCTAGGGCTAGGGCTAGGGCTAGGGCTAGGGCTAGGGCTAGGGCTAGGGCTAGGGCTAGGGCTAGGGCTAGGGCTAGGGCTAGGGCTAGGGCTAGGGCTAGGGCTAGGGCTAGGGCTAGGGCTAGGGCTAGGGCTAGGGCTAGGGCTAGGGCTAGGGCTAGGGCTAGGGCTAGGGCTAGGGCTAGGGCTAGGGCTAGGGCTAGGGCTAGGGCTAGGGCTAGGGCTAGGGCTAGGGCTAGGGCTAGGGCTAGGGCTAGGGCTAGGGCTAGGGCTAGGGCTAGGGCTAGGGCTAGGGCTAGGGCTAGGGCTAGGGCTAGGGCTAGGGCTAGGGCTAGGGCTAGGGCTAGGGCTAGGGCTAGGGCTAGGGCTAGGGCTAGGGCTAGGGCTAGGGCTAGGGCTAGGGCTAGGGCTAGGGCTAGGGCTAGGGCTAGGGCTAGGGCTAGGGCTAGGGCTAGGGCTAGGGCTAGGGCTAGGGCTAGGGCTAGGGCTAGGGCTAGGGCTAGGGCTAGGGCTAGGGCTAGGGCTAGGGCTAGGGCTAGGGCTAGGGCTAGGGCTAGGGCTAGGGCTAGGGCTAGGGCTAGGGCTAGGGCTAGGGCTAGGGCTAGGGCTAGGGCTAGGGCTAGGGCTAGGGCTAGGGCTAGGGCTAGGGCTAGGGCTAGGGCTAGGGCTAGGGCTAGGGCTAGGGCTAGGGCTAGGGCTAGGGCTAGGGCTAGGGCTAGGGCTAGGGCTAGGGCTAGGGCTAGGGCTAGGGCTAGGGCTAGGGCTAGGGCTAGGGCTAGGGCTAGGGCTAGGGCTAGGGCTAGGGCTAGGGCTAGGGCTAGGGCTAGGGCTAGGGCTAGGGCTAGGGCTAGGGCTAGGGCTAGGGCTAGGGCTAGGGCTAGGGCTAGGGCTAGGGCTAGGGCTAGGGCTAGGGCTAGGGCTAGGGCTAGGGCTAGGGCTAGGGCTAGGGCTAGGGCTAGGGCTAGGGCTAGGGCTAGGGCTAGGGCTAGGGCTAGGGCTAGGGCTGGGTAGGGCTAGGGCTAGGGCTAGGGCTAGGGCTAGGGCTAGGGCTAGGGCTAGGGCTAGGGCTAGGGCTAGGGCTAGGGCTAGGGCTAGGGCTAGGGCTAGGGCTAGGGCTAGGGCTAGGGCTAGGGCTAGGGCTAGGGCTAGGGCTAGGGCTAGGGCTAGGGCTAGGGCTAGGGCTAGGGCTAGGGCTAGGGCTAGGGCTAGGGCTAGGGCTAGGGCTAGGGCTAGGGCTAGGGCTAGGGCTAGGGCTAGGGCTAGGGCTAGGGCTAGGGCTAGGGCTAGGGCTAGGGCTAGGGCT
>OZ004582.1:43518-113669 GCA_963924555.1 Crambe crambe
CCTAGCCCTAGCCCTAGCCCTAGCCCTAGCCCTAGCCCTAGCCCTAGCCCTAGCCCTAGCCCTAGCCCTAGCCCTAGCCCTAGCCCTAGCCCTAGCCCTAGCCCTAGCCCTAGCCCTAGCCCTAGCCCTAGCCCTAGCCCTAGCCCTAGCCCTAGCCCTAGCCCTAGCCCTAGCCCTAGCCCTAGCCCTAGCCCTAGCCCTAGCCCTAGCCCTAGCCCTAGCCCTAGCCCTAGCCCTAGCCCTAGCCCTAGCCCTAGCCCTAGCCCTAGCCCTAGCCCTAGCCCTAGCCCTAGCCCTAGCCCTAGCCCTAGCCCTAGCCCTAGCCCTAGCCCTAGCCCTAGCCCTAGCCCTAGCCCTAGCCCTAGCCCTAGCCCTAGCCCTAGCCCTAGCCCTAGCCCTAGCCCTAGCCCTAGCCCTAGCCCTAGCCCTAGCCCTAGCCCTAGCCCTAGCCCTAGCCCTAGCCCTAGCCCTAGCCCTAGCCCTAGCCCTAGCCCTAGCCCTAGCCCTAGCCCTAGCCCTAGCCCTAGCCCTAGCCCTAGCCCTAGCCCTAGCCCTAGCCCTAGCCCTAGCCCTAGCCCTAGCCCTAGCCCTAGCCCTAGCCCTAGCCCTAGCCCTAGCCCTAGCCCTAGCCCTAGCCCTAGCCCTAGCCCTAGCCCTAGCCCTAGCCCTAGCCCTAGCCCTAGCCCTAGCCCTAGCCCTAGCCCTAGCCCTAGCCCTAGCCCTAGCCCTAGCCCTAGCCCTAGCCCTAGCCCTAGCCCTAGCCCTAGCCCTAGCCCTAGCCCTAGCCCTAGCCCTAGCCCTAGCCCTAGCCCTAGCCCTAGCCCTAGCCCTAGCCCTAGCCCTAGCCCTAGCCCTAGCCCTAGCCCTAGCCCTAGCCCTAGCCCTAGCCCTAGCCCTAGCCCTAGCCCTAGCCCTAGCCCTAGCCCTAGCCCTAGCCCTAGCCCTAGCCCTAGCCCTAGACCTAGCCCTAGCCCTAGCCCTAGCCCTAGCCCTAGCCCTAGCCCTAGCCCTAGCCCTAGCCCTAGCCCTAGCCCTAGCCCTAGCCCTAGCCCTAGCCCTAGCCCTAGCCCTAGCCCTAGCCCTAGCCCTAGCCCTAGCCCTAGCCCTAGCCCTAGCCCTAGCCCTAGCCCTAGCCCTAGCCCTAGCCCTAGCCCTAGCCCTAGCCCTAGCCCTAGCCCTAGCCCTAGCCCTAGCCCTAGCCCTAGCCCTAGCCCTAGCCCTAGCCCTAGCCCTAGCCCTAGCCCTAGCCCTAGCCCTAGCCCTAGCCCTAGCCCTAGCCCTAGCCCTAGCCCTAGCCCTAGCCCTAGCCCTAGCCCTAGCCCTAGCCCTAGCCCTAGCCCTAGCCCTAGCCCTAGCCCTAGCCCTAGCCCTAGCCCTAGCCCTAGCCCTAGCCCTAGCCCTAGCCCTAGCCCTAGCCCTAGCCCTATCCCTAGCCCTAGCCCTAGCCCTAGCCCTAGCCCTAGCCCTAGCCCTAGCCCTAGCCCTAGCCCTAGCCCTAGCCCTAGCCCTAGCCCTAGCCCTAGCCCTAGCCCTAGCCCTAGCCCTAGCCCTAGCCCTAGCCCTAGCCCTAGCCCTAGCCCTAGCCCTAGCCCTAGCCCTAGCCCTAGCCCTAGCCCTAGCCCTAGCCCTAGCCCTAGCCCTAGCCCTAGCCCTAGCCCTAGCCCTAGCCCTAGCCCTAGCCCTAGCCCTAGCCCTAGCCCTAGCCCTAGCCCTAGCCCTAGCCCTAGCCCTAGCCCTAGCCCTAGCCCTAGCCCTAGCCTAGCCCTAGCCCTAGGCCCTAGGCCTAGCCCTAGCCCTAGCCCTAGCCCTAGCCCTAGCCCTAGCCCTAGCCCTAGCCTAGCCCTAGCCCTAGCCCTAGCCCTAGCCCTAGCCCTAGCCCTAGCCCTAGCCCTAGCCCTAGCACCCTAGCCCTAGCCCTAGCCCTAGCCCTAGCCCTAGCCCTAGCCCTAGCCCTAGCCCTAGCCCTAGCCCTAGCCCTAGCCCTAGCCCTAGCCCTAGCCCTAGCCCTAGCCCTAGCCCTAGCCCTAGCCCTAGCCCTAGCCCTAGCCCTAGCCCTAGCCCTAGCCCTAGCCCTAGCCCTAGCCCTAGCCCTAGCCCTAGCCCTAGCCCTAGCCCTAGCCCTAGCCCTAGCCCTAGCCCTAGCCCTAGCCCTAGCCCTAGCCCTAGCCCTAGCCCTAGCCCTAGCCCTAGCCCTAGCCCTAGCCCTAGCCCTAGCCCTAGCCCTAGCCCTAGCCTAGCCCTAGCCCTAGCCCTAGCCCTAGCCCTAGCCCTAGCCCTAGCCCTAGCCCTAGCCCTAGCCCTAGCCCTAGCCCTAGCCTAGCCCCTAGCCCTAGCCCTAGCCCTAGCCCTAGCCCTAGCCCTAGCCCTAGCCCTAGCCCTAGCCCTAGCCCTAGCCCTAGCCCTAGCCCTAGCCCTAGCCCTAGCCCTAGCCCTAGCCCTAGCCCTAGCCCTAGCCCTAGCCCTAGCCCTAGCCCTAGCCCTAGCCCTAGCCCTAGCCCTAGCCCTAGCCCTAGCCCTAGCCCTAGCCCTAGCCCTAGCCCTAGCCCTAGCCCTAGCCCTAGCCCTAGCCCTAGCCCTAGCCCTAGCCCTAGCCCTAGCCCTAGCCCTAGCCCTAGCCCTAGCCCTAGCCCTAGCCCTAGCCCTAGCCCTAGCCCTAGCCCTAGCCCTAGCCCTAGCCCTAGCCCTAGCCCTAGCCCTAGCCCTAGCCCTAGCCCTAGCCCTAGCCCTAGCCCTAGCCCTAGCCCTAGCCCTAGCCCTAGCCCTAGCCCTAGCCCTAGCCCTAGCCCTAGCCCTAGCCCTAGCCCTAGCCCTAGCCCTAGCCCTAGCCCTAGCCCTAGCCCTAGCCCTAGCCCTAGCCCTAGCCCTAGCCCTAGCCCTAGCCCTAGCCCTAGCCCTAGCCCTAGCCCTAGCCCTAGCCCTAGCCCTAGCCCTAGCCCTAGCCCTAGCCCTAGCCCTAGCCCTAGCCCTAGCCCTAGCCCTAGCCCTAGCCCTAGCCCTAGCCCTAGCCCTAGCCCTAGCCCTAGCCCTAGCCCTAGCCCTAGCCCTAGCCCTAGCCCTAGCCCTAGCCCTAGCCCTAGCCCTAGCCCTAGCCCTAGCCCTAGCCCTAGCCCTAGCCCTAGCCCTAGCCCTAGCCCTAGCCCTAGCCCTAGCCCTAGCCCTAGCCCTAGCCCTAGCCCTAGCCCTAGCCCTAGCCCTAGCCCTAGCCCTAGCCCTAGCCCTAGCCCTAGCCCTAGCCCTAGCCCTAGCCCTAGCCCTAGCCCTAGCCCTAGCCCTAGCCCTAGCCCTAGCCCTAGCCCTAGCCCTAGCCCTAGCCCTAGCCCTAGCCCTAGCCCTAGCCCTAGCCCTAGCCCTAGCCCTAGCCCTAGCCCTAGCCCTAGCCCTAGCCCTAGCCCTAGCCCTAGCCCTAGCCCTAGCCCTAGCCCTAGCCCTAGCCCTAGCCCTAGCCCTAGCCCTAGCCCTAGCCCTAGCCCTAGCCCTAGCCCTAGCCCTAGCCCTAGCCCTAGCCCTAGCCCTAGCCCTAGCCCTAGCCCTAGCCCTAGCCCTAGCCCTAGCCCTAGCCCTAGCCCTAGCCCTAGCCCTAGCCCTAGCCCTAGCCCTAGCCCTAGCCCTAGCCCTAGCCCTAGCCCTAGCCCTAGCCCTAGCCCTAGCCCTAGCCCTAGCCCTAGCCCTAGCCCTAGCCCTAGCCCTAGCCCTAGCCCTAGCCCTAGCCCTAGCCCTAGCCCTAGCCCTAGCCCTAGCCCTAGCCCTAGCCCTAGCCCTAGCCCTAGCCCTAGCCCTAGCCCTAGCCCTAGCCCTAGCCCTAGCCCTAGCCCTAGCCCTAGCCCTAGCCCTAGCCCTAGCCCTAGCCCTAGCCCTAGCCCTAGCCCTAGCCCTAGCCCTAGCCCTAGCCCTAGCCCTAGCCCTAGCCCTAGCCCTAGCCCTAGCCCTAGCCCTAGCCCTAGCCCTAGCCCTAGCCCTAGCCCTAGCCCTAGCCCTAGCCCTAGCCCTAGCCCTAGCCCTAGCCCTAGCCCTAGCCCTAGCCCTAGCCCTAGCCCTAGCCCTAGCCCTAGCCCTAGCCCTAGCCCTAGCCCTAGCCCTAGCCCTAGCCCTAGCCCTAGCCCTAGCCCTAGCCCTAGCCCTAGCCCTAGCCCTAGCCCTAGCCCTAGCCCTAGCCCTAGCCCTAGCCCTAGCCCTAGCCCTAGCCCTAGCCCTAGCCCTAGCCCTAGCCCTAGCCCTAGCCCTAGCCCTAGCCCTAGCCCTAGCCCTAGCCCTAGCCCTAGCCCTAGCCCTAGCCCTAGCCCTAGCCCTAGCCCTAGCCCTAGCCCTAGCCCTAGCCCTAGCCCTAGCCCTAGCCCTAGCCCTAGCCCTAGCCCTAGCCCTAGCCCTAGCCCTAGCCCTAGCCCTAGCCCTAGCCCTAGCCCTAGCCCTAGCCCTAGCCCTAGCCCTAGCCCTAGCCCTAGCCCTAGCCCTAGCCCTAGCCCTAGCCCTAGCCCTAGCCCTAGCCCTAGCCCTAGCCCTAGCCCTAGCCCTAGCCCTAGCCCTAGCCCTAGCCCTAGCCCTAGCCCTAGCCCTAGCCCTAGCCCTAGCCCTAGCCCTAGCCCTAGCCCTAGCCCTAGCCCTAGCCCTAGCCCTAGCCCTAGCCCTAGCCCTAGCCCTAGCCCTAGCCCTAGCCCTAGCCCTAGCCCTAGCCCTAGCCCTAGCCCTAGCCCTAGCCCTAGCCCTAGCCCTAGCCCTAGCCCTAGCCCTAGCCCTAGCCCTAGCCCTAGCCCTAGCCCTAGCCCTAGCCCTAGCCCTAGCCCTAGCCCTAGCCCTAGCCCTAGCCCTAGCCCTAGCCCTAGCCCTAGCCCTAGCCCTAGCCCTAGCCCTAGCCCTAGCCCTAGCCCTAGCCCTAGCCCTAGCCCTAGCCCTAGCCCTAGCCCTAGCCCTAGCCCTAGCCCTAGCCCTAGCCCTAGCCCTAGCCCTAGCCCTAGCCCTAGCCCTAGCCCTAGCCCTAGCCCTAGCCCTAGCCCTAGCCCTAGCCCTAGCCCTAGCCCTAGCCCTAGCCCTAGCCCTAGCCCTAGCCCTAGCCCTAGCCCTAGCCCTAGCCCTAGCCCTAGCCCTAGCCCTAGCCCTAGCCCTAGCCCTAGCCCTAGCCCTAGCCCTAGCCCTAGCCCTAGCCCTAGCCCTAGCCCTAGCCCTAGCCCTAGCCCTAGCCCTAGCCCTAGCCCTAGCCCTAGCCCTAGCCCTAGCCCTAGCCCTAGCCCTAGCCCTAGCCCTAGCCCTAGCCCTAGCCCTAGCCCTAGCCCTAGCCCTAGCCCTAGCCCTAGCCCTAGCCCTAGCCCTAGCCCTAGCCCTAGCCCTAGCCCTAGCCCTAGCCCTAGCCCTAGCCCTAGCCCTAGCCCTAGCCCTAGCCCTAGCCCTAGCCCTAGCCCTAGCCCTAGCCCTAGCCCTAGCCCTAGCCCTAGCCCTAGCCCTAGCCCTAGCCCTAGCCCTAGCCCTAGCCCTAGCCCTAGCCCTAGCCCTAGCCCTAGCCCTAGCCCTAGCCCTAGCCCTAGCCCTAGCCCTAGCCCTAGCCCTAGCCCTAGCCCTAGCCCTAGCCCTAGCCCTAGCCCTAGCCCTAGCCCTAGCCCTAGCCCTAGCCCTAGCCCTAGCCCTAGCCCTAGCCCTAGCCCTAGCCCTAGCCCTAGCCCTAGCCCTAGCCCTAGCCCTAGCCCTAGCCCTAGCCCTAGCCCTAGCCCTAGCCCTAGCCCTAGCCCTAGCCCTAGCCCTAGCCCTAGCCCTAGCCCTAGCCCTAGCCCTAGCCCTAGCCCTAGCCCTAGCCCTAGCCCTAGCCCTAGCCCTAGCCCTAGCCCTAGCCCTAGCCCTAGCCCTAGCCCTAGCCCTAGCCCTAGCCCTAGCCCTAGCCCTAGCCCTAGCCCTAGCCCTAGCCCTAGCCCTAGCCCTAGCCCTAGCCCTAGCCCTAGCCCTAGCCCTAGCCCTAGCCCTAGCCCTAGCCCTAGCCCTAGCCCTAGCCCTAGCCCTAGCCCTAGCCCTAGCCCTAGCCCTAGCCCTAGCCCTAGCCCTAGCCCTAGCCCTAGCCCTAGCCCTAGCCCTAGCCCTAGCCCTAGCCCTAGCCCTAGCCCTAGCCCTAGCCCTAGCCCTAGCCCTAGCCCTAGCCCTAGCCCTAGCCCTAGCCCTAGCCCTAGCCCTAGCCCTAGCCCTAGCCCTAGCCCTAGCCCTAGCCCTAGCCCTAGCCCTAGCCCTAGCCCTAGCCCTAGCCCTAGCCCTAGCCCTAGCCCTAGCCCTAGCCCTAGCCCTAGCCCTAGCCCTAGCCCTAGCCCTAGCCCTAGCCCTAGCCCTAGCCCTAGCCCTAGCCCTAGCCCTAGCCCTAGCCCTAGCCCTAGCCCTAGCCCTAGCCCTAGCCCTAGCCCTAGCCCTAGCCCTAGCCCTAGCCCTAGCCCTAGCCCTAGCCCTAGCCCTAGCCCTAGCCCTAGCCCTAGCCCTAGCCCTAGCCCTAGCCCTAGCCCTAGCCCTAGCCCTAGCCCTAGCCCTAGCCCTAGCCCTAGCCCTAGCCCTAGCCCTAGCCCTAGCCCTAGCCCTAGCCCTAGCCCTAGCCCTAGCCCTAGCCCTAGCCCTAGCCCTAGCCCTAGCCCTAGCCCTAGCCCTAGCCCTAGCCCTAGCCCTAGCCCTAGCCCTAGCCCTAGCCCTAGCCCTAGCCCTAGCCCTAGCCCTAGCCCTAGCCCTAGCCCTAGCCCTAGCCCTAGCCCTAGCCCTAGCCCTAGCCCTAGCCCTAGCCCTAGCCCTAGCCCTAGCCCTAGCCCTAGCCCTAGCCCTAGCCCTAGCCCTAGCCCTAGCCCTAGCCCTAGCCCTAGCCCTAGCCCTAGCCCTAGCCCTAGCCCTAGCCCTAGCCCTAGCCCTAGCCCTAGCCCTAGCCCTAGCCCTAGCCCTAGCCCTAGCCCTAGCCCTAGCCCTAGCCCTAGCCCTAGCCCTAGCCCTAGCCCTAGCCCTAGCCCTAGCCCTAGCCCTAGCCCTAGCCCTAGCCCTAGCCCTAGCCCTAGCCCTAGCCCTAGCCCTAGCCCTAGCCCTAGCCCTAGCCCTAGCCCTAGCCCTAGCCCTAGCCCTAGCCCTAGCCCTAGCCCTAGCCCTAGCCCTAGCCCTAGCCCTAGCCCTAGCCCTAGCCCTAGCCCTAGCCCTAGCCCTAGCCCTAGCCCTAGCCCTAGCCCTAGCCCTAGCCCTAGCCCTAGCCCTAGCCCTAGCCCTAGCCCTAGCCCTAGCCCTAGCCCTAGCCCTAGCCCTAGCCCTAGCCCTAGCCCTAGCCCTAGCCCTAGCCCTAGCCCTAGCCCTAGCCCTAGCCCTAGCCCTAGCCCTAGCCCTAGCCCTAGCCCTAGCCCTAGCCCTAGCCCTAGCCCTAGCCCTAGCCCTAGCCCTAGCCCTAGCCCTAGCCCTAGCCCTAGCCCTAGCCCTAGCCCTAGCCCTAGCCCTAGCCCTAGCCCTAGCCCTAGCCCTAGCCCTAGCCCTAGCCCTAGCCCTAGCCCTAGCCCTAGCCCTAGCCCTAGCCCTAGCCCTAGCCCTAGCCCTAGCCCTAGCCCTAGCCCTAGCCCTAGCCCTAGCCCTAGCCCTAGCCCTAGCCCTAGCCCTAGCCCTAGCCCTAGCCCTAGCCCTAGCCCTAGCCCTAGCCCTAGCCCTAGCCCTAGCCCT
The DNA here is from genome assembly GCA_963924555.1 of Crambe crambe. Lineage (NCBI taxonomy): Eukaryota > Metazoa > Porifera > Demospongiae > Poecilosclerida > Crambeidae > Crambe > Crambe crambe. Next base: position 51,154 of record OZ004582.1, read on the forward strand.
AGCCCTAGCCCTAGCCCTAGCCCTAGCCCTAGCCCTAGCCCTAGCCCTAGCCCTAGCCCTAGCCCTAGCCCTAGCCCTAGCCCTAGCCCTAGCCCTAGCCCTAGCCCTAGCCCTAGCCCTAGCCCTAGCCCTAGCCCTAGCCCTAGCCCTAGCCCTAGCCCTAGCCCTAGCCCTAGCCCTAGCCCTAGCCCTAGCCCTAGCCCTAGCCCTAGCCCTAGCCCTAGCCCTAGCCCTAGCCCTAGCCCTAGCCCTAGCCCTAGCCCTAGCCCTAGCCCTAGCCCTAGCCCTAGCCCTAGCCCTAGCCCTAGCCCTAGCCCTAGCCCTAGCCCTAGCCCTAGCCCTAGCCCTAGCCCTAGCCCTAGCCCTAGCCCTAGCCCTAGCCCTAGCCCTAGCCCTAGCCCTAGCCCTAGCCCTAGCCCTAGCCCTAGCCCTAGCCCTAGCCCTAGCCCTAGCCCTAGCCCTAGCCCTAGCCCTAGCCCTAGCCCTAGCCCTAGCCCTAGCCCTAGCCCTAGCCCTAGCCCTAGCCCTAGCCCTAGCCCTAGCCCTAGCCCTAGCCCTAGCCCTAGCCCTAGCCCTAGCCCTAGCCCTAGCCCTAGCCCTAGCCCTAGCCCTAGCCCTAGCCCTAGCCCTAGCCCTAGCCCTAGCCCTAGCCCTAGCCCTAGCCCTAGCCCTAGCCCTAGCCCTAGCCCTAGCCCTAGCCCTAGCCCTAGCCCTAGCCCTAGCCCTAGCCCTAGCCCTAGCCCTAGCCCTAGCCCTAGCCCTAGCCCTAGCCCTAGCCCTAGCCCTAGCCCTAGCCCTAGCCCTAGCCCTAGCCCTAGCCCTAGCCCTAGCCCTAGCCCTAGCCCTAGCCCTAGCCCTAGCCCTAGCCCTAGCCCTAGCCCTAGCCCTAGCCCTAGCCCTAGCCCTAGCCCTAGCCCTAGCCCTAGCCCTAGCCCTAGCCCTAGCCCTAGCCCTAGCCCTAGCCCTAGCCCTAGCCCTAGCCCTAGCCCTAGCCCTAGCCCTAGCCCTAGCCCTAGCCCTAGCCCTAGCCCTAGCCCTAGCCCTAGCCCTAGCCCTAGCCCTAGCCCTAGCCCTAGCCCTAGCCCTAGCCCTAGCCCTAGCCCTAGCCCTAGCCCTAGCCCTAGCCCTAGCCCTAGCCCTAGCCCTAGCCCTAGCCCTAGCCCTAGCCCTAGCCCTAGCCCTAGCCCTAGCCCTAGCCCTAGCCCTAGCCCTAGCCCTAGCCCTAGCCCTAGCCCTAGCCCTAGCCCTAGCCCTAGCCCTAGCCCTAGCCCTAGCCCTAGCCCTAGCCCTAGCCCTAGCCCTAGCCCTAGCCCTAGCCCTAGCCCTAGCCCTAGCCCTAGCCCTAGCCCTAGCCCTAGCCCTAGCCCTAGCCCTAGCCCTAGCCCTAGCCCTAGCCCTAGCCCTAGCCCTAGCCCTAGCCCTAGCCCTAGCCCTAGCCCTAGCCCTAGCCCTAGCCCTAGCCCTAGCCCTAGCCCTAGCCCTAGCCCTAGCCCTAGCCCTAGCCCTAGCCCTAGCCCTAGCCCTAGCCCTAGCCCTAGCCCTAGCCCTAGCCCTAGCCCTAGCCCTAGCCCTAGCCCTAGCCCTAGCCCTAGCCCTAGCCCTAGCCCTAGCCCTAGCCCTAGCCCTAGCCCTAGCCCTAGCCCTAGCCCTAGCCCTAGCCCTAGCCCTAGCCCTAGCCCTAGCCCTAGCCCTAGCCCTAGCCCTAGCCCTAGCCCTAGCCCTAGCCCTAGCCCTAGCCCTAGCCCTAGCCCTAGCCCTAGCCCTAGCCCTAGCCCTAGCCCTAGCCCTAGCCCTAGCCCTAGCCCTAGCCCTAGCCCTAGCCCTAGCCCTAGCCCTAGCCCTAGCCCTAGCCCTAGCCCTAGCCCTAGCCCTAGCCCTAGCCCTAGCCCTAGCCCTAGCCCTAGCCCTAGCCCTAGCCCTAGCCCTAGCCCTAGCCCTAGCCCTAGCCCTAGCCCTAGCCCTAGCCCTAGCCCTAGCCCTAGCCCTAGCCCCTAGCCCTAGCCCTAGCCCTAGCCCTAGCCCTAGCCCTAGCCCTAGCCCTAGCCCTAGCCCTAGCCCTAGCCCTAGCCCTAGCCCTAGCCCTAGCCCTAGCCCTAGCCCTAGCCCTAGCCCTAGCCCTAGCCCTAGCCCTAACCCTGCCCCCATGTGCCATAGAGATCCCCTAGGGGGTGTACATATGCCCTTCGGGCCGATTTGGACCTCTAACCTCAACCTAACCTAACCTGAACCTAACCTGAAGAAACCTGAAGAAATCTGAGGGCTTATCTCCTTAACCTGTAGGTTGAGGTCTTAACCCAGGGGCACCTAATTTAGCCATGTAGGTTTATAACCTCAACCTGTATTAACCCGGGGGCACCTAATTTAGCCATGTAGGTTTATAACCTCAACCTGTATTAACCCGGGGGCACCTAATTTAGCCATGTAGGTTTATAACCTCAACCTGTATTAACCCGGGGGCACCTAATTTAGCCATGTAGGTTTATAACCTCAACCTGTATTAACCCGGGGGCACCTAATTTAGCCATGTAGGTTTATAACCTCAACCTGTATTAACCCGGGGGCACCTAATTTAGCCATGTAGGTTTATAACCTCAACCTGTATTAACCCGGGGGCACCTAATTTAGCCATGTAGGTTTATAACCTCAACCTGTATTAACCCGGGGCACCTAATTTAGCCATGTAGGTTATATACTTTGAAATCTAGCCCTTCCGAGTTGCATCTTGCCCTAATCATCCCTTCCAAGTTGCATCTAGCCCTAGTCATCCCTTCCGAGTTGCATCTAGCCCTAGTCATCTCTTCCGAGTTGCATCTAGCCCTAGTCATCCCTTCTGAGTTGCATTTAGCCCTAGACATCCCTTCCAAGTTGCATCTAGCCCTAGACATCCCTTCCAAGTTGAATCTAGCTCTAGTCATCCCTTCCGAGTTGCATCTAGCCCTAGTCATCCCTTCTATGAAACCATGAAGGATATTCACTGAGACGTGCAAGCCAGGAGGGAAAGGTAAGGTCATAGCTAGGAGGGATGATATATCTGGTCACCAATTGTCCTCTCAGAATCCATGGGGGCCACCAATTGTCCTCCTAGAAGTATCTGAAATTTCAAAGTCCCAGAATATCCAGGAAGGATCGAATACGAAACCATGAAGGATATTCACTGAGATGTGCAAGCCAGGAGGGAAAGGTAAGGTCATAGCTAGGAGGGATGATATATCTGGCCCATGGGGGGTCACCAATTGTCCTCCCAGAATCCATGGGGGTCACCAATTGTCCTCTCAGGATCCATGGGGGCCACCAATTGTCCTCCAAGAATCCATGGGGGCCACCAATTGTCCTCCAAGAAGGAGCTGAAATTTCAAAGTCCCAGAATATCCAGGAAGGATCGAATACGAAACCATGAAGGATATTCACTGAGATATGCAAGCCAGGAGGGAAAGGTAAGGTCATAGCTAGGAGGGATGATATATCTGGTCACCAATTGTCCTCTCAGAATCCATGGGGGCCACCAATTGTCCTCCTAGAAGTATCTGAAATTTCAAAGTCCCAGAATATCCAGGAAGGATCGAATACGAAACCATGAAGGATATTCACTGAGACGTGCAAGCCAGGAGGGAAAGGTAAGGTCATAGCTAGGAGGGATGATATATCTGGCCCATGGGGGATCACCAATTGTCCTCCCAGAATCCATGGGGGTCACCAATTGTCCTCTCAGGATCCATGGGGGCCACCAATTGTCCTCCAAGAATCCATGGGGGCCACCAATTGTCCTCCAAGAAGGAGCTGAAATTTCAAAGTCCCAGAATATCCAGGAAGGATCGAATATGAAACCATGAAGGATATTCACTGAGATGTGCAAGCCAGGAGGGAAAGGTAAGGTCATAGCTAGGAGGGATGATGGGGGTCACCAATTGTCCTCTCAGGATCCATGGGGGCCACCAATTGTCCTCCAAGAATCCATGGGGGCCACCAATTGTCCTCCAAGAAGGAGCTGAAATTTCAAAGTCCCAGAATATCCAGGAAGGATCGAATACGAAACCATGAAGGATATTCACTGAGATGTGCAAGCCAGGAGGGAAAGGTAAGGTCATAGCTAGGAGGGATGATATATCTGGCCCATGGGGGGTCACCAATTGTCCTCCCAGAATCCATGGGGGTCACCAATTGTCCTCTCAGGATCCATGGGGGCCACCAATTGTCCTCCAAGAATCCATGGGGGCCACCAATTGTCCTCCAAGAAGGAGCTGAAATTTCAAAGTCCCAGAATATCCAGGAAGGATCGAATACGAAACCATGAAGGATATTCACTGAGATGTGCAAGCCAGGAGGGAAAGGTAAGGTCATAGCTAGGAGGGATGATATATCTGGCCCATGGGGGTCACCAATTGTCCTCCCAGAATCCATGGGGGTCACCAATTGTCCTCTCAGGATCCATGGGGGCCACCAATTGTCCTCCAAGAATCCATGGGGGCCACCAATTGTCCTCCAAGAAGGAGCTGAAATTTCAAAGTCCCAGAATATCCAGGAAGGATCGAATACGAAACCATGAAGGATATCCACTGAGATGTGCAAGGTAAGGTCATAGCTAGGAGGGATGATATATCTGGCCCATGGGGGTCACCAATTGTCCTCTCAGAATCCATGGGGGCCACCAATTGTCCTCCTAGAAGTATCTGAAATTTCAAGGTCCCAGAATATCCAGGAAGGATCCATGAAGGATATTCACCGAGACGTGCAAGCCGGGAGGGAAAGATAAAAAAGAGACGACTCTATTCCGAAGAAGAATACTCAATCCTAAAGAGATATTTCGACTAATCAATCATTCTCACAAAAAACAGTTCTAATGTAATCAATCATTCTCACAATTTCTTTATATTTCAAATCAAGTCTCACAATTCAATTATAAAAAATTTTTCCTCTCGATTAGGACTAGAAATTTAGATACTTTTGGCTGGACATCCCTCCTAGCTATACACTTGCTGGTGGTTGAGGGGTGGAGTTTGATGTGCTTTGGGAAGGCGTGGCCACAACTTCTTGTGCATTACAATGACTTGAGGGACTTTTGTAATCTCTATCAGGCCTTTAGGGACTTTGCATGGACTTGAGGGACTTAAGTGTACTTGGTAATACTTCCAAATGTAGGAATAGACTTGAGGGACATCTACTGTGCATTACCATGACTTGAGGGACTTCATAAATACTTAACTAACCTCATGGATACTTTACCTCAACCCCTGTTAACGAAACAAAACCTCATGGCTATTTTACCTCTGAAAACCTCAACCCAGGTTAACAAGACATAACCTCATGGCTATTTTACCTCTGGAAACCTCAACCCAGGTTAACGTTGGATAACCTCATGGCTATTTTACCTCAACCCAGGTTAACAAGACATAACCTCATGGCTATTTTACCTCTGGAAACCTCAACCCAGGTTAACGTTGGATAACCTCATGGCTATTTTACCTCTGGAAACCTCAACCCAGGTTAACAAGACATAACCTCATGGCTATTTTACCTCAACCCAGGTTAACAAGACATAACCTCATAGCTATTTTACCTCTGGAAACCTCAACCCAGGTTAACGTTGGATAACCTCATGGCTATTTTACCTCTGGAAACCTCAACCCAGGTTAACAAGACATAACCTCATGGCTATTTTACCTCTGGAAACCTCAACCCAGGTTAACATTGGATAACCTCATGGCTATTTTACCTCTGGAAACCTCAACCCAGATTAACAAGACATAACCTCATGGCTATTTTACCTCTGGAAACTTCAATCCAGGTTAACAAGACATAACCTCATGGCTATTTTACCTCTGGAAACCTCAACCCAGATTAACAAGACATAACCTCATGGCTATTTTACCTCTGGAAACCTCAACCCAGGTTAACGTTGGATAACCTCATGGCTATTTTACCTCTGGAAACCTCAACCCAGGTTAACAAGACATAACCTCATGGCTATTTTACCTCTGGAAACCTCAACCCAAGTTAACGATGGATAACCTCATGGCTATTTTACCTCTGGAAACCTCAACCCAGGTTAACAAGACATAACCTCATGGCTATTTTACCTCTGGATCCTCCAAGAAGGAGCTGAAATTTCAAAGTCCCAGAATATCCAGGAAGGATCGAATACGAAACCATGAAGGATATTCACTGAGATGTGCAAGCCAGGAGGGAAAGGTAAGGTCATAGCTAGGAGGGATGATGTATCTGGCCCATGGGGGTCACCAATTGTCCTCCCAGAATCCATGGGGGTCACCAATTGTCCTCTCAGAATCCATGGGGGCCACCAATTGTCCTCCTAGAAGTATCTGAAATTTCAAAGTCCCAGAATATCCAGGAAGGATCCATGAAGGATATTCACCGAGACGTGCAAGCCGGGAGGGAAAGATAAGTGTATAGCTAGGAGGGATGTCCAGCAAAAAGTATCTAAATTTCTAGAGGAAAAATTTGAATTGTGAGACTTGATTAGAAATAGAAAGAAATTGTGAGAATGATTGATTACATTAGTACTGTTTTTTGTGAGAATGATTGATTACATTTTAAATAAAAAGAACTGTTGGTTTGCTGTCACTTGCTCTGCTTTATCATGTTTTTGATCTTGTCCTGTGTCCTTCCCCTCAAACTGCATATCTCTCTGGTACTCTCTAAGGAAATCTGCACACTCAGAAAGTTTTGCCACTTTAGACCTCTCTCCGCCAATGTCGAAATATCTCTTTAGGATTGAGTATTCTTCTTCGGAATAGAGTCTTCTTTTTTGCTGGGGGTGGAGTTTGATGTGCTTTGGGAAGGCGTGGCCACAACTTCTTGTATCTGAATGGTACAATGTGAGTTGAACTAGTGTGTGTGCAGACTGTAAATGACTTACGTTTTGACAGTCTTTTCAGTGTTGCCGGCCTGTTGGTAGGTTGACTGGTGGACATCTACTGAGTGCGTCATATGGCTGGCTACGGCGTGCACTTCCCCTTCTGTGGTTTCAGCCTGCGCTACGGATGCATGGACTTGAGGGACTTAAGTGTACTTCGTAATACTTCAAAGTGTAGGAATAGACTTGAGGGACATCTACTGTGCATTACCATGACTTGAGGGACTTCCGTAATCTCTATCTGGCCTTGAGGGACTTTGAATGTCTTTATCTATACTTGAGGGACTTAAGTGTACTTGGTAATACTTCAAAGTGTAGGAATAGACTTGAGGGACATCTACTGTGCATTACCGTGACTTGAGGGACTTCATAAATACTTAACTAACCTCATGGATACTTTACCACAACCCCTGTTAACGAAACAAAACCTCATGGCTATTTTACCTCTGGAAACCTCAACCCAGGTTAACGTTGGAAAACCTCATGGCTATTTTACCTCTGGAAACCTCAACCCAGGTTAACAAGACATAACCTCATGGCTATTTTACCTCTGGAAACCTCAACCCAGGTTAACAGGACATAACCTCATGGCTATTTTACCTCTGGAAACCTCAACCCAGGTTAACAAGACATAACCTCATGGCTATTTTACCTCTGGAAACCTCAACCCAGGTTAACAATACATAACCTCATGGCTATTTTACCTCTGGAAACCTCAACCCAGGTTAAAGAAACCTAACCTCAAGGATATTTTACCCCTAAATAGAGATAAGATTTATCCATGAAGTTGAGGTTGACTTAAGGGTAAAATCCTCCAAGTATATGACCATAAGGGGAAAAAAGACTCAAATTTGCGAATTTGAGGGATAAAACACTCAAGTATATGAATATAAGGGATCATATTATATATATGAGGGATGGTGAGGGATCCTTCTCCATGCCCCTAGCTATGGAGTCGGGGATGCCTGAGGTTTTGCCTCACCTAACCTAGAGAAACCTAGGTTCCCTTAGGGCTAAAAATCGCCCCCATGCCGAGAAACCTTGGCCCTTGAGGGCAAAATTGATCTCGAAAACTAGGGATTTAAAGAAAACTGAAGAAACCTCAGGTTTAACCTGAGGTTAGGTTTCGAGCCTGAGGGCAAACCTGATAAACATGGGGGCCAGGTTCGGTAGCATGAGGGAAATATCCCTAAAGCTACCTTAACCTTGCCCTCATGAGCACCCGGTTATCCCTCGTGGCAACATAACCTGGCCCTTAGGACTAAAAACTGGTCTTATTTTGAGTTGAGGGATGGTTTTGATGCCACAAGGGTCAGGTTACCAACCTTGGGGGATAACCTACAGTTTTCTTTTTAGCAAGGCCCTCATGGCATCCCTCATGGATAATATCGAGCCCTAATGGCTAAAAAAACGTCCCTTAGGACTAAAAAAATGCCCTCACGGCTAAATTCGAGGCCCCCATGGTCGTTTTCGACCAATAATCAAACCTGATCAAACCTGATCAAACCTAGGGGGCCCCAAAAATAGCCATGAATGGGTAGAAAACAGTCAGGAGGGATAACCTGAGAAGCATGGGGGATAACCTCTGAATAAAATCCCCCCAGGACATTTAACCTTGCCCCCATGAGCACTACAGATCCCCCAGGGGGTGTACATTTGCCCTTAGGGCCGATTTGGACCTCTAACCTCAACCTAACCTAACCTGAACCTAACCTGAAGAAACCTGAATGGGTGGAAAACAGTCAGGAGGGATAACCTGAGAAGCATGAGGGATAATTTCGTGGTAATCCAGATGAAATTGCCCCCAGGACAGCTAACCCTGCCCCCATGTGCCATAGAGATCCCCTAGGGGGTGTACATATGCCCTTAGGGCCGATTTGGACCTCTAACCTCAACCTAACCTCAACCTAACCTAACCTGAAGAAACCTGAAGAAACCTGAATGGGTGGAAAACAGTCAGGAGGGATAACCTGAGAAGCATGAGGGATAATTTCGTGGTAATCCAGATGAAATTGCCCCCAGGACAGCTAACCCTGCCCCCATGTGCCATAGAGATCCCCTAGGGGGTGTACATATGCCCTTAGGGCCGATTTGGACCTCGAACCTCAACCTAACCTCAACCTAACCTAACCTGAAGAAACCTGAAGAAACCTGAAGAAACCTGAATGGGTGGAAAACAGTCAGGAGGGATAACCTGAGAAGCATGAGGGATAATTTCGTGGTAATCCAGATGAAATTGCCCCCAGGACAGCTAACCCTGCCCCCATGTGCCATGGAGATCCCCTAGGGGGTGTACATATGCCCTTCGGGCCGATTTGGACCTCTAACCTCAACCTAACCTCAACCTAACCTAACCTGAAGAAACCTGAAGAAACCTGAATGGGTGGAAAACAGTCAGGAGGGATAACCTGAGAAGCATGAGGGATAATTTCGTGGTAATCCAGATGAAATTGCCCCCAGGACAGCTAACCCTGCCCCCATGTGCCATAGAGATCCCCTAGGGGGTGTACATATGCCCTTAGGGCCGATTTGGACCTCTAACCTCAACCTAACCTCAACCTAACCTAACCTGAAGAAACCTGAAGAAACCTGAAGAAACCTGAATGGGTGGAAAACAGTCAGGAGGGATAACCCGAGAGGCATGGGGGATAACCTCGTGGTAGTCCGGATGAAAATGCCCCCAGGACAGCTAACCCTGCCCTCATGTACCATAGAGATCCCCTAGGGGGTGTACATATGCCCTTAGGGCCGATTTGGACCTCTAACCTCAACCTAACCTCAACCTAACCTAACCTGAAGAAACCTGAAGAAACCTGAAGAAACCTGAATGGGTGGAAAACAGTCAGGAGGGATAACCTGAGAAGCATGAGGGATAATTTCGTGGTAATCCAGATGAAATTGCCCCCAGGACAGCTAACCCTGCCCCCATGTGCCATAGAGATCCCCTAGGGGGTGTACATATGCCCTTAGGGCCGATTTGGACCTCTAACCTCAACCTAACCTAACCTGAAGAAACCTGAAGAAACCTGAAGAAACCTGAATGGGTGGAAAACAGTCAGGAGGGATAACCTGAGAAGCATGAGGGATAACCTCGTGGTAGTCCGGATGAAAATGCCCCCAGGACAGCTAACCCTGCCCTCATGTGCCATAGAGATCCCCTAGGGGGTGTACATATGCCCTTCAGGCCGATTTGGACCTCTAACCTCAACCTAACCTCAACCTAACCTAACCTGAAGAAACCTGAAGAAACCTGAAGAAACCTGAATGGGTGGAAAACAGTCAGGAGGGATAACCCGAGAGGCATGGGGGATAACCTCGTGGTAGTCCGGATGAAAATGCCCCCAGGACAGCTAACCCTGCCCTCATGTACCATAGAGATCCCCTAGGGGGTGTACATATGCCCTTAGGGCCGATTTGGACCTCTAACCTCAACCTAACCTCAACCTAACCTAACCTGAAGAAACCTGAAGAAACCTGAATGGGTGGAAAACAGTCAGGAGGGATAACCTGAGAAGCATGAGGGATAATTTCGTGGTAATCCAGATGAAATTGCCCCCAGGACAGCTAACCCTGCCCCCATGTGCCATAGAGATCCCCTAGGGGGTGTACATATGCCCTTCGGGCCGATTTGGACCTCTAACCTCAACCTAACCTAACCTGAACCTAACCTGAAGAAACCTGAAGAAATCTGAGGGCTTATCTCCTTAACCTGTAGGTTGAGGTCTTAACCCAGGGGCACCTAATTTAGCCATGTAGGTTTATAACCTCAACCTGTATTAACCCGGGGGCACCTAATTTAGCCATGTAGGTTTATAACCTCAACCTGTATTAACCCGGGGGCACCTAATTTAGCCATGTAGGTTTATAACCTCAACCTGTATTAACCCGGGGGCACCTAATTTAGCCATGTAGGTTTATAACCTCAACCTGTATTAACCCGGGGGCACCTAATTTAGCCATGTAGGTTTATAACCTCAACCTGTATTAACCCGGGGGCACCTAATTTAGCCATGTAGGTTTATAACCTCAACCTGTATTAACCCGGGGGCACCTAATTTAGCCATGTAGGTTTATAACCTCAACCTGTATTAACCCGGGGCACCTAATTTAGCCATGTAGGTTATATACTTTGAAATCTAGCCCTTCCGAGTTGCATCTTGCCCTAATCATCCCTTCCAAGTTGCATCTAGCCCTAGTCATCCCTTCCGAGTTGCATCTAGCCCTAGTCATCTCTTCCGAGTTGCATCTAGCCCTAGTCATCCCTTCTGAGTTGCATTTAGCCCTAGACATCCCTTCCAAGTTGCATCTAGCCCTAGACATCCCTTCCAAGTTGAATCTAGCTCTAGTCATCCCTTCCGAGTTGCATCTAGCCCTAGTCATCCCTTCTATGAAACCATGAAGGATATTCACTGAGACGTGCAAGCCAGGAGGGAAAGGTAAGGTCATAGCTAGGAGGGATGATATATCTGGTCACCAATTGTCCTCTCAGAATCCATGGGGGCCACCAATTGTCCTCCTAGAAGTATCTGAAATTTCAAAGTCCCAGAATATCCAGGAAGGATCGAATACGAAACCATGAAGGATATTCACTGAGATGTGCAAGCCAGGAGGGAAAGGTAAGGTCATAGCTAGGAGGGATGATATATCTGGCCCATGGGGGGTCACCAATTGTCCTCCCAGAATCCATGGGGGTCACCAATTGTCCTCTCAGGATCCATGGGGGCCACCAATTGTCCTCCAAGAATCCATGGGGGCCACCAATTGTCCTCCAAGAAGGAGCTGAAATTTCAAAGTCCCAGAATATCCAGGAAGGATCGAATACGAAACCATGAAGGATATTCACTGAGATATGCAAGCCAGGAGGGAAAGGTAAGGTCATAGCTAGGAGGGATGATATATCTGGTCACCAATTGTCCTCTCAGAATCCATGGGGGCCACCAATTGTCCTCCTAGAAGTATCTGAAATTTCAAAGTCCCAGAATATCCAGGAAGGATCGAATACGAAACCATGAAGGATATTCACTGAGACGTGCAAGCCAGGAGGGAAAGGTAAGGTCATAGCTAGGAGGGATGATATATCTGGCCCATGGGGGATCACCAATTGTCCTCCCAGAATCCATGGGGGTCACCAATTGTCCTCTCAGGATCCATGGGGGCCACCAATTGTCCTCCAAGAATCCATGGGGGCCACCAATTGTCCTCCAAGAAGGAGCTGAAATTTCAAAGTCCCAGAATATCCAGGAAGGATCGAATATGAAACCATGAAGGATATTCACTGAGATGTGCAAGCCAGGAGGGAAAGGTAAGGTCATAGCTAGGAGGGATGATGGGGGTCACCAATTGTCCTCTCAGGATCCATGGGGGCCACCAATTGTCCTCCAAGAATCCATGGGGGCCACCAATTGTCCTCCAAGAAGGAGCTGAAATTTCAAAGTCCCAGAATATCCAGGAAGGATCGAATACGAAACCATGAAGGATATTCACTGAGATGTGCAAGCCAGGAGGGAAAGGTAAGGTCATAGCTAGGAGGGATGATATATCTGGCCCATGGGGGGTCACCAATTGTCCTCCCAGAATCCATGGGGGTCACCAATTGTCCTCTCAGGATCCATGGGGGCCACCAATTGTCCTCCAAGAATCCATGGGGGCCACCAATTGTCCTCCAAGAAGGAGCTGAAATTTCAAAGTCCCAGAATATCCAGGAAGGATCGAATACGAAACCATGAAGGATATTCACTGAGATGTGCAAGCCAGGAGGGAAAGGTAAGGTCATAGCTAGGAGGGATGATATATCTGGCCCATGGGGGTCACCAATTGTCCTCCCAGAATCCATGGGGGTCACCAATTGTCCTCTCAGGATCCATGGGGGCCACCAATTGTCCTCCAAGAATCCATGGGGGCCACCAATTGTCCTCCAAGAAGGAGCTGAAATTTCAAAGTCCCAGAATATCCAGGAAGGATCGAATACGAAACCATGAAGGATATCCACTGAGATGTGCAAGGTAAGGTCATAGCTAGGAGGGATGATATATCTGGCCCATGGGGGTCACCAATTGTCCTCTCAGAATCCATGGGGGCCACCAATTGTCCTCCTAGAAGTATCTGAAATTTCAAGGTCCCAGAATATCCAGGAAGGATCCATGAAGGATATTCACCGAGACGTGCAAGCCGGGAGGGAAAGATAAAAAAGAGACGACTCTATTCCGAAGAAGAATACTCAATCCTAAAGAGATATTTCGACTAATCAATCATTCTCACAAAAAACAGTTCTAATGTAATCAATCATTCTCACAATTTCTTTATATTTCAAATCAAGTCTCACAATTCAATTATAAAAAATTTTTCCTCTCGATTAGGACTAGAAATTTAGATACTTTTGGCTGGACATCCCTCCTAGCTATACACTTGCTGGTGGTTGAGGGGTGGAGTTTGATGTGCTTTGGGAAGGCGTGGCCACAACTTCTTGTGCATTACAATGACTTGAGGGACTTTTGTAATCTCTATCAGGCCTTTAGGGACTTTGCATGGACTTGAGGGACTTAAGTGTACTTGGTAATACTTCCAAATGTAGGAATAGACTTGAGGGACATCTACTGTGCATTACCATGACTTGAGGGACTTCATAAATACTTAACTAACCTCATGGATACTTTACCTCAACCCCTGTTAACGAAACAAAACCTCATGGCTATTTTACCTCTGAAAACCTCAACCCAGGTTAACAAGACATAACCTCATGGCTATTTTACCTCTGGAAACCTCAACCCAGGTTAACGTTGGATAACCTCATGGCTATTTTACCTCAACCCAGGTTAACAAGACATAACCTCATGGCTATTTTACCTCTGGAAACCTCAACCCAGGTTAACGTTGGATAACCTCATGGCTATTTTACCTCTGGAAACCTCAACCCAGGTTAACAAGACATAACCTCATGGCTATTTTACCTCAACCCAGGTTAACAAGACATAACCTCATAGCTATTTTACCTCTGGAAACCTCAACCCAGGTTAACGTTGGATAACCTCATGGCTATTTTACCTCTGGAAACCTCAACCCAGGTTAACAAGACATAACCTCATGGCTATTTTACCTCTGGAAACCTCAACCCAGGTTAACATTGGATAACCTCATGGCTATTTTACCTCTGGAAACCTCAACCCAGATTAACAAGACATAACCTCATGGCTATTTTACCTCTGGAAACTTCAATCCAGGTTAACAAGACATAACCTCATGGCTATTTTACCTCTGGAAACCTCAACCCAGATTAACAAGACATAACCTCATGGCTATTTTACCTCTGGAAACCTCAACCCAGGTTAACGTTGGATAACCTCATGGCTATTTTACCTCTGGAAACCTCAACCCAGGTTAACAAGACATAACCTCATGGCTATTTTACCTCTGGAAACCTCAACCCAAGTTAACGATGGATAACCTCATGGCTATTTTACCTCTGGAAACCTCAACCCAGGTTAACAAGACATAACCTCATGGCTATTTTACCTCTGGATCCTCCAAGAAGGAGCTGAAATTTCAAAGTCCCAGAATATCCAGGAAGGATCGAATACGAAACCATGAAGGATATTCACTGAGATGTGCAAGCCAGGAGGGAAAGGTAAGGTCATAGCTAGGAGGGATGATGTATCTGGCCCATGGGGGTCACCAATTGTCCTCCCAGAATCCATGGGGGTCACCAATTGTCCTCTCAGAATCCATGGGGGCCACCAATTGTCCTCCTAGAAGTATCTGAAATTTCAAAGTCCCAGAATATCCAGGAAGGATCCATGAAGGATATTCACCGAGACGTGCAAGCCGGGAGGGAAAGATAAGTGTATAGCTAGGAGGGATGTCCAGCAAAAAGTATCTAAATTTCTAGAGGAAAAATTTGAATTGTGAGACTTGATTAGAAATAGAAAGAAATTGTGAGAATGATTGATTACATTAGTACTGTTTTTTGTGAGAATGATTGATTACATTTTAAATAAAAAGAACTGTTGGTTTGCTGTCACTTGCTCTGCTTTATCATGTTTTTGATCTTGTCCTGTGTCCTTCCCCTCAAACTGCATATCTCTCTGGTACTCTCTAAGGAAATCTGCACACTCAGAAAGTTTTGCCACTTTAGACCTCTCTCCGCCAATGTCGAAATATCTCTTTAGGATTGAGTATTCTTCTTCGGAATAGAGTCTTCTTTTTTGCTGGGGGTGGAGTTTGATGTGCTTTGGGAAGGCGTGGCCACAACTTCTTGTATCTGAATGGTACAATGTGAGTTGAACTAGTGTGTGTGCAGACTGTAAATGACTTACGTTTTGACAGTCTTTTCAGTGTTGCCGGCCTGTTGGTAGGTTGACTGGTGGACATCTACTGAGTGCGTCATATGGCTGGCTACGGCGTGCACTTCCCCTTCTGTGGTTTCAGCCTGCGCTACGGATGCATGGACTTGAGGGACTTAAGTGTACTTCGTAATACTTCAAAGTGTAGGAATAGACTTGAGGGACATCTACTGTGCATTACCATGACTTGAGGGACTTCCGTAATCTCTATCTGGCCTTGAGGGACTTTGAATGTCTTTATCTATACTTGAGGGACTTAAGTGTACTTGGTAATACTTCAAAGTGTAGGAATAGACTTGAGGGACATCTACTGTGCATTACCGTGACTTGAGGGACTTCATAAATACTTAACTAACCTCATGGATACTTTACCACAACCCCTGTTAACGAAACAAAACCTCATGGCTATTTTACCTCTGGAAACCTCAACCCAGGTTAACGTTGGAAAACCTCATGGCTATTTTACCTCTGGAAACCTCAACCCAGGTTAACAAGACATAACCTCATGGCTATTTTACCTCTGGAAACCTCAACCCAGGTTAACAGGACATAACCTCATGGCTATTTTACCTCTGGAAACCTCAACCCAGGTTAACAAGACATAACCTCATGGCTATTTTACCTCTGGAAACCTCAACCCAGGTTAACAATACATAACCTCATGGCTATTTTACCTCTGGAAACCTCAACCCAGGTTAAAGAAACCTAACCTCAAGGATATTTTACCCCTAAATAGAGATAAGATTTATCCATGAAGTTGAGGTTGACTTAAGGGTAAAATCCTCCAAGTATATGACCATAAGGGGAAAAAAGACTCAAATTTGCGAATTTGAGGGATAAAACACTCAAGTATATGAATATAAGGGATCATATTATATATATGAGGGATGGTGAGGGATCCTTCTCCATGCCCCTAGCTATGGAGTCGGGGATGCCTGAGGTTTTGCCTCACCTAACCTAGAGAAACCTAGGTTCCCTTAGGGCTAAAAATCGCCCCCATGCCGAGAAACCTTGGCCCTTGAGGGCAAAATTGATCTCGAAAACTAGGGATTTAAAGAAAACTGAAGAAACCTCAGGTTTAACCTGAGGTTAGGTTTCGAGCCTGAGGGCAAACCTGATAAACATGGGGGCCAGGTTCGGTAGCATGAGGGAAATATCCCTAAAGCTACCTTAACCTTGCCCTCATGAGCACCCGGTTATCCCTCGTGGCAACATAACCTGGCCCTTAGGACTAAAAACTGGTCTTATTTTGAGTTGAGGGATGGTTTTGATGCCACAAGGGTCAGGTTACCAACCTTGGGGGATAACCTACAGTTTTCTTTTTAGCAAGGCCCTCATGGCATCCCTCATGGATAATATCGAGCCCTAATGGCTAAAAAAACGTCCCTTAGGACTAAAAAAATGCCCTCACGGCTAAATTCGAGGCCCCCATGGTCGTTTTCGACCAATAATCAAACCTGATCAAACCTGATCAAACCTAGGGGGCCCCAAAAATAGCCATGAATGGGTAGAAAACAGTCAGGAGGGATAACCTGAGAAGCATGGGGGATAACCTCTGAATAAAATCCCCCCAGGACATTTAACCTTGCCCCCATGAGCACTACAGATCCCCCAGGGGGTGTACATTTGCCCTTAGGGCCGATTTGGACCTCTAACCTCAACCTAACCTAACCTGAACCTAACCTGAAGAAACCTGAATGGGTGGAAAACAGTCAGGAGGGATAACCTGAGAAGCATGAGGGATAATTTCGTGGTAATCCAGATGAAATTGCCCCCAGGACAGCTAACCCTGCCCCCATGTGCCATAGAGATCCCCTAGGGGGTGTACATATGCCCTTAGGGCCGATTTGGACCTCTAACCTCAACCTAACCTCAACCTAACCTAACCTGAAGAAACCTGAAGAAACCTGAATGGGTGGAAAACAGTCAGGAGGGATAACCTGAGAAGCATGAGGGATAATTTCGTGGTAATCCAGATGAAATTGCCCCCAGGACAGCTAACCCTGCCCCCATGTGCCATAGAGATCCCCTAGGGGGTGTACATATGCCCTTAGGGCCGATTTGGACCTCTAACCTCAACCTAACCTCAACCTAACCTAACCTGAAGAAACCTGAAGAAACCTGAAGAAACCTGAATGGGTGGAAAACAGTCAGGAGGGATAACCTGAGAAGCATGAGGGATAATTTCGTGGTAATCCAGATGAAATTGCCCCCAGGACAGCTAACCCTGCCCCCATGTGCCATGGAGATCCCCTAGGGGGTGTACATATGCCCTTCGGGCCGATTTGGACCTCTAACCTCAACCTAACCTCAACCTAACCTAACCTGAAGAAACCTGAAGAAACCTGAATGGGTGGAAAACAGTCAGGAGGGATAACCTGAGAAGCATGAGGGATAATTTCGTGGTAATCCAGATGAAATTGCCCCCAGGACAGCTAACCCTGCCCCCATGTGCCATAGAGATCCCCTAGGGGGTGTACATATGCCCTTAGGGCCGATTTGGACCTCTAACCTCAACCTAACCTCAACCTAACCTAACCTGAAGAAACCTGAAGAAACCTGAATGGGTGGAAAACAGTCAGGAGGGATAACCTGAGAAGCATGAGGGATAATTTCGTGGTAATCCAGATGAAATTGCCCCCAGGACAGCTAACCCTGCCCCCATGTGCCATAGAGATCCCCTAGGGGGTGTACATATGCCCTTAGGGCCGATTTGGACCTCTAACCTCAACCTAACCTCAACCTAACCTAACCTGAAGAAACCTGAAGAAACCTGAAGAAACCTGAATGGGTGGGAAACAGTCAGGAGGGATAACCTGAGAAGCATGAGGGATAATTTCGTGGTAATCCAGATGAAATTGCCCCCAGGACAGCTAACCCTGCCCCCATGTGCCATAGAGATCCCCTAGGGGGTGTACATATGCCCTTAGGGCCGATTTGGACCTCTAACCTCAACCTAACCTCAACCTAACCTAACCTGAAGAAACCTGAAGAAACCTGAATGGGTGGAAAACAGTCAGGAGGGATAACCTGAGAAGCATGAGGGATAATTTCGTGGTAATCCAGATGAAATTGCCCCCAGGACAGCTAACCCTGCCCCCATGTGCCATAGAGATCCCCTAGGGGGTGTACATATGCCCTTAGGGCCGATTTGGACCTCTAACCTCAACCTAACCTCAACCTAACCTAACCTGAAGAAACCTGAAGAAACCTGAATGGGTGGAAAACAGTCAGGAGGGATAACCCGAGAGGCATGGGGGATAACCTCGTGGTAGTCCGGATGAAAATGCCCCCAGGACAGCTAACCCTGCCCTCATGTACCATAGAGATCCCCTAGGGGGTGTACATATGCCCTTAGGGCCGATTTGGACCTCTAACCTCAACCTAACCTCAACCTAACCTAACCTGAAGAAACCTGAAGAAACCTGAAGAAACCTGAATGGGTGGAAAACAGTCAGGAGGGATAACCTGAGAAGCATGAGGGATAATTTCGTGGTAATCCAGATGAAATTGCCCCCAGGACAGCTAACCCTGCCCCCATGTGCCATAGAGATCCCCTAGGGGGTGTACATATGCCCTTAGGGCCGATTTGGACCTCTAACCTCAACCTAACCTCAACCTAACCTAACCTGAAGAAACCTGAAGAAACCTGAATGGGTGGAAAACAGTCAGGAGGGATAACCTGAGAAGCATGAGGGATAATTTCGTGGTAATCCAGATGAAATTGCCCCCAGGACAGCTAACCCTGCCCCCATGTGCCATAGAGATCCCCTAGGGGGTGTACATATGCCCTTAGGGCCGATTTGGACCTCTAACCTCAACCTAACCTCAACCTAACCTAACCTGAAGAAACCTGAAGAAACCTGAAGAAACCTGAATGGGTGGAAAACAGTCAGGAGGGATAACCTGAGAAGCATGAGGGATAACCTCGTGGTAGTCCGGATGAAAATGCCCCCAGGACAGCTAACCCTGCCCTCATGTGCCATAGAGATCCCCTAGGGGGTGTACATATGCCCTTCAGGCCGATTTGGACCTCTAACCTCAACCTAACCTCAACCTAACCTAACCTGAAGAAACCTGAAGAAACCTGAAGAAACCTGAATGGGTGGAAAACAGTCAGGAGGGATAACCCGAGAGGCATGGGGGATAACCTCGTGGTAGTCCGGATGAAAATGCCCCCAGGACAGCTAACCCTGCCCTCATGTACCATAGAGATCCCCTAGGGGGTGTACATATGCCCTTAGGGCCGATTTGGACCTCTAACCTCAACCTAACCTCAACCTAACCTAACCTGAAGAAACCTGAAGAAACCTGAATGGGTGGAAAACAGTCAGGAGGGATAACCTGAGAAGCATGAGGGAT
Organism: Crambe crambe; assembly: GCA_963924555.1. Lineage (NCBI taxonomy): Eukaryota > Metazoa > Porifera > Demospongiae > Poecilosclerida > Crambeidae > Crambe > Crambe crambe. The sequence continues at coordinate 70,723 of OZ004582.1, forward strand.
AATTTCGTGGTAATCCAGATGAAATTGCCCCCAGGACAGCTAACCCTGCCCCCATGTGCCATAGAGATCCCCTAGGGGGTGTACATATGCCCTTCGGGCCGATTTGGACCTCTAACCTCAACCTAACCTAACCTGAACCTAACCTGAAGAAACCTGAAGAAATCTGAGGGCTTATCTCCTTAACCTGTAGGTTGAGGTCTTAACCCAGGGGCACCTAATTTAGCCATGTAGGTTTATAACCTCAACCTGTATTAACCCGGGGGCACCTAATTTAGCCATGTAGGTTTATAACCTCAACCTGTATTAACCCGGGGGCACCTAATTTAGCCATGTAGGTTTATAACCTCAACCTGTATTAACCCGGGGGCACCTAATTTAGCCATGTAGGTTTATAACCTCAACCTGTATTAACCCGGGGGCACCTAATTTAGCCATGTAGGTTTATAACCTCAACCTGTATTAACCCGGGGGCACCTAATTTAGCCATGTAGGTTTATAACCTCAACCTGTATTAACCCGGGGGCACCTAATTTAGCCATGTAGGTTTATAACCTCAACCTGTATTAACCCGGGGCACCTAATTTAGCCATGTAGGTTATATACTTTGAAATCTAGCCCTTCCGAGTTGCATCTTGCCCTAATCATCCCTTCCAAGTTGCATCTAGCCCTAGTCATCCCTTCCGAGTTGCATCTAGCCCTAGTCATCTCTTCCGAGTTGCATCTAGCCCTAGTCATCCCTTCTGAGTTGCATTTAGCCCTAGACATCCCTTCCAAGTTGCATCTAGCCCTAGACATCCCTTCCAAGTTGAATCTAGCTCTAGTCATCCCTTCCGAGTTGCATCTAGCCCTAGTCATCCCTTCTATGAAACCATGAAGGATATTCACTGAGACGTGCAAGCCAGGAGGGAAAGGTAAGGTCATAGCTAGGAGGGATGATATATCTGGTCACCAATTGTCCTCTCAGAATCCATGGGGGCCACCAATTGTCCTCCTAGAAGTATCTGAAATTTCAAAGTCCCAGAATATCCAGGAAGGATCGAATACGAAACCATGAAGGATATTCACTGAGATGTGCAAGCCAGGAGGGAAAGGTAAGGTCATAGCTAGGAGGGATGATATATCTGGCCCATGGGGGGTCACCAATTGTCCTCCCAGAATCCATGGGGGTCACCAATTGTCCTCTCAGGATCCATGGGGGCCACCAATTGTCCTCCAAGAATCCATGGGGGCCACCAATTGTCCTCCAAGAAGGAGCTGAAATTTCAAAGTCCCAGAATATCCAGGAAGGATCGAATACGAAACCATGAAGGATATTCACTGAGATATGCAAGCCAGGAGGGAAAGGTAAGGTCATAGCTAGGAGGGATGATATATCTGGTCACCAATTGTCCTCTCAGAATCCATGGGGGCCACCAATTGTCCTCCTAGAAGTATCTGAAATTTCAAAGTCCCAGAATATCCAGGAAGGATCGAATACGAAACCATGAAGGATATTCACTGAGACGTGCAAGCCAGGAGGGAAAGGTAAGGTCATAGCTAGGAGGGATGATATATCTGGCCCATGGGGGATCACCAATTGTCCTCCCAGAATCCATGGGGGTCACCAATTGTCCTCTCAGGATCCATGGGGGCCACCAATTGTCCTCCAAGAATCCATGGGGGCCACCAATTGTCCTCCAAGAAGGAGCTGAAATTTCAAAGTCCCAGAATATCCAGGAAGGATCGAATATGAAACCATGAAGGATATTCACTGAGATGTGCAAGCCAGGAGGGAAAGGTAAGGTCATAGCTAGGAGGGATGATGGGGGTCACCAATTGTCCTCTCAGGATCCATGGGGGCCACCAATTGTCCTCCAAGAATCCATGGGGGCCACCAATTGTCCTCCAAGAAGGAGCTGAAATTTCAAAGTCCCAGAATATCCAGGAAGGATCGAATACGAAACCATGAAGGATATTCACTGAGATGTGCAAGCCAGGAGGGAAAGGTAAGGTCATAGCTAGGAGGGATGATATATCTGGCCCATGGGGGGTCACCAATTGTCCTCCCAGAATCCATGGGGGTCACCAATTGTCCTCTCAGGATCCATGGGGGCCACCAATTGTCCTCCAAGAATCCATGGGGGCCACCAATTGTCCTCCAAGAAGGAGCTGAAATTTCAAAGTCCCAGAATATCCAGGAAGGATCGAATACGAAACCATGAAGGATATTCACTGAGATGTGCAAGCCAGGAGGGAAAGGTAAGGTCATAGCTAGGAGGGATGATATATCTGGCCCATGGGGGTCACCAATTGTCCTCCCAGAATCCATGGGGGTCACCAATTGTCCTCTCAGGATCCATGGGGGCCACCAATTGTCCTCCAAGAATCCATGGGGGCCACCAATTGTCCTCCAAGAAGGAGCTGAAATTTCAAAGTCCCAGAATATCCAGGAAGGATCGAATACGAAACCATGAAGGATATCCACTGAGATGTGCAAGGTAAGGTCATAGCTAGGAGGGATGATATATCTGGCCCATGGGGGTCACCAATTGTCCTCTCAGAATCCATGGGGGCCACCAATTGTCCTCCTAGAAGTATCTGAAATTTCAAGGTCCCAGAATATCCAGGAAGGATCCATGAAGGATATTCACCGAGACGTGCAAGCCGGGAGGGAAAGATAAAAAAGAGACGACTCTATTCCGAAGAAGAATACTCAATCCTAAAGAGATATTTCGACTAATCAATCATTCTCACAAAAAACAGTTCTAATGTAATCAATCATTCTCACAATTTCTTTATATTTCAAATCAAGTCTCACAATTCAATTATAAAAAATTTTTCCTCTCGATTAGGACTAGAAATTTAGATACTTTTGGCTGGACATCCCTCCTAGCTATACACTTGCTGGTGGTTGAGGGGTGGAGTTTGATGTGCTTTGGGAAGGCGTGGCCACAACTTCTTGTGCATTACAATGACTTGAGGGACTTTTGTAATCTCTATCAGGCCTTTAGGGACTTTGCATGGACTTGAGGGACTTAAGTGTACTTGGTAATACTTCCAAATGTAGGAATAGACTTGAGGGACATCTACTGTGCATTACCATGACTTGAGGGACTTCATAAATACTTAACTAACCTCATGGATACTTTACCTCAACCCCTGTTAACGAAACAAAACCTCATGGCTATTTTACCTCTGAAAACCTCAACCCAGGTTAACAAGACATAACCTCATGGCTATTTTACCTCTGGAAACCTCAACCCAGGTTAACGTTGGATAACCTCATGGCTATTTTACCTCAACCCAGGTTAACAAGACATAACCTCATGGCTATTTTACCTCTGGAAACCTCAACCCAGGTTAACGTTGGATAACCTCATGGCTATTTTACCTCTGGAAACCTCAACCCAGGTTAACAAGACATAACCTCATGGCTATTTTACCTCAACCCAGGTTAACAAGACATAACCTCATAGCTATTTTACCTCTGGAAACCTCAACCCAGGTTAACGTTGGATAACCTCATGGCTATTTTACCTCTGGAAACCTCAACCCAGGTTAACAAGACATAACCTCATGGCTATTTTACCTCTGGAAACCTCAACCCAGGTTAACATTGGATAACCTCATGGCTATTTTACCTCTGGAAACCTCAACCCAGATTAACAAGACATAACCTCATGGCTATTTTACCTCTGGAAACTTCAATCCAGGTTAACAAGACATAACCTCATGGCTATTTTACCTCTGGAAACCTCAACCCAGATTAACAAGACATAACCTCATGGCTATTTTACCTCTGGAAACCTCAACCCAGGTTAACGTTGGATAACCTCATGGCTATTTTACCTCTGGAAACCTCAACCCAGGTTAACAAGACATAACCTCATGGCTATTTTACCTCTGGAAACCTCAACCCAAGTTAACGATGGATAACCTCATGGCTATTTTACCTCTGGAAACCTCAACCCAGGTTAACAAGACATAACCTCATGGCTATTTTACCTCTGGATCCTCCAAGAAGGAGCTGAAATTTCAAAGTCCCAGAATATCCAGGAAGGATCGAATACGAAACCATGAAGGATATTCACTGAGATGTGCAAGCCAGGAGGGAAAGGTAAGGTCATAGCTAGGAGGGATGATGTATCTGGCCCATGGGGGTCACCAATTGTCCTCCCAGAATCCATGGGGGTCACCAATTGTCCTCTCAGAATCCATGGGGGCCACCAATTGTCCTCCTAGAAGTATCTGAAATTTCAAAGTCCCAGAATATCCAGGAAGGATCCATGAAGGATATTCACCGAGACGTGCAAGCCGGGAGGGAAAGATAAGTGTATAGCTAGGAGGGATGTCCAGCAAAAAGTATCTAAATTTCTAGAGGAAAAATTTGAATTGTGAGACTTGATTAGAAATAGAAAGAAATTGTGAGAATGATTGATTACATTAGTACTGTTTTTTGTGAGAATGATTGATTACATTTTAAATAAAAAGAACTGTTGGTTTGCTGTCACTTGCTCTGCTTTATCATGTTTTTGATCTTGTCCTGTGTCCTTCCCCTCAAACTGCATATCTCTCTGGTACTCTCTAAGGAAATCTGCACACTCAGAAAGTTTTGCCACTTTAGACCTCTCTCCGCCAATGTCGAAATATCTCTTTAGGATTGAGTATTCTTCTTCGGAATAGAGTCTTCTTTTTTGCTGGGGGTGGAGTTTGATGTGCTTTGGGAAGGCGTGGCCACAACTTCTTGTATCTGAATGGTACAATGTGAGTTGAACTAGTGTGTGTGCAGACTGTAAATGACTTACGTTTTGACAGTCTTTTCAGTGTTGCCGGCCTGTTGGTAGGTTGACTGGTGGACATCTACTGAGTGCGTCATATGGCTGGCTACGGCGTGCACTTCCCCTTCTGTGGTTTCAGCCTGCGCTACGGATGCATGGACTTGAGGGACTTAAGTGTACTTCGTAATACTTCAAAGTGTAGGAATAGACTTGAGGGACATCTACTGTGCATTACCATGACTTGAGGGACTTCCGTAATCTCTATCTGGCCTTGAGGGACTTTGAATGTCTTTATCTATACTTGAGGGACTTAAGTGTACTTGGTAATACTTCAAAGTGTAGGAATAGACTTGAGGGACATCTACTGTGCATTACCGTGACTTGAGGGACTTCATAAATACTTAACTAACCTCATGGATACTTTACCACAACCCCTGTTAACGAAACAAAACCTCATGGCTATTTTACCTCTGGAAACCTCAACCCAGGTTAACGTTGGAAAACCTCATGGCTATTTTACCTCTGGAAACCTCAACCCAGGTTAACAAGACATAACCTCATGGCTATTTTACCTCTGGAAACCTCAACCCAGGTTAACAGGACATAACCTCATGGCTATTTTACCTCTGGAAACCTCAACCCAGGTTAACAAGACATAACCTCATGGCTATTTTACCTCTGGAAACCTCAACCCAGGTTAACAATACATAACCTCATGGCTATTTTACCTCTGGAAACCTCAACCCAGGTTAAAGAAACCTAACCTCAAGGATATTTTACCCCTAAATAGAGATAAGATTTATCCATGAAGTTGAGGTTGACTTAAGGGTAAAATCCTCCAAGTATATGACCATAAGGGGAAAAAAGACTCAAATTTGCGAATTTGAGGGATAAAACACTCAAGTATATGAATATAAGGGATCATATTATATATATGAGGGATGGTGAGGGATCCTTCTCCATGCCCCTAGCTATGGAGTCGGGGATGCCTGAGGTTTTGCCTCACCTAACCTAGAGAAACCTAGGTTCCCTTAGGGCTAAAAATCGCCCCCATGCCGAGAAACCTTGGCCCTTGAGGGCAAAATTGATCTCGAAAACTAGGGATTTAAAGAAAACTGAAGAAACCTCAGGTTTAACCTGAGGTTAGGTTTCGAGCCTGAGGGCAAACCTGATAAACATGGGGGCCAGGTTCGGTAGCATGAGGGAAATATCCCTAAAGCTACCTTAACCTTGCCCTCATGAGCACCCGGTTATCCCTCGTGGCAACATAACCTGGCCCTTAGGACTAAAAACTGGTCTTATTTTGAGTTGAGGGATGGTTTTGATGCCACAAGGGTCAGGTTACCAACCTTGGGGGATAACCTACAGTTTTCTTTTTAGCAAGGCCCTCATGGCATCCCTCATGGATAATATCGAGCCCTAATGGCTAAAAAAACGTCCCTTAGGACTAAAAAAATGCCCTCACGGCTAAATTCGAGGCCCCCATGGTCGTTTTCGACCAATAATCAAACCTGATCAAACCTGATCAAACCTAGGGGGCCCCAAAAATAGCCATGAATGGGTAGAAAACAGTCAGGAGGGATAACCTGAGAAGCATGGGGGATAACCTCTGAATAAAATCCCCCCAGGACATTTAACCTTGCCCCCATGAGCACTACAGATCCCCCAGGGGGTGTACATTTGCCCTTAGGGCCGATTTGGACCTCTAACCTCAACCTAACCTAACCTGAACCGAACCTGAAGAAACCTGAATGGGTGGAAAACAGTCAGGAGGGATAACCTGAGAAGCATGAGGGATAATTTCGTGGTAATCCAGATGAAATTGCCCCCAGGACAGCTAACCCTGCCCCCATGTGCCATAGAGATCCCCTAGGGGGTGTACATATGCCCTTAGGGCCGATTTGGACCTCTAACCTCAACCTAACCTCAACCTAACCTAACCTGAAGAAACCTGAAGAAACCTGAATGGGTGGAAAACAGTCAGGAGGGATAACCTGAGAAGCATGAGGGATAATTTCGTGGTAATCCAGATGAAATTGCCCCCAGGACAGCTAACCCTGCCCCCATGTGCCATAGAGATCCCCTAGGGGGTGTACATATGCCCTTAGGGCCGATTTGGACCTCTAACCTCAACCTAACCTCAACCTAACCTAACCTGAAGAAACCTGAAGAAACCTGAAGAAACCTGAATGGGTGGAAAACAGTCAGGAGGGATAACCTGAGAAGCATGAGGGATAATTTCGTGGTAATCCAGATGAAATTGCCCCCAGGACAGCTAACCCTGCCCCCATGTGCCATAGAGATCCCCTAGGGGGTGTACATATGCCCTTAGGGCCGATTTGGACCTCTAACCTCAACCTAACCTCAACCTAACCTAACCTGAAGAAACCTGAAGAAACCTGAAGAAACCTGAATGGGTGGAAAACAGTCAGGAGGGATAACCCGAGAGGCATGGGGGATAACCTCGTGGTAGTCCGGATGAAAATGCCCCCAGGACAGCTAACCCTGCCCTCATGTACCATAGAGATCCCCTAGGGGGTGTACATATGCCCTTAGGGCCGATTTGGACCTCTAACCTCAACCTAACCTCAACCTAACCTAACCTGAAGAAACCTGAAGAAACCTGAAGAAACCTGAATGGGTGGAAAACAGTCAGGAGGGATAACCTGAGAAGCATGAGGGATAATTTCGTGGTAATCCAGATGAAATTGCCCCCAGGACAGCTAACCCTGCCCCCATGTGCCATAGAGATCCCCTAGGGGGTGTACATATGCCCTTAGGGCCGATTTGGACCTCTAACCTCAACCTAACCTCAACCTAACCTAACCTGAAGAAACCTGAAGAAACCTGAATGGGTGGAAAACAGTCAGGAGGGATAACCTGAGAAGCATGAGGGATAATTTCGTGGTAATCCAGATGAAATTGCCCCCAGGACAGCTAACCCTGCCCCCATGTGCCATAGAGATCCCCTAGGGGGTGTACATATGCCCTTAGGGCCGATTTGGACCTCTAACCTCAACCTAACCTCAACCTAACCTAACCTGAAGAAACCTGAAGAAACCTGAAGAAACCTGAATGGGTGGAAAACAGTCAGGAGGGATAACCTGAGAAGCATGAGGGATAACCTCGTGGTAGTCCGGATGAAAATGCCCCCAGGACAGCTAACCCTGCCCTCATGTGCCATAGAGATCCCCTAGGGGGTGTACATATGCCCTTCAGGCCGATTTGGACCTCTAACCTCAACCTAACCTCAACCTAACCTAACCTGAAGAAACCTGAAGAAACCTGAAGAAACCTGAATGGGTGGAAAACAGTCAGGAGGGATAACCCGAGAGGCATGGGGGATAACCTCGTGGTAGTCCGGATGAAAATGCCCCCAGGACAGCTAACCCTGCCCTCATGTACCATAGAGATCCCCTAGGGGGTGTACATATGCCCTTAGGGCCGATTTGGACCTCTAACCTCAACCTAACCTCAACCTAACCTAACCTGAAGAAACCTGAAGAAACCTGAATGGGTGGAAAACAGTCAGGAGGGATAACCTGAGAAGCATGAGGGATAATTTCGTGGTAATCCAGATGAAATTGCCCCCAGGACAGCTAACCCTGCCCCCATGTGCCATAGAGATCCCCTAGGGGGTGTACATATGCCCTTCGGGCCGATTTGGACCTCTAACCTCAACCTAACCTAACCTGAACCTAACCTGAAGAAACCTGAAGAAATCTGAGGGCTTATCTCCTTAACCTGTAGGTTGAGGTCTTAACCCAGGGGCACCTAATTTAGCCATGTAGGTTTATAACCTCAACCTGTATTAACCCGGGGGCACCTAATTTAGCCATGTAGGTTTATAACCTCAACCTGTATTAACCCGGGGGCACCTAATTTAGCCATGTAGGTTTATAACCTCAACCTGTATTAACCCGGGGGCACCTAATTTAGCCATGTAGGTTTATAACCTCAACCTGTATTAACCCGGGGGCACCTAATTTAGCCATGTAGGTTTATAACCTCAACCTGTATTAACCCGGGGGCACCTAATTTAGCCATGTAGGTTTATAACCTCAACCTGTATTAACCCGGGGGCACCTAATTTAGCCATGTAGGTTTATAACCTCAACCTGTATTAACCCGGGGCACCTAATTTAGCCATGTAGGTTATATACTTTGAAATCTAGCCCTTCCGAGTTGCATCTTGCCCTAATCATCCCTTCCAAGTTGCATCTAGCCCTAGTCATCCCTTCCGAGTTGCATCTAGCCCTAGTCATCTCTTCCGAGTTGCATCTAGCCCTAGTCATCCCTTCTGAGTTGCATTTAGCCCTAGACATCCCTTCCAAGTTGCATCTAGCCCTAGACATCCCTTCCAAGTTGAATCTAGCTCTAGTCATCCCTTCCGAGTTGCATCTAGCCCTAGTCATCCCTTCTATGAAACCATGAAGGATATTCACTGAGACGTGCAAGCCAGGAGGGAAAGGTAAGGTCATAGCTAGGAGGGATGATATATCTGGTCACCAATTGTCCTCTCAGAATCCATGGGGGCCACCAATTGTCCTCCTAGAAGTATCTGAAATTTCAAAGTCCCAGAATATCCAGGAAGGATCGAATACGAAACCATGAAGGATATTCACTGAGATGTGCAAGCCAGGAGGGAAAGGTAAGGTCATAGCTAGGAGGGATGATATATCTGGCCCATGGGGGGTCACCAATTGTCCTCCCAGAATCCATGGGGGTCACCAATTGTCCTCTCAGGATCCATGGGGGCCACCAATTGTCCTCCAAGAATCCATGGGGGCCACCAATTGTCCTCCAAGAAGGAGCTGAAATTTCAAAGTCCCAGAATATCCAGGAAGGATCGAATACGAAACCATGAAGGATATTCACTGAGATATGCAAGCCAGGAGGGAAAGGTAAGGTCATAGCTAGGAGGGATGATATATCTGGTCACCAATTGTCCTCTCAGAATCCATGGGGGCCACCAATTGTCCTCCTAGAAGTATCTGAAATTTCAAAGTCCCAGAATATCCAGGAAGGATCGAATACGAAACCATGAAGGATATTCACTGAGACGTGCAAGCCAGGAGGGAAAGGTAAGGTCATAGCTAGGAGGGATGATATATCTGGCCCATGGGGGATCACCAATTGTCCTCCCAGAATCCATGGGGGTCACCAATTGTCCTCTCAGGATCCATGGGGGCCACCAATTGTCCTCCAAGAATCCATGGGGGCCACCAATTGTCCTCCAAGAAGGAGCTGAAATTTCAAAGTCCCAGAATATCCAGGAAGGATCGAATATGAAACCATGAAGGATATTCACTGAGATGTGCAAGCCAGGAGGGAAAGGTAAGGTCATAGCTAGGAGGGATGATGGGGGTCACCAATTGTCCTCTCAGGATCCATGGGGGCCACCAATTGTCCTCCAAGAATCCATGGGGGCCACCAATTGTCCTCCAAGAAGGAGCTGAAATTTCAAAGTCCCAGAATATCCAGGAAGGATCGAATACGAAACCATGAAGGATATTCACTGAGATGTGCAAGCCAGGAGGGAAAGGTAAGGTCATAGCTAGGAGGGATGATATATCTGGCCCATGGGGGGTCACCAATTGTCCTCCCAGAATCCATGGGGGTCACCAATTGTCCTCTCAGGATCCATGGGGGCCACCAATTGTCCTCCAAGAATCCATGGGGGCCACCAATTGTCCTCCAAGAAGGAGCTGAAATTTCAAAGTCCCAGAATATCCAGGAAGGATCGAATACGAAACCATGAAGGATATTCACTGAGATGTGCAAGCCAGGAGGGAAAGGTAAGGTCATAGCTAGGAGGGATGATATATCTGGCCCATGGGGGTCACCAATTGTCCTCCCAGAATCCATGGGGGTCACCAATTGTCCTCTCAGGATCCATGGGGGCCACCAATTGTCCTCCAAGAATCCATGGGGGCCACCAATTGTCCTCCAAGAAGGAGCTGAAATTTCAAAGTCCCAGAATATCCAGGAAGGATCGAATACGAAACCATGAAGGATATCCACTGAGATGTGCAAGGTAAGGTCATAGCTAGGAGGGATGATATATCTGGCCCATGGGGGTCACCAATTGTCCTCTCAGAATCCATGGGGGCCACCAATTGTCCTCCTAGAAGTATCTGAAATTTCAAGGTCCCAGAATATCCAGGAAGGATCCATGAAGGATATTCACCGAGACGTGCAAGCCGGGAGGGAAAGATAAAAAAGAGACGACTCTATTCCGAAGAAGAATACTCAATCCTAAAGAGATATTTCGACTAATCAATCATTCTCACAAAAAACAGTTCTAATGTAATCAATCATTCTCACAATTTCTTTATATTTCAAATCAAGTCTCACAATTCAATTATAAAAAATTTTTCCTCTCGATTAGGACTAGAAATTTAGATACTTTTGGCTGGACATCCCTCCTAGCTATACACTTGCTGGTGGTTGAGGGGTGGAGTTTGATGTGCTTTGGGAAGGCGTGGCCACAACTTCTTGTGCATTACAATGACTTGAGGGACTTTTGTAATCTCTATCAGGCCTTTAGGGACTTTGCATGGACTTGAGGGACTTAAGTGTACTTGGTAATACTTCCAAATGTAGGAATAGACTTGAGGGACATCTACTGTGCATTACCATGACTTGAGGGACTTCATAAATACTTAACTAACCTCATGGATACTTTACCTCAACCCCTGTTAACGAAACAAAACCTCATGGCTATTTTACCTCTGAAAACCTCAACCCAGGTTAACAAGACATAACCTCATGGCTATTTTACCTCTGGAAACCTCAACCCAGGTTAACGTTGGATAACCTCATGGCTATTTTACCTCAACCCAGGTTAACAAGACATAACCTCATGGCTATTTTACCTCTGGAAACCTCAACCCAGGTTAACGTTGGATAACCTCATGGCTATTTTACCTCTGGAAACCTCAACCCAGGTTAACAAGACATAACCTCATGGCTATTTTACCTCAACCCAGGTTAACAAGACATAACCTCATAGCTATTTTACCTCTGGAAACCTCAACCCAGGTTAACGTTGGATAACCTCATGGCTATTTTACCTCTGGAAACCTCAACCCAGGTTAACAAGACATAACCTCATGGCTATTTTACCTCTGGAAACCTCAACCCAGGTTAACATTGGATAACCTCATGGCTATTTTACCTCTGGAAACCTCAACCCAGATTAACAAGACATAACCTCATGGCTATTTTACCTCTGGAAACTTCAATCCAGGTTAACAAGACATAACCTCATGGCTATTTTACCTCTGGAAACCTCAACCCAGATTAACAAGACATAACCTCATGGCTATTTTACCTCTGGAAACCTCAACCCAGGTTAACGTTGGATAACCTCATGGCTATTTTACCTCTGGAAACCTCAACCCAGGTTAACAAGACATAACCTCATGGCTATTTTACCTCTGGAAACCTCAACCCAAGTTAACGATGGATAACCTCATGGCTATTTTACCTCTGGAAACCTCAACCCAGGTTAACAAGACATAACCTCATGGCTATTTTACCTCTGGATCCTCCAAGAAGGAGCTGAAATTTCAAAGTCCCAGAATATCCAGGAAGGATCGAATACGAAACCATGAAGGATATTCACTGAGATGTGCAAGCCAGGAGGGAAAGGTAAGGTCATAGCTAGGAGGGATGATGTATCTGGCCCATGGGGGTCACCAATTGTCCTCCCAGAATCCATGGGGGTCACCAATTGTCCTCTCAGAATCCATGGGGGCCACCAATTGTCCTCCTAGAAGTATCTGAAATTTCAAAGTCCCAGAATATCCAGGAAGGATCCATGAAGGATATTCACCGAGACGTGCAAGCCGGGAGGGAAAGATAAGTGTATAGCTAGGAGGGATGTCCAGCAAAAAGTATCTAAATTTCTAGAGGAAAAATTTGAATTGTGAGACTTGATTAGAAATAGAAAGAAATTGTGAGAATGATTGATTACATTAGTACTGTTTTTTGTGAGAATGATTGATTACATTTTAAATAAAAAGAACTGTTGGTTTGCTGTCACTTGCTCTGCTTTATCATGTTTTTGATCTTGTCCTGTGTCCTTCCCCTCAAACTGCATATCTCTCTGGTACTCTCTAAGGAAATCTGCACACTCAGAAAGTTTTGCCACTTTAGACCTCTCTCCGCCAATGTCGAAATATCTCTTTAGGATTGAGTATTCTTCTTCGGAATAGAGTCTTCTTTTTTGCTGGGGGTGGAGTTTGATGTGCTTTGGGAAGGCGTGGCCACAACTTCTTGTATCTGAATGGTACAATGTGAGTTGAACTAGTGTGTGTGCAGACTGTAAATGACTTACGTTTTGACAGTCTTTTCAGTGTTGCCGGCCTGTTGGTAGGTTGACTGGTGGACATCTACTGAGTGCGTCATATGGCTGGCTACGGCGTGCACTTCCCCTTCTGTGGTTTCAGCCTGCGCTACGGATGCATGGACTTGAGGGACTTAAGTGTACTTCGTAATACTTCAAAGTGTAGGAATAGACTTGAGGGACATCTACTGTGCATTACCATGACTTGAGGGACTTCCGTAATCTCTATCTGGCCTTGAGGGACTTTGAATGTCTTTATCTATACTTGAGGGACTTAAGTGTACTTGGTAATACTTCAAAGTGTAGGAATAGACTTGAGGGACATCTACTGTGCATTACCGTGACTTGAGGGACTTCATAAATACTTAACTAACCTCATGGATACTTTACCACAACCCCTGTTAACGAAACAAAACCTCATGGCTATTTTACCTCTGGAAACCTCAACCCAGGTTAACGTTGGAAAACCTCATGGCTATTTTACCTCTGGAAACCTCAACCCAGGTTAACAAGACATAACCTCATGGCTATTTTACCTCTGGAAACCTCAACCCAGGTTAACAGGACATAACCTCATGGCTATTTTACCTCTGGAAACCTCAACCCAGGTTAACAAGACATAACCTCATGGCTATTTTACCTCTGGAAACCTCAACCCAGGTTAACAATACATAACCTCATGGCTATTTTACCTCTGGAAACCTCAACCCAGGTTAAAGAAACCTAACCTCAAGGATATTTTACCCCTAAATAGAGATAAGATTTATCCATGAAGTTGAGGTTGACTTAAGGGTAAAATCCTCCAAGTATATGACCATAAGGGGAAAAAAGACTCAAATTTGCGAATTTGAGGGATAAAACACTCAAGTATATGAATATAAGGGATCATATTATATATATGAGGGATGGTGAGGGATCCTTCTCCATGCCCCTAGCTATGGAGTCGGGGATGCCTGAGGTTTTGCCTCACCTAACCTAGAGAAACCTAGGTTCCCTTAGGGCTAAAAATCGCCCCCATGCCGAGAAACCTTGGCCCTTGAGGGCAAAATTGATCTCGAAAACTAGGGATTTAAAGAAAACTGAAGAAACCTCAGGTTTAACCTGAGGTTAGGTTTCGAGCCTGAGGGCAAACCTGATAAACATGGGGGCCAGGTTCGGTAGCATGAGGGAAATATCCCTAAAGCTACCTTAACCTTGCCCTCATGAGCACCCGGTTATCCCTCGTGGCAACATAACCTGGCCCTTAGGACTAAAAACTGGTCTTATTTTGAGTTGAGGGATGGTTTTGATGCCACAAGGGTCAGGTTACCAACCTTGGGGGATAACCTACAGTTTTCTTTTTAGCAAGGCCCTCATGGCATCCCTCATGGATAATATCGAGCCCTAATGGCTAAAAAAACGTCCCTTAGGACTAAAAAAATGCCCTCACGGCTAAATTCGAGGCCCCCATGGTCGTTTTCGACCAATAATCAAACCTGATCAAACCTGATCAAACCTAGGGGGCCCCAAAAATAGCCATGAATGGGTAGAAAACAGTCAGGAGGGATAACCTGAGAAGCATGGGGGATAACCTCTGAATAAAATCCCCCCAGGACATTTAACCTTGCCCCCATGAGCACTACAGATCCCCCAGGGGGTGTACATTTGCCCTTAGGGCCGATTTGGACCTCTAACCTCAACCTAACCTAACCTGAACCTAACCTGAAGAAACCTGAATGGGTGGAAAACAGTCAGGAGGGATAACCTGAGAAGCATGAGGGATAATTTCGTGGTAATCCAGATGAAATTGCCCCCAGGACAGCTAACCCTGCCCCCATGTGCCATAGAGATCCCCTAGGGGGTGTACATATGCCCTTAGGGCCGATTTGGACCTCTAACCTCAACCTAACCTCAACCTAACCTAACCTGAAGAAACCTGAAGAAACCTGAATGGGTGGAAAACAGTCAGGAGGGATAACCTGAGAAGCATGAGGGATAATTTCGTGGTAATCCAGATGAAATTGCCCCCAGGACAGCTAACCCTGCCCCCATGTGCCATAGAGATCCCCTAGGGGGTGTACATATGCCCTTAGGGCCGATTTGGACCTCGAACCTCAACCTAACCTCAACCTAACCTAACCTGAAGAAACCTGAAGAAACCTGAAGAAACCTGAATGGGTGGAAAACAGTCAGGAGGGATAACCTGAGAAGCATGAGGGATAATTTCGTGGTAATCCAGATGAAATTGCCCCCAGGACAGCTAACCCTGCCCCCATGTGCCATGGAGATCCCCTAGGGGGTGTACATATGCCCTTCGGGCCGATTTGGACCTCTAACCTCAACCTAACCTCAACCTAACCTAACCTGAAGAAACCTGAAGAAACCTGAATGGGTGGAAAACAGTCAGGAGGGATAACCTGAGAAGCATGAGGGATAATTTCGTGGTAATCCAGATGAAATTGCCCCCAGGACAGCTAACCCTGCCCCCATGTGCCATAGAGATCCCCTAGGGGGTGTACATATGCCCTTAGGGCCGATTTGGACCTCTAACCTCAACCTAACCTCAACCTAACCTAACCTGAAGAAACCTGAAGAAACCTGAATGGGTGGAAAACAGTCAGGAGGGATAACCTGAGAAGCATGAGGGATAATTTCGTGGTAATCCAGATGAAATTGCCCCCAGGACAGCTAACCCTGCCCCCATGTGCCATAGAGATCCCCTAGGGGGTGTACATATGCCCTTAGGGCCGATTTGGACCTCTAACCTCAACCTAACCTCAACCTAACCTAACCTGAAGAAACCTGAAGAAACCTGAATGGGTGGAAAACAGTCAGGAGGGATAACCTGAGAAGCATGAGGGATAATTTCGTGGTAATCCAGATGAAATTGCCCCCAGGACAGCTAACCCTGCCCCCATGTGCCATAGAGATCCCCTAGGGGGTGTACATATGCCCTTAGGGCCGATTTGGACCTCTAACCTCAACCTAACCTCAACCTAACCTAACCTGAAGAAACCTGAAGAAACCTGAAGAAACCTGAATGGGTGGGAAACAGTCAGGAGGGATAACCTGAGAAGCATGAGGGATAATTTCGTGGTAATCCAGATGAAATTGCCCCCAGGACAGCTAACCCTGCCCCCATGTGCCATAGAGATCCCCTAGGGGGGTACATATGCCCTTAGGGCCGATTTGGACCTCTAACCTCAACCTAACCTCAACCTAACCTAACCTGAAGAAACCTGAAGAAACCTGAATGGGTGGAAAGCAGTCAGGAGGGATAACCTGAGAAGCATGAGGGATAATTTCGTGGTAATCCAGATGAAATTGCCCCCAGGACAGCTAACCCTGCCCCCATGTGCCATAGAGATCCCCTAGGGGGTGTACATATGCCCTTAGGGCCGATTTGGACCTCTAACCTCAACCTAACCTCAACCTAACCTAACCTGAAGAAACCTGAAGAAACCTGAAGAAACCTGAATGGGTGGAAAACAGTCAGGAGGGATAACCCGAGAGGCATGGGGGATAACCTCGTGGTAGTCCGGATGAAAATGCCCCCAGGACAGCTAACCCTGCCCTCATGTACCATAGAGATCCCCTAGGGGGTGTACATATGCCCTTAGGGCCGATTTGGACCTCTAACCTCAACCTAACCTCAACCTAACCTAACCTGAAGAAACCTGAAGAAACCTGAAGAAACCTGAATGGGTGGAAAACAGTCAGGAGGGATAACCTGAGAAGCATGAGGGATAATTTCGTGGTAATCCAGATGAAATTGCCCCCAGGACAGCTAACCCTGCCCCCATGTGCCATAGAGATCCCCTAGGGGGTGTACATATGCCCTTAGGGCCGATTTGGACCTCTAACCTCAACCTAACCTCAACCTCACCTAACCTGAAGAAACCTGAAGAAACCTGAATGGGTGGAAAACAGTCAGGAGGGATAACCTGAGAAGCATGAGGGATAATTTCGTGGTAATCCAGATGAAATTGCCCCCAGGACAGCTAACCCTGCCCCCATGTGCCATAGAGATCCCCTAGGGGGTGTACATATGCCCTTAGGGCCGATTTGGACCTCTAACCTCAACCTAACCTCAACCTAACCTAACCTGAAGAAACCTGAAGAAACCTGAAGAAACCTGAATGGGTGGAAAACAGTCAGGAGGGATAACCTGAGAAGCATGAGGGATAACCTCGTGGTAGTCCGGATGAAAATGCCCCCAGGACAGCTAACCCTGCCCTCATGTGCCATAGAGATCCCCTAGGGGGTGTACATATGCCCTTCAGGCCGATTTGGACCTCTAACCTCAACCTAACCTCAACCTAACCTAACCTGAAGAAACCTGAAGAAACCTGAAGAAACCTGAATGGGTGGAAAACAGTCAGGAGGGATAACCCGAGAGGCATGGGGGATAACCTCGTGGTAGTCCGGATGAAAATGCCCCCAGGACAGCTAACCCTGCCCTCATGTACCATAGAGATCCCCTAGGGGGTGTACATATGCCCTTAGGGCCGATTTGGACCTCTAACCTCAACCTAACCTCAACCTAACCTAACCTGAAGAAACCTGAAGAAACCTGAATGGGTGGAAAACAGTCAGGAGGGATAACCTGAGAAGCATGAGGGATAATTTCGTGGTAATCCAGATGAAATTGCCCCCAGGACAGCTAACCCTGCCCCCATGTGCCATAGAGATCCCCTAGGGGGTGTACATATGCCCTTCGGGCCGATTTGGACCTCTAACCTCAACCTAACCTAACCTGAACCTAACCTGAAGAAACCTGAAGAAATCTGAGGGCTTATCTCCTTAACCTGTAGGTTGAGGTCTTAACCCAGGGGCACCTAATTTAGCCATGTAGGTTTATAACCTCAACCTGTATTAACCCGGGGGCACCTAATTTAGCCATGTAGGTTTATAACCTCAACCTGTATTAACCCGGGGGCACCTAATTTAGCCATGTAGGTTTATAACCTCAACCTGTATTAACCCGGGGGCACCTAATTTAGCCATGTAGGTTTATAACCTCAACCTGTATTAACCCGGGGGCACCTAATTTAGCCATGTAGGTTTATAACCTCAACCTGTATTAACCCGGGGGCACCTAATTTAGCCATGTAGGTTTATAACCTCAACCTGTATTAACCCGGGGGCACCTAATTTAGCCATGTAGGTTTATAACCTCAACCTGTATTAACCCGGGGGCACCTAATTTAGCCATGTAGGTTTATAACCTCAATCTGTATTAACCCGGGGCACCTAATTTAGCCATGTAGGTTATATACTTTGAAATCTAGCCCTTCCGAGTTGCATCTTGCCCTGATCATCCCTTCCAAGTTGCATCTGGCCCTAGTCATCCCTTCCGAGTTGCATCTAGCCCTAGTCATCCCTTCCGAGTTGCATCTAGCCCTAGTCATCCCTTCTGAGTTGCATTTAGCCCTAGACATCCCTTCCAAGTTGCATCTAGCCCTAGACATCCCTTCCAAGTTGAATCTAGCTCTAGTCATCCCTTCCGAGTTGCATCTAGCCCTAGTCATCCCTTCTATGAAACCATGAAGGATATTCACTGAGACGTGCAAGCCAGGAGGGAAAGGTAAGGTCATAGCTAGGAGGGATGATATATCTGGTCACCAATTGTCCTCTCAGAATCCATGGGGGCCACCAATTGTCCTCCTAGAAGTATCTGAAATTTCAAAGTCCCAGAATATCCAGGAAGGATCGAATACGAAACCATGAAGGATATTCACTGAGATGTGCAAGCCAGGAGGGAAAGGTAAGGTCATAGCTAGGAGGGATGATATATCTGGCCCATGGGGGGGCACCAATTCCTCCCAGAATCCATGGGGGTCACCAATTGTCCTCTCAGGATCCATGGGGGCCACCAATTGTCCTCCAAGAATCCATGGGGGCCACCAATTGTCCTCCAAGAAGGAGCTGAAATTTCAAAGTCCCAGAATATCCAGGAAGGATCGAATACGAAACCATGAAGGATATTCACTGAGATATGCAAGCCAGGAGGGAAAGGTAAGGTCATAGCTAGGAGGGATGATATATCTGGTCACCAATTGTCCTCTCAGAATCCATGGGGGCCACCAATTGTCCTCCTAGAAGTATCTGAAATTTCAAAGTCCCAGAATATCCAGGAAGGATCGAATACGAAACCATGAAGGATATTCACTGAGACGTGCAAGCCAGGAGGGAAAGGTAAGGTCATAGCTAGGAGGGATGATATATCTGGCCCATGGGGGATCACCAATTGTCCTCCCAGAATCCATGGGGGTCACCAATTGTCCTCTCAGGATCCATGGGGGCCACCAATTGTCCTCCAAGAATCCATGGGGGCCATCAATTGTCCTCCAAGAAGGAGCTGAAATTTCAAAGTCCCAGAATATCCAGGAAGGATCGAATATGAAACCATGAAGGATATTCACTGAGATGTGCAAGCCAGGAGGGAAAGGTAAGGTCATAGCTAGGAGGGATGATGGGGGTCACCAATTGTCCTCTCAGGATCCATGGGGGCCACCAATTGTCCTCCAAGAATCCATGGGGGCCACCAATTGTCCTCCAAGAAGGAGCTGAAATTTCAAAGTCCCAGAATATCCAGGAAGGATCGAATACGAAACCATGAAGGATATTCACTGAGATGTGCAAGCCAGGAGGGAAAGGTAAGGTCATAGCTAGGAGGGATGATATATCTGGCCCATGGGGGTCACCAATTGTCCTCCCAGAATCCATGGGGGTCACCAATTGTCCTCTCAGGATCCATGGGGGCCACCAATTGTCCTCCAAGAATCCATGGGGGCCACCAATTGTCCTCCAAGAAGGAGCTGAAGTTTCAAAGTCCCAGAATATCCAGGAAGGATCGAATACGAAACCATGAAGGATATCCACTGAGATGTGCAAGGTAAGGTCATAGCTAGGAGGGATGATATATCTGGCCCATGGGGGTCACCAATTGTCCTCTCAGAATCCATGGGGGCCACCAATTGTCCTCCTAGAAGTATCTGAAATTTCAAGGTCCCAGAATATCCAGGAAGGATCGATCCATGAAGGATATTCACCGAGACGTGCAAGCCGGGAGGGAAAGATAAAAAAGAGACGACTCTATTCCGAAGAAGAATACTCAATCCTAAAGAGATATTTCGACTAATCAATCATTCTCACAAAAAACAGTTCTAATGTAATCAATCATTCTCACAATTTCTTTATATTTCAAATCAAGTCTCACAATTCAATTATAAAAAAATTTTCCTCTCGATTAGGACTAGAAATTTAGATACTTTTGGCTGGACATCCCTCCTAGCTATACACTTGCTGGTGGTTGAGGGGTGGAGTTTGATGTGCTTTGGGAAGGCGTGGCCACAACTTCTTGTGCATTACCATGACTTGAGGGACTTTTGTAATCTCTATCAGGCCTTTAGGGACTTTGCATGGACTTGAGGGACTTAAGTGTACTTGGTAATACTTCCAAATGTAGGAATAGACTTGAGGGACATCTACTGTGCATTACCATGACTTGAGGGACTTCATAAATACTTAACTAACCTCATGGATACTTTACCTCAACCCCTGTTAACGAAACAAAACCTCATGGCTATTTTACCTCTGAAAACCTCAACCCAGGTTAACAAGACATAACCTCATGGCTATTTTACCTCTGGAAACCTCAACCCAGGTTAACGTTGGATAACCTCATGGCTATTTTACCTCAACCCAGGTTAACAAGACATAACCTCATGGCTATTTTACCTCTGGAAACCTCAACCCAGGTTAACGTTGGATAACCTCATGGCTATTTTACCTCTGGAAACCTCAACCCAGGTTAACAAGACATAACCTCATGGCTATTTTACCTCTGGAAACCTCAACCCAGGTTAACATTGGATAACCTCATGGCTATTTTACCTCTGGAAACCTCAACCCAGATTAACAAGACATAACCTCATGGCTATTTTACCTCTGGAAACTTCAACCCAGGTTAACAAGACATAACCTCATGGCTATTTTACCTCTGGAAACCTCAACCCAGATTAACAAGACATAACCTCATGGCTATTTTACCTCTGGAAACCTCAACCCAGGTTAACGTTGGATAACCTCATGGCTATTTTACCTCTGGAAACCTCAACCCAGGTTAACAAGACATAACCTCATGGCTATTTTACCTCTGGAAACCTCAACCCAAGTTAACGATGGATAACTTCATGGCTATTTTACCTCTGGAAACCTCAACCCAGGTTAACAAGACATAACCTCATGGCTATTTTACCTCTGGATCCTCCAAGAAGGAGCTGAAATTTCAAAGTCCCAGAATATCCAGGAAGGATCGAATACGAAACCATGAAGGATATTCACTGAGATGTGCAAGCCAGGAGGGAAAGGTAAGGTCATAGCTAGGAGGGATGATATATCTGGCCCATGGGGGTCACCAATTGTCCTCCCAGAATCCATGGGGGTCACCAATTGTCCTCTCAGAATCCATGGGGGCCACCAATTGTCCTCCTAGAAGTATCTGAAATTTCAAAGTCCCAGAATATCCAGGAAGGATCCATGAAGGATATTCACCGAGACGTGCAAGCCGGGAGGGAAAGATAAGTGTATAGCTAGGAGGGATGTCCAGCAAAAAGTATCTAAATTTCTAGAGGAAAAATTTGAATTGTGAGACTTGATTAGAAATAGAAAGAAATTGTGAGAATGATTGATTACATTAGTACTGTTTTTTGTGAGAATGATTGATTACATTTTAAATAAAAAGAACTGTTGGTTTGCTGTCACTTGCTCTGCTTTATCATGTTTTTGATCTTGTCCTGTGTCCTTCCCCTCAAACTGCATATCTCTCTGGTACTCTCTAAGGAAATCTGCACACTCAGAAAGTTTTGCCACTTTAGACCTCTCTCCGCCAATGTCGAAATATCTCTTTAGGATTGAGTATTCTTCTTCGGAATAGAGTCGTCTCTTTTTTGCTGGGGGTGGAGTTTGATGTGCTTTGGGAAGGCGTGGCCACAACTTCTTGTATCTGAATGGTACAACGTGAGTTGAACTAGTGTGTGTGCAGACTGTAAATGACTTACGTTTCGACAGTCTTTTCAGTGTTGCCGGCCTGTTGGTAGGTTGACTGGTGGACATCTACTGAGTGTGTCATATGGCTGGCTACGGCGTGCACTTCCCCTTCAGCCTGCGCTACGGATGCATGGACTTGAGGGACTTAAGTGTACTTCGTAATACTTCAAAGTGTAGGAATAGACTTGAGGGACATCTACTGTGCATTACCATGACTTGAGGGACTTCCGTAATCTCTATCTGGCCTTGAGGGACTTTGAATGTCTTTATCTATACTTGAGGGACTTAAGTGTACTTGGTAATACTTCAAAGTGTAGGAATAGACTTGAGGGACATCTACTGTGCATTACCGTGACTTGAGGGACTTCATAAATACTTAACTAACCTCATGGATACTTTACCTCAACCCCTGTTAACGAAACAAAACCTCATGGCTATTTTACCTCTGGAAACCTCAACCCAGGTTAACGTTGGAAAACCTCATGGCTATTTTACCTCTGGAAACCTCAACCCAGGTTAACAAGACATAACCTCATGGCTATTTTACCTCTGGAAACCTCAACCCAGGTTAACAGGACATAACCTCATGGCTATTTTACCTCTGGAAACCTCAACCCAGGTTAACAAGACATAACCTCATGGCTATTTTACCTCTGGAAACCTCAACCCAGGTTAACAGGACATAACCTCATGGCTATTTTACCTCTGGAAACCTCAACCCAGGTTAACAATACATAACCTCATGGCTATTTTACCTCTGGAAACCTCAACCCAGGTTAAAGAAACCTAACCTCATGGATATTTTACCCCTAAATCGAGATAAGATTTATCCATGAAGTTGAGGTTGACTTAAGGGTAAAATCCTCCAAGTATATGACCATAAGGGGAAAAAAGACTCAAATCTGCGAATTTGAGGGATAAAACACTCAAGTATATGAATATAAGGGATCATATTATATATATGAGGGATGGTGAGGGATCCTTCTCCATGCCCCTAGCCCTAGCCCTAGCCCTAGCCCTAGCCCTAGCCCTAGCCCTAGCCCCTAGCCCTAGCCCTAGCCCTAGCCCTAGCCCATGCCCTAGGAAAAATTTAGACGGGGTTTCACACAGGAAGTACTACTGCGCATGCCCGACCGGATGGGGGTGTGTCCTTTCCGTGGCCGCGCGGCAGCCCCGGGCTACCGCAAAAATGAAATTTGTCTAATAACGGAAGGAAGTGGTACGGGGACGTCACGGAAGTGCGCTAATTTCGTATGGCAGTGAGCCCCACAGGCGGCTCCTTTTTTGTGGAATTGGGACCTTCTAAATTTTTGTGTCCTAAAGCTGTAGATGTGGTTTTTTCCTGCTAATTTCGTGGCTATCACCAGCCCACGCTTTCTACGCCATTTTTAAGTCAAAAAAAGCTATTTTTTCAGTAAATTTTGTTTTTTGGACAGGTTTTTCAGGGCATCGTGGCCATTTTTGTGTCCCTTTTGTCGTTACGTTAACTTGAATGGATCTTTGTGAAGAACTGAGAGACTCTAGGAATGTTTAGGCTGTGTATGCGCTCTTTTGGTTGTTATTTTGAGGAATTTTGTGTCCTTTATAATTCTCCCTCGATACTGCATTTTATGGCCTCTTGTAGCAGATGACTCTTTGTGGCCTTTTTGTGTCCCTTTCATTGTACCACTGTAGAGAAGCAATATTTATGATAAAATGAGACTGTTTGAAAATCTAGGCTGTGTGAGTGATTTTTTGCAAATGAACTTTTTGTGTCCCTTCCTGGATACTGCATTTTATGGCCTTTTGTAGCAGATGACTCTTTGTGGCCTTTTTGTGTCCCTTTTATTGTACCACTGTAGATAAGCAATATTTATGATCAAATGAGACTCTAGACTGTGTGAGTGATTTTTTGCAGATGAACTTTTTGTGTCCCTTCCTGGATACTGCATTTTATGGCCTTTTGTAGCAGATGACTCTTTGTGGCCTTTTTGTGTCCCTTTTATTGTACCACTGTAGATAAGCAATATTTATGATCAAATGAGACTCTTTGAAAGTCTAGGCTGTGTGAGTGATTTTTTGCAGATGAACTTTTTGTGTCCCTTCCTCGATACCACATTTTTAGGCTTTTGATGACTCTTTGTGGCCTTTGTATCACTGTAGATAAGCAATTATTTATGATCAAATGAGACTCTTTGAAAGCATTACCATGACTTGAGAGACTTCCGTAGTCTCTATCAGGCATTGAGCATGTCTTTATCTGGATTTGGGGGACTTACGTGTACTTGGATAGACTTGAGGGACATGGACTGTGCATTACCATGACTTGAGAGACTCTATCAGGCCTTGAGGGACTTTGTATGTCTTTATCTGGACTTGGGGGAATTACGTGTACTCAGTAATACTTCTAAATATCGGAATAGACTTGAGGTACATCTACTGTGCATTACCATGAGGGACTTCCGTAGTCTCTATCAGGCCTTGAGGGACTTTGCATGTCTTTATCTGGACTTGGGGGACTTACGTGTACTTGGTAATACCTCTAAATATCGGAATAGACTTGAGGGACGTGGACTTTGCATTACCACATCCGTAGTCTCTATCAGGCCTTGAGGGACTTTGCATGTCTTTACAATGGAGTATTATAATCAAGGAGTTCATTTCGAGAGGACCGTTGGCATAGTAGTAGTTCCTGTTCACAAGTAGTAGGAAGACACACTTTATATTGGAAATCTTGAGACAAATACCCAATACAAGATGTAAATTTGAAAAAAGGGGGGTTTTGTGTCCCAAATTTTCATATTCGTGAAATAGACTTGAAGTACATCTATTACACCGAAGATATACCACAAGGAGGATTATACTATTCATTGATGTAGTGCAGATATGTACAGAGGAAATGGGACGCTTGTGTCCAACTTGTGATGAATATAGAAATAATATTTTTTTCAATGAAATAGAGTACTAGATAAAGCAATTGATAGTTAACAGAATGATGATACGTGAATAAATGTAGTGGACACTTGTGTCCTCCAATCCCTTATTGTTCGTCTTTATCTATATGCAAACAAATAAATATGGTAAGAAAAATAGATCATAAGGAACAAGAAATAAAATAGAGACACCTTATAGGAACTTTAAAATAAATTTTATTGGAGTATATAATTGAGATGCTCATTTTGAGAGGACGATTGGCATAGTAGACCACACTTTGAGATATATTAGTTCCTGTGAACAAGTAATAGAAAGAATACCCTTCATAATGAAGTAGTATTTGAAAATTTAAGACCATTTCTTCCTTGAGAAAGAAGTACTCAAAGTTTAAGCTCGATAACTCTTAACTGGGGCACATTAGAGATGAAAGGACACAGAAAAGGGACAGAGATTTAAAAAGGACACCATGTAGATTGAAGGCCACAAAGGAGAGGTTGAAGGACACATCTTTATTATTTTTTCAAAAAGGGGTTACTAAATTCCTCGAAAATGAAGGACACAGTGACTTCCAAAATTGGACACAGAGGTTTTAAAGAGACACAATGTCAATCTCATGGACACAAAATGACCCTAAATGGACACAAAAAGGGACACTTTCTAGGGCCCTAGCCCTAGGTTAACAAGACATAACCTCATGGCTATTTTACCTCTGGAAACCTCAACCCAGGTTAACGTTGGATAACCTCATGGCTATTTTACCTCTGAAAACCTCAACCCAGGTTAACAAGACATAACCTCATGGCTATTTTACCTCTGGAAACCTCAACCCAGGTTAACGTTGGATAACCTCATGGCTATTTTACCTCAACCCAGGTTAACAAGACATAACCTCATGGCTATTTTACCTCTGGAAACCTCAACCCAGGTTAACGTTGGATAACCTCATGGCTATTTTACCTCAACCCAGGTTAACAAGACATAACCTCATGGCTATTTTACCTCTGGAAACCTCAACCCAGGTTAACGTTGGATAACCTCATGGCTATTTTACCTCTGGAAACCTCAACCCAGGTTAACAAGACATAACCTCATGGCTATTTTACCTTTGGAAACCTCAACCCAGGTTAACATTGGATAACCTCATGGCTATTTTACCTCTGGAAACCTCAACCCAGATTAACAAGACATAACCTCATGGCTATTTTACCTCTGGAAACTTCAACCCAGGTTAACAAGACATAACCTCATGGATATTTTACCTCTGGAAACCTCAACCCAGATTAACAAGACATAACCTCATGGCTATTTTACCTCTGGAAACCTCAACCCAGGTTAACGTTGGATAACCTCATGGCTATTTTACCTCTGGAAACCTCAACCCAGGTTAACAAGACATAACCTCATGGCTATTTTACCTCTGGAAACCTCAACCCAAGTTAACGATGGATAACTTCATGGCTATTTTACCTCTGGAAACCTCAACCCAGGTTAACAAGACATAACCTCATGGCTATTTTACCTCTGGATCCTCCAAGAAGGAGCTGAAATTTCAAAGTCCCAGAATATCCAGGAAGGATCGAATACGAAACCATGAAGGATATTCACTGAGATGTGCAAGCCAGGAGGGAAAGGTAAGGTCATAGCTAGGAGGGATGATATATCTGGCCCATGGGGGTCACCAATTGTCCTCCCAGAATCCATGGGGGTCACCAATTGTCCTCTCAGAATCCATGGGGGCCACCAATTGTCCTCCTAGAAGTATCTGAAATTTCAAAGTCCCAGAATATCCAGGAAGGATCCATGAAGGATATTCACCGAGACGTGCAAGCCGGGAGGGAAAGATAAGTGTATAGCTAGGAGGGATGTCCAGCAAAAAGTATCTAAATTTCTAGAGGAAAAATTTGAATTGTGAGACTTGATTAGAAATAGAAAGAAATTGTGAGAATGATTGATTACATTAGTACTGTTTTTTGTGAGAATGATTGATTACATTTTAAATAAAAAGAACTGTTGGTTTGCTGTCACTTGCTCTGCTTTATCATGTTTTTGATCTTGTCCTGTGTCCTTCCCCTCAAACTGCATATCTCTCTGGTACTCTCTAAGGAAATCTGCACACTCAGAAAGTTTTGCCACTTTAGACCTCTCTCCGCCAATGTCGAAATATCTCTTTAGGATTGAGTATTCTTCTTCGGAATAGAGTCGTCTCTTTTTTGCTGGGAGTGGAGTTTGATGTGCTTTGGGAAGGCGTGGCCACAACTTCTTGTATCTGAATGGTACAACGTGAGTTGAACTAGTGTGTGTGCAGACTGTAAATGACTTACGTTTCGACAGTCTTTTCAGTGTTGCCGGCCTGTTGGTAGGTTGACTGGTGGACATCTACTGAGTGTGTCATATGGATGGCTACGGCGTGCACTTCCCCTTCAGCCTGCGCTACGGATGCATGGACTTGAGGGACTTAAGTGTACTTCGTAATACTTCAAAGTGTAGGAATAGACTTGAGGGACATCTACTGTGCATTACCATGACTTGAGGGACTTCCGTAATCTCTATCTGGCCTTGAGGGACTTTGAATGTCTTTATCTATACTTGAGGGACTTAAGTGTACTTGGTAATACTTCAAAGTGTAGGAATAGACTTGAGGGACATCTACTGTGCATTACCGTGACTTGAGGGACTTCATAAATACTTAACTAACCTCATGGATACTTTACCTCAACCCCTGTTAACGAAACAAAACCTCATGGCTATTTTACCTCTGGAAACCTCAACCCAGGTTAACGTTGGAAAACCTCATGGCTATTTTACCTCTGGAAACCTCAACCCAGGTTAACAAGACATAACCTCATGGCTATTTTACCTCTGGAAACCTCAACCCAGGTTAACAGGACATAACCTCATGGCTATTTTACCTCTGGAAACCTCAACCCAGGTTAACAGGACATAACCTCATGGCTATTTTACCTCTGGAAACCTCAACCCAGGTTAACAGGACATAACCTCATGGCTATTTTACCTCTGGAAACCTCAACCCAGGTTAACAATACATAACCTCATGGCTATTTTACCTCTGGAAACCTCAACCCAGGTTAAAGAAACCTAACCTCATGGATATTTTACCCCTAAATCGAGATAAGATTTATCCATGAAGTTGAGGTTGACTTAAGGGTAAAATCCTCCAAGTATATGACCATAAGGGGAAAAAAGACTCAAATTTGCGAATTTGAGGGATAAAACACTCAAGTATATGAATATAAGGGATCATATTATATATATGAGGGATGGTGAGGGATCCTTCTCCATGCCCCTAGCCCTAGAAACCTGAATGGGTGGAAAACAGTCAGGAGGGATAACCCGAGAGGCATGGGGGATAACCTCGTGGTAGTCCGGATGAAAATGCCCCCAGGACAGCTAACCCTGCCCTCATGTACCATAGAGATCCCCTAGGGGGTGTACATATGCCCTTAGGGCCGATTTGGACCTCTAACCTCAACCTAACCTCAACCTAACCTAACCTGAAGAAACCTGAAGAAACCTGAATGGGTGGAAAACAGTCAGGAGGGATAACCTGAGAAGCATGAGGGATAATTTCGTGGTAATCCAGATGAAATTGCCCCCAGGACAGCTAACCCTGCCCCCATGTGCCATAGAGATCCCCTAGGGGGTGTACATATGCCCTTCGGGCCGATTTGGACCTCTAACCTCAACCTAACCTAACCTGAACCTAACCTGAAGAAACCTGAAGAAATCTGAGGGCTTATCTCCTTAACCTGTAGGTTGAGGTCTTAACCCAGGGGCACCTAATTTAGCCATGTAGGTTTATAACCTCAACCTGTATTAACCCGGGGGCACCTAATTTAGCCATGTAGGTTTATAACCTCAACCTGTATTAACCCGGGGGCACCTAATTTAGCCATGTAGGTTTATAACCTCAACCTGTATTAACCCGGGGGCACCTAATTTAGCCATGTAGGTTTATAACCTCAACCTGTATTAACCCGGGGGCACCTAATTTAGCCATGTAGGTTTATAACCTCAACCTGTATTAACCCGGGGGCACCTAATTTAGCCATGTAGGTTTATAACCTCAACCTGTATTAACCCGGGGGCACCTAATTTAGCCATGTAGGTTTATAACCTCAACCTGTATTAACCCGGGGGCACCTAATTTAGCCATGTAGGTTTATAACCTCAACCTGTATTAACCCGGGGCACCTAATTTAGCCATGTAGGTTATATACTTTGAAATCTAGCCCTTCCGAGTTGCATCTTGCCCTAATCATCCCTTCCAAGTTGCATCTAGCCCTAGTCATCCCTTCCGAGTTGCATCTAGCCCTAGTCATCCCTTCCGAGTTGCATCTAGCCCTAGTCATCCCTTCTGAGTTGCATTTAGCCCTAGACATCCCTTCCAAGTTGCATCTAGCCCTAGACATCCCTTCCAAGTTGAATCTAGCTCTAGTCATCCCTTCCGAGTTGCATCTAGCCCTAGTCATCCCTTCTATGAAACCATGAAGGATATTCACTGAGACGTGCAAGCCAGGAGGGAAAGGTAAGGTCATAGCTAGGAGGGATGATATATCTGGTCACCAATTGTCCTCTCAGAATCCATGGGGGCCACCAATTGTCCTCCTAGAAGTATCTGAAATTTCAAAGTCCCAGAATATCCAGGAAGGATCGAATACGAAACCATGAAGGATATTCACTGAGATGTGCAAGCCAGGAGGGAAAGGTAAGGTCATAGCTAGGAGGGATGATATATCTGGCCCATGGGGGGTCACCAATTGTCCTCCCAGAATCCATGGGGGTCACCAATTGTCCTCTCAGGATCCATGGGGGCCACCAATTGTCCTCCAAGAATCCATGGGGGCCACCAATTGTCCTCCAAGAAGGAGCTGAAATTTCAAAGTCCCAGAATATCCAGGAAGGATCGAATACGAAACCATGAAGGATATTCACTGAGATATGCAAGCCAGGAGGGAAAGGTAAGGTCATAGCTAGGAGGGATGATATATCTGGTCACCAATTGTCCTCTCAGAATCCATGGGGGCCACCAATTGTCCTCCTAGAAGTATCTGAAATTTCAAAGTCCCAGAATATCCAGGAAGGATCGAATACGAAACCATGAAGGATATTCACTGAGACGTGCAAGCCAGGAGGGAAAGGTAAGGTCATAGCTAGGAGGGATGATATATCTGGCCCATGGGGGATCACCAATTGTCCTCCCAGAATCCATGGGGGTCACCAATTGTCCTCTCAGGATCCATGGGGGCCACCAATTGTCCTCCAAGAATCCATGGGGGCCACCAATTGTCCTCCAAGAAGGAGCTGAAATTTCAAAGTCCCAGAATATCCAGGAAGGATCGAATATGAAACCATGAAGGATATTCACTGAGATGTGCAAGCCAGGAGGGAAAGGTAAGGTCATAGCTAGGAGGGATGATGGGGGTCACCAATTGTCCTCTCAGGATCCATGGGGGCCACCAATTGTCCTCCAAGAATCCATGGGGGCCACCAATTGTCCTCCAAGAAGGAGCTGAAATTTCAAAGTCCCAGAATATCCAGGAAGGATCGAATACGAAACCATGAAGGATATTCACTGAGATGTGCAAGCCAGGAGGGAAAGGTAAGGTCATAGCTAGGAGGGATGATATATCTGGCCCATGGGGGGTCACCAATTGTCCTCCTAGAAGTATCTGAAATTTCAAAGTCCCAGAATATCCAGGAAGGATCGAATACGAAACCATGAAGGATATTCACTGAGATGTGCAAGCCAGGAGGGAAAGGTAAGGTCATAGCTAGGAGGGATGATATATCTGGCCCATGGGGGGTCACCAATTGTCCTCCCGGAATCCATGGGGGTCACCAATTGTCCTCTCAGAATCCATGGGGGTCACCAATTGTCCTCTCAGAATCCATGGGGGCCACCAATTGTCCTCTCAGAATCCATGGGGGCCACCAATTGTCCTCCAAGAAGGAGCTGAAATTTCAAAGTCCCAGAATATCCAGGAAGGATCGAATACGAAACCATGAAGGATATTCACTGAGATGTGCAAGCCAGGAGGGAAAGGTAAGGTCATAGCTAGGAGGGATGATATATCTGGTCACCAATTGTCCTCTCAGAATCCATGGGGGCCACCAATTGTCCTCCTAGAAGTATCTGAAATTTCAAAGTCCCAGAATATCCAGGAAGGATCGAATACGAAACCATGAAGGATATTCACTGAGATGTGCAAGCCAGGAGGGAAAGGTAAGGTCATAGCTAGGAGGGATGATATATCTGGCCCATGGGGGTCACCAATTGTCCTCCCAGAATCCATGGGGGTCACCAATTGTCCTCTCAGGATCCATGGGGGCCACCAATTGTCCTCCAAGAATCCATGGGGGCCACCAATTGTCCTCCAAGAAGGAGCTGAAATTTCAAAGTCCCAGAATATCCAGGAAGGATCGAATACGAAACCGTGAAGGATATTCACTGAGACGTGCAAGCCAGGAGGGAAAGGTAAGGTCATAGCTAGGAGGGATGATATATCTGGCCCATGGGGGGTCACCAATTGTCCTCCCGGAATCCATGGGGGTCACCAATTGTCCTCCCAGAATCCATGGGGGTCACCAATTGTCCTCTCAGAATCCATGGGGGCCACCAATTGTCCTCTCAGAATCCATGGGGGCCACCAATTGTCCTCCAAGAAGGAGCTGAAATTTCAAAGTCCCAGAATATCCAGGAAGGATCGAATACGAAACCGTGAAGGATATTTATGGAGCCCTAATCCCTAGCTAAGTCGTAGATATCTAAATTTCTATTTCCAATTGAGAGAAAGAATTTTTTTTTAATTGAATCGACAACTGTTTGTGACAATGATTTGAATTGATTTGAAAGGAAAATTTGTGAGGATGGAGTAGTCACTTTGCTTGTTTGATTATGTTCTTTATTTTATCCTGAATGTTTTGTGCTGTCCTTCCTATGAACAGATCCTGTCCCTGGTGCTTGCTTAGGAATTCAGCACACTCTGAAATCTTTGCAACTTTGGACCCCTCTCCAATTTTGAAGTGACTCTTCAGTATGCTTCTCTCCTCTTCGCTATAGAGCCGCCTCTTCTTTGCTGGTGGTTGTTCTGATTGTCTGGGGGAAGGCGTGACCACCACTTCTTGCATTCTCTTGTATCTGAATTGTACAGCGTGAGTTGTGTGTGTGTGTGCAGATTGTGATTGACTTACGTTTCCACGGCTTTTTCCGCATTGCCGGCCTGTTGGTAAGTGGACCGGTGCACATCGAGGGAGTGCGTCATGTGAACGGCGACTGCACGCACCTCCCCCTCCGTGGTCTCTGCCTGTGCTACAGTTGTCGCCATCTGTTTTCTCGCCATCGTTGGGGACACCTGAAATTTCTTTCCGAAAAACTCGGACAGTTTCTCCAGCTCGTTGCCTATGTGGGTCACCTTTTCCCCGGATGGTGTTGTGAAAATGAGATCGGGGCCGGTCTTTTGTCCCGCATACTTCACTAATAGCTGGTGCACCCTGTTGTGCATGGCAATGCTCGCCGATCCATGCGAGGCTGTTGTCTTGTGCTCCCACACCTTGACTACGTGGAAATTTGTAGTCTTCTGGGCATTGGCCACCTCGGAGGCCGTCATGTTGGCCACTGCCCCCTGCCGTTGAAAATTGGTGTAGACCAAGTGGCACATCAAGAACCTGGACAGTAATATATAGTCATTAGTAGAAGCAGTGGATGCAGCAGTAGTAGTATTGACTTACCTCCTGACCATTATGTCCTGAGGATCTTTCTCTGACATCTCCAGGATCTTCTCAAAGGTGGAGTCGGACACTAGGAAGTTTGTTAGCTCAGTTGGTAGCGACATGTTGCTGCTAACATAGTCCTTCTTCCTTGCAGCCATCATGTTTTTCTCCCGGTTTAGCCCCTTCTTCATCGCTGTTGCTTTTATGGTCGCGATGTTTACCCTCGAAGCCAACCTCTCATTTTCTTCACTGGGCTCATCGGGCATGCTGTACGAGAAAGATGAAATGTTCTTAGGGTATGCATTGTCAATGCTCGTCTAGCTTACCGGTGGACGATGAATCTCTGTGCAAAGCAGAGTGTGTTTAGCTTTGTAATGATGCCGCTGGGTCCAAGTCTCCTTCTTCTGAGCTCCTCGACAAAGGATTCAATCTTCTTAACTATCACCACCTGCTCAATGTCCAGCTTCTCCGGGTTTGCATAGAACAGGAACTTTGATAGATCTGTGCTCATTACTTTCTGCTGGTTGATCTTCTTAGAGCCACCAGAAAGACTGCCGAGATATCTGTAAAGAGAGATAGATAGATAGTTAGATAGATAGAAGGAATACAACAGACAGATAGATAGATAGATAGATAGATAGATAGATAGATAGATAGATAGATAGCTAGACAGAGGAGATATACTTACTCCCTGAATTCAACCAAGACTGGTGTGTTGTGCGGGAATGTCTTGAGGTTGCGCGTGTCCCCAAACCTCTGACGACCGGTCGATGTGATTTCCAACTTCAGTAGGTCGAGTGATTTTTTCTCTTCTGCAGCAGCCACCGCTCCAGTGTCTTGCTCCTTCTCAGTAGAAGGTCCGGGAGCTGTAGAGTCCGCTGAACTGATCAGCCCCACAATCTTGGTGAGATCGGTATACTGCCTTTTCAGGGCAGTGGAGAGATCGCGATGCTTGGATCCCTGGTGGATGTGATTCCATGGGCGCTTCATTGTCACGCCGCACCCAGGGACCTGGCAGGTGAAGTATCGCTCTGAGAGTGTGTGCGTAGGGAAAGGAGAAAGAATTAAACTTGCATACCGATCTAGCTAGTAACCTGTAGCTAGCAAGTTACTTGGCAGTTAGCTAGTTAGATAGTTACTAGATCGGAAAGTTGTCGCTCACCTTCGACGTTAATGTAGCTAGCTCTGTCACTTAGTGACAGTACTTGATTAGGTTCTACTCACCAGTCTTGTCAAGAGGCTTTGAGGGGGGAGACTCTGGCACACATGAGACGACGTCCTGCTGCTGCAGCTGCTGCTGCTGCTGCTGCTGCTGCTGATCTTCCTCTGGTTGGAAGCTTGCTTTGTGTCCATGCACTGGTGTGGAGTTCAGCATGGCTTTGGGGATCTTGTCGAGTGAAGTGACTGCAAAAAAAAGAGACACAATGCGAGATTAGACACAGTACTTGCAAGTGATTGAAGGACCTACAATACTCGTAGGTGACGTTGAAGTCGACGGTGCAGAATTGGTCTTCGACCTCTTTGCCATCTGCATATATTCTGCAGAGGCCAGGGTTGATCTCATGACCGAGTTCTTCTAGCTTGCAGGAGATTGCAGAGAGATCGTCGTCCTGGTGGACTTCCAGGCTGACTGGCTCTTCATCAACTAGGACTGTGACGGTAGGCATCTTCTTTTACTTCTTCTGATTCGGGAAAGGTTGATAATGACCGTCTATGGCTGATTTCGCGCCTTTTATACTTGATTCTGACCGGTCTTGATTAGTTGACCAATCAGATTCGCGAGCGATGACGTAACTGGATTAGTTACGTCGCGAGCGATGACGTAACTGGATTATTGACCAATCAGATTCGTTTCAGATTTGGCGGGAAATTCGAGTTTGACAGGTCCTGATTAGTCTCTGGAATAGACCAATCAGATTCGGTAAGCAGAACCTGCGCAGATTTGGGAGATATAGTACTCAATTACATTCATTGGTGAAGTGACTATGGCAGAAGCTCAACCTAAGAGAGCCAAGAGGCAGTGCAGTATCTGCAGCAATTGGTACTGCAAGCTAACAGACCACCTCAAGAAGGCCCACAAGTTGGAGACAAAGGAGGAGAGGGAGCCTTATGTTAAGGAGGCTTTCAAGAAGACTCCAGATCTGAGGGTTCAGAGTGAGTGTGTGCAATAGAGTAGTCTCTGCTGTTGCTTATCTTAGAATCTTCTTTACAGAGAGACTGGCAGAGGGAAAGACCTGTATCACACGCAAGAGAGGAAGAGAGTATGAATGCCCCTACCCACACTGCAAGGGATCCAGCTATGATAGGCTGGCTGACCATCTCTCTTCGGTGCATAACCTTAAGGGAGAAGAGTGGAAGCCGCTTAGACACAGACTCCTCAATATGGCGCACACTGAGGACTGGAACGACCTGTACAAAGAGGAGGAAGAGATGCTAGACTTGCTTCCGAGAAAAGCGGAGGATTTCAAGGGGGAAACAATCTCAATAGACTACCTGAAGGAAGACACTGACCAGACAGCTGAACAACTTGCTCTGCCTCTTCCGAAATGGGCGAACGAAGAAAATTTAAAAGAGTTACTGGACGGACAGGACCAATCAGACGCAGACTCCATCTTTGGAAGACCTAAGCCAATCAGGCCGCAGATGGAAGAAATTTTCCCCAACGTGAAGAGGAGGGCAGAAAGAGAAGCAGAGAGAACAGAGAGAGCAAAGAGAGCGGCAGAGAGAGAAAAGAGAGCCGAGAGAGAAGCAGAAAGGGAAGCAGAGAGAGCAGCAGAAAGGGAGGCAGAGAGATGCAGGGGAAAGAAGAAGAAGAGGAAGAAGAATCCCTTCATTCTTTGAAGGTACTCAGACTTTGACTTGTTTTTTAACTTGACTGTGAATGTCTTTATGTTGTGAATGTTAATGTCTTTATCATGCAATTACTTTGACTCGACTTGAGGGACTTCCGTAATCTCTATCTGGCCTTGAGGGACTTTGCATGTCTTTATCTGGACTTGAGGGACTTAAGTGTACTTCGTAATACTTCAAAGT
The DNA here is from genome assembly GCA_963924555.1 of Crambe crambe. Lineage (NCBI taxonomy): Eukaryota > Metazoa > Porifera > Demospongiae > Poecilosclerida > Crambeidae > Crambe > Crambe crambe. The sequence continues at coordinate 106,543 of OZ004582.1, forward strand.
GTAGGAATAGACTTGAGGGACATCTACTGTGCATTACCATGACTTGAGGGACTTTCGTAATCTCTATCAGGCCTTGAGGGATTTTGCATGTCTTTATCTGGACTTGAGGGACTTAAGTGTACTTCGTAATACTTCCAAGTGTAGAAATAGACTTGAGGGACATCTACTGTGCATTACCATGACTTGCGGGACTTGTGTAATCTCTATCAGGCCTTGAGGGACTTTGCATGTCTTTATCTGGACTTGAGGAACTTAAGTGTACTTCGTAATACTTCCAAGTATCGGAATAGACTTGAGGGACGTGGACTGTGCATTACAATGACTTGAGGGACTTACATAGTCTATATCAGGCCTTGAGGGACTTTGCATGTCTTTATCTGGACTTGAGGGACTTAAGTGTACTTCGTAATACTTCCAAGTGTAGGAATAGACTTGAGGGACATCTACTGTGCATTACCATGACTTGAGGGACTTGCGTAATCTCTATCAGGCCTTGAGGGACTTTGCATGTCTTTATCTGGACTTGAGGAACTTAAGTGTACTTCGTAATACTTCCAAGTATCGGAATAGACTTGAGGGACGTGGACTGTGCATTACAATGACTTGAGGGACTTACATAGTCTATATCAGGCCTTGAGGGACTTTGCATGTCTTTATATGGACTTGAGGGACTTAAGTGTACTTGGTAATACTTATAAGTATCGGAATAGACTTGAGGGACATCTACTGTGCATTACCATGACTTGAGGGACTTCATAAATAACTAACCTCATGGATACTTTACCTCAACCCCTGTTAACGAAACAAAACCTCATGGCTATTTTACCTCTGGAAACCTCAACCCAGGTTAACGTTGGATAACCTCATGGCTATTTTACCTCTGGAAACCTCAACCCAGGTTAACAAGACATAACCTCATGGCTATTTTACCTCTGGAAACCTCAACCCAGGTTAACGTTGGATAACCTCATGGCTATTTTACCTCTGGAAACCTCAACCCAGGTTAACAAGACATAACCTCATGGCTATTTTACCTCTGGAAACCTCAACCCAGGTTAACGTTGGATAACCTCATGGCTATTTTACCTCTGGAAACCTCAACCCAGGTTAACAAGACATAACCTCATGGCTATTTTACCTCTGGAAACCTCAACCCAGGTTAAAGAAACCTAACCTCATGGATATTTTACCCCTAAATCGAGATAAGATTTATCCATGAAGTTGAGGTTGACTTAAGGGTAAAATCCTCCAAGTATATGACCATAAGGGGAAAAAAGATTCAAATTTGCGAATTTGAGGGATAAAACACTCAAGTATATGAATATAAGGGATCATATTTTATATATGAGGGATGGTGAGGGATCCTTCTCCATGCCCCTAGCCCTAGCCCCCTAGGTTAACAAGACATAACCTCATGGCTATTTTACCTCTGGAAACCTCAACCCAGGTTAACGTTGGATAACCTCATGGCTATTTTACCTCAACCCAGGTTAACAAGACATAACCTCATGGCTATTTTACCTCTGGAAACCTCAACCCAGGTTAACATTGGATAACCTCATGGCTATTTTACCTCTGGAAACCTCAACCCAGGTTAACAAGACATAACCTCATGGCTATTTTACCTCTGGAAACCTCAACCCAGGTTAACATTGGATAACCTCATGGCTATTTTACCTCTGGAAACCTCAACCCAGATTAACAAGACATAACCTCATGGCTATTTTACCTCTGGAAACTTCAACCCAGGTTAACAAGACATAACCTCATGGCTATTTTACCTCTGGAAACCTCAACCCAGATTAACAAGACATAACCTCATGGCTATTTTACCTCTGGAAACCTCAACCCAGGTTAACGTTGGATAACCTCATGGCTATTTTACCTCTGGAAACCTCAACTCAGGTTAACAAGACATAACCTCATGGCTATTTTACCTCTGGAAACCTCAACCCAAGTTAACGATGGATAACTTCATGGCTATTTTACCTCTGGAAACCTCAACCCAGGTTAACAAGACATAACCTCATGGCTATTTTACCTCTGGATCCTCTAAGAAGGAGCTGAAATTTCAAAGTCCCAGAATATCCAGGAAGGATCGAATACGAAACCATGAAGGATATTCACTGAGATGTGCAAGCCAGGAGGGAAAGGTAAGGTCATAGCTAGGAGGGATGATATATCTGGCCCATGGGGGTCACCAATTGTCCTCCCAGAATCCATGGGGGTCACCAATTGTCCTCTCAGAATCCATGGGGGCCACCAATTATTGTCCTCCTAGAAGTATCTGAAATTTCAAAGTCCCAGAATATCCAGGAAGGATCCATGAAGGATATTCACCGAGACGTGCAAGCCGGGAGGGAAAGATAAGTGTATAGCTAGGAGGGATGTCCAGCAAAAAGTATCTAAATTTCTAGAGGAAAAATTTGAATTGTGAGACTTGATTAGAAATAGAAAGAAATTGTGAGAATGATTGATTACATTAGTACTGTTTTTTGTGAGAATGATTGATTACATTTTAAATAAAAAGAACTGTTGGTTTGCTGTCACTTGCTCTGCTTTATCATGTTTTTGATCTTGTCCTGTGTCCTTCCCCTCAAACTGCATATCTCTCTGGTACTCTCTAAGGAAATCTGCACACTCAGAAAGTTTTGCCACTTTAGACCTCTCTCCGCCAATGTCGAAATATCTCTTTAGGATTGAGTATTCTTCTTCGGAATAGAGTCCTCTTTTTTGCTGGGGGTGGAGTTTGATGTGCTTTGGGAAGGCGTGGCCACAACTTCTTGTATCTGAATGGTACAACGTGAGTTGAACTAGTGTGTGTGCAGACTGTAAATGACTTACGTTTCGACAGTCTTTTCAGTGTTGCCGGCCTGTTGGTAGGTTGACTGGTGGACATCTACTGAGTGCGTCATATGGCTGGCTACGGCGTGCACTTCCCCTTCTGTGGTTTCAGCCTGCGCTACGGATGCATGGACTTGAGGGACTTAAGTGTACTTCGTAATACTTCAAAGTGTAGGAATAGACTTGAGGGACATCTACTGTGCATTACCATGACTTGAGGGACTTCCGTAATCTCTATCTGGCCTTGAGGGACTTTGAATGTCTTTATCTATACTTGAGGGACTTAAGTGTACTTGGTAATACTTCAAAGTGTAGGAATAGACTTGAGGGACATCTACTGTGCATTACCGTGACTTGAGGGACTTCATAAATACTTAACTAACCTCATGGATACTTTACCTCAACCCCTGTTAACGAAACAAAACCTCATGGCTATTTTACCTCTGGAAACCTCAACCCAGGTTAACGTTGGATAACCTCATGGCTATTTTACCTCTGGAAACCTCAACCCAGGTTAACAAGACATAACCTCATGGCTATTTTACCTCTGGAAACCTCAACCCAGGTTAACAGGACATAACCTCATGGCTATTTTACCTCTGGAAACCTCAACCCAGGTTAACAATACATAACCTCATGGCTATTTTACCTCTGGAAACCTCAACCCAGGTTAAAGAAACCTAACCTCATGGATATTTTACCCCTAAATTGAGATAAGATTTATCCATGAAGTTGAGGTTGACTTAAGGGTAAAATCCTCCAAGTATATGACCATAAGGGGAAAAAAGATTCAAATTTGCGAATTTGAGGGATAAAACACTCAAGTATATGAATATAAGGGATCATATTTTATATATGAGGGATGGTGAGGGATCCTTCTCCATGCCCCTAGCCCTAGCCCTTTGCATGGACTTGAGGGACTTAAGTGTACTTGGTAATACTTCCAAATGTAGGAATAGACTTGAGGGACATCTACTGTGCATTACCATGACTTGAGGGACTTCATAAATACTTAACTAACCTCATGGATACTTTACCTCAACCCCTGTTAACGAAACAAAACCTCATGGCTATTTTACCTCTGAAAACCTCAACCCAGGTTAATAAGACATAACCTCATGGCTATTTTACCTCTGGAAACCTCAACCCAGGTTAACGTTGGATAACCTCATGGCTATTTTACCTCAACCCAGGTTAACAAGACATAACCTCATGGCTATTTTACCTCTGGAAACCTCAACCCAGGTTAACGTTGGATAACCTCATGGCTATTTTACCTCTGGAAACCTCAACCCAGGTTAACAAGACATAACCTCATGGCTATTTTACCTCTGGAAACCTCAACCCAGGTTAACATTGGATAACCTCATGGCTATTTTACCTCTGGAAACCTCAACCCAGATTAACAAGACATAACCTCATGGCTATTTTACCTCTGGAAACTTCAATCCAGGTTAACAAGACATAACCTCATGGCTATTTTACCTCTGGAAACCTCAACCCAGATTAACAAGACATAACCTCATGGCTATTTTACCTCTGGAAACCTCAACCCAGGTTAACGTTGGATAACCTCATGGCTATTTTACCTCTGGAAACCTCAACCCAGGTTAACAAGACATAACCTCATGGCTATTTTACCTCTGGAAACCTCAACCCAAGTTAACGATGGATAACCTCATGGCTATTTTACCTCTGGAAACCTCAACCCAGGTTAACAAGACATAACCTCATGGCTATTTTACCTCTGGATCCTCCAAGAAGGAGCTGAAATTTCAAAGTCCCAGAATATCCAGGAAGGATCGAATACGAAACCATGAAGGATATTCACTGAGATGTGCAAGCCAGGAGGGAAAGGTAAGGTCATAGCTAGGAGGGATGATGTATCTGGCCCATGGGGGTCACCAATTGTCCTCCCAGAATCCATGGGGGTCACCAATTGTCCTCTCAGAATCCATGGGGGCCACCAATTGTCCTCCTAGAAGTATCTGAAATTTCAAAGTCCCAGAATATCCAGGAAGGATCCATGAAAGATATTCACCGAGACGTGCAAGCCGGGAGGGAAAGATAAGTGTATAGCTAGGAGGGATGTCCAGCAAAAAGTATCTAAATTTCTAGAGGAAAAATTTGAATTGTGAGACTTGATTAGAAATAGAAAGAAATTGTGAGAATGATTGATTACATTAGTACTGTTTTTTGTGAGAATGATTGATTACATTTTAAATAAAAAGAACTGTTGGTTTGCTGTCACTTGCTCTGCTTTATCATGTTTTTGATCTTGTCCTGTGTCCTTCCCCTCAAACTGCATATCTCTCTGGTACTCTCTAAGGAAATCTGCACACTCAGAAAGTTTTGCCACTTTAGACCTCTCTCCGCCAATGTCGAAATATCTCTTTAGGATTGAGTATTCTTCTTCGGAATAGAGTCTTCTTTTTTGCTGGGGGTGGAGTTTGATGTGCTTTGGGAAGGCGTGGCCACAACTTCTTGTATCTGAATGGTACAATGTGAGTTGAACTAGTGTGTGTGCAGACTGTAAATGACTTACGTTTTGACAGTCTTTTCAGTGTTGCCGGCCTGTTGGTAGGTTGACTGGTGGACATCTACTGAGTGCGTCATATGGCTGGCTACGGCGTGCACTTCCCCTTCTGTGGTTTCAGCCTGCGCTACGGATGCATGGACTTGAGGGACTTAAGTGTACTTCGTAATACTTCAAAGTGTAGGAATAGACTTGAGGGACATCTACTGTGCATTACCATGACTTGAGGGACTTCCGTAATCTCTATCTGGCCTTGAGGGACTTTGAATGTCTTTATCTATACTTGAGGGACTTAAGTGTACTTGGTAATACTTCAAAGTGTAGGAATAGACTTGAGGGACATCTACTGTGCATTACCGTGACTTGAGGGACTTCATAAATACTTAACTAACCTCATGGATACTTTACCTCAACCCCTGTTAACGAAACAAAACCTCATGGCTATTTTACCTCTGGAAACCTCAACCCAGGTTAACGTTGGAAAACCTCATGGCTATTTTACCTCTGGAAACCTCAACCCAGGTTAACAAGACATAACCTCATGGCTATTTTACCTCTGGAAACCTCAACCCAGGTTAACAGGACATAACCTCATGGCTATTTTGATGTGCTTTGGGAAGGCGTGGCCACAACTTCTTGTATCTGAATGGTACAACGTGAGTTGAACTAGTGTGTGTGCAGACTGTAAATGACTTACGTTTCGACAGTCTTTTCAGTGTTGCCGGCCTGTTGGTAGGTTGACTGGTGGACATCTACTGAGTGTGTCATATGGCTGGCTACGGCGTGCACTTCCCCTTCAGCCTGCGCTACGGATGCATGGACTTGAGGGACTTAAGTGTACTTCGTAATACTTCAAAGTGTAGGAATAGACTTGAGGGACATCTACTGTGCATTACCATGACTTGAGGGACTTCCGTAATCTCTATCTGGCCTTGAGGGACTTTGAATGTCTTTATCTATACTTGAGGGACTTAAGTGTACTTGGTAATACTTCAAAGTGTAGGAATAGACTTGAGGGACATCTACTGTGCATTACCGTGATTTGAGGGACTTCATAAATACTTAACTAACCTCATGGATACTTTACCTCAACCCCTGTTAACGAAACAAAACCTCATGGCTATTTTACCTCTGGAAACCTCAACCCAGGTTAACGTTGGAAAACCTCATGGCTATTTTACCTCTGGAAACCTCAACCCAGGTTAACAAGACATAACCTCATGGCTATTTTACCTCTGGAAACCTCAACCCAGGTTAACAGGACATAACCTCATGGCTATTTTACCTCTGGAAACCTCAACCCAGGTTAACAAGACATAACCTCATGGCTATTTTACCTCTGGAAACCTCAACCCAGGTTAACAGGACATAACCTCATGGCTATTTTACCTCTGGAAACCTCAACCCAGGTTAACAATACATAACCTCATGGCTATTTTACCTCTGGAAACCTCAACCCAGGTTAAAGAAACCTAACCTCATGGATATTTTACCCCTAAATCGAGATAAGATTTATCCATGAAGTTGAGGTTGACTTAAGGGTAAAATCCTCCAAGTATATGACCATAAGGGGAAAAAAGACTCAAATTTGCGAATTTGAGGGATAAAACACTCAAGTATATGAATATAAGGGATAATATTATATATATGAGGGATGGTGAGGGATCCTTCTCCATGCCCCTAGCCCTAGCCCTTTGTAGCCACAAAAATGAAATCCACAAAGCATAGCTAGAGCTATACAGAGCAA